>VYXB01005689.1:1398510-1428783 GCA_013397135.1 Pachyramphus minor
GGGGGGGAGGGGGGGCGGGGGGGAGCGGGGGGGGAAGGGAGGGGGCAGGGGGCGGCGGCCAGAAGCCTTCGCTCGGGAGGGAGAGGCTTCCCCGCGGGCCCAGCGGGGGCAGCAGCGGGAGCCCCGGGTCGCTGGGGTGGCTGCAGGACAGTGACAGGGGTGTGTGCAGGGAAGGGAGAGGAGGATGAAGAAGACATGGGGATGCTGCTGCGGCAGGCTGTCACTTCCATGGAAGCCTGGTCAGGTGACTGCTCTACAGAGCTCTGCGACTGCATCCTCCGTGGAGATCTGCAGCAGGCTTAGGGAAGGCACCAGCCATCCTCCCCGTTAAATATTTAGCAGTTTAGCCCAGCCGCATCCTCTGGTGAAAGCCCCGATGGTGCCTGTGGTCACGCTCTGGTGTTGGAACACAGGGTGAGGGCAGGTGCTCGGCGAGGAGCAGAGCTTGGGAAAGTGGGCAAAGCCGCAGAGGGGCTGCAGAGGCAAAACAAACTGCCTGTGTGAGCAAACGGGCTTGGGCTTCACACAGGAAAGAGTTGCGGAGTTCAGGGTGGTGGTTACGGTGCAGCAAAGTGCTTGTCACCATGGTGACCGAGCAGTGCCGCATCTTCCTGGGAGTGGAAAGCACCAATCCCAGAGTTTTGCAGTGTGAGACCAGTGGGTCAAATGCAGCTGTTTTCACCTTTTGAAGCCAGGGATCACAATCTGTGTTAGAATTGTATATATTCCATGACATGGATTGGTTGGAATCAGCCTGGTGCCAAGCCTGTAGCTATATGTATACAAGAAGGACACCCGTGAATATGTCCTGGTGTCCATCACAGACAATGTCTTCCAAAAAGAGATTTGCAAAAGTGAAGGCAGCAGCAGGGAGTGCAGCAGGGCAGGAGGGTGGAGGTAGCAAAGCTATTTTTTTTCTCATACTTCGAATAGTAAACAAAGTTTTGTCTGAAGGTTAAGATATCTTGGTGTCATTGGGTAGGGGACGGGATTCACCAAGTTTTAGCTAAGGTCCTGGAGGCCTACCAAATATTCAGATTTCTGTTTTAGGTAGTTATGAATATATCAGTGTATACTTACATATAAATTGAACATAAATATGTTGCATGTTAAGCCCAAAAGGATCCAATGAAATTTTTTGGTTGCTTGTTGGGTTTTTTTTCCTCTGTTTATGAGGAATTAAAGTGACACTTCTAGCTATCCATCTTCAGGTATACCAAGAGTTTTCCTGGTATTTTGGAATTTATTTTGGGTGGGGGTTTTTTTGTTTGTTTTGTTTCGTTTTTCTTTTACCATCAGCATATCTTAATTTGATAAAAGTTATTACTGCTCCATACAAACTTTGTTCCTTTTTGGGAAGTCCTAAGTATTCACTCCAGAAGAAAACTCTCTAAAAACCCTCATCACTGATGGCTCCCAAAAAGGGTGACAGCAAACTTCCCTGACCCTTTGGTAAATTTCTCCATTCCTGCATGTCTGTCTAAGAAGAGAGTAGTTCTAAACCTGGTCTAAGAAACTTGCTATTCACTCGTTCCCCTACATGGGAACTCAAAGGCTCTCAACCAGAGTGAGGGAAAACCAAAAAGAGAAAGAAATAATGGATTTACCCTTAGCCAGGTCTCCTTAGGGTCACTGAGAATGAAGCTTGCTGAGGGAAGGAGTGACCGATTCTTGATGCATTCAAGGAGGATTTTGTTGTAGGGGAGAGGAACTTTTAAGTTCAAGAACTGTTTGCACTGCAAAAGTCAGTGCCCATTAGAGAGGTGAAAACAGCACTCTTATTCAAAATATGTTCAGATGGGTAAGGCTGTGTTGTGCTGTAAGTACTTGAGAATGCACCAGATGAGCTGGTATATCTGTGCGTATCCACACAGAGACATGATCCCCAGAAGGAAATTAGCTGTATTAGCAAAGCGTGACATTGAGGTTAATCTCCCCCATTTCTGAGTAGAATTCGTTGGGTCTCGAAGTACATGTGGCTATATTGTTTCCAGCTCTGTAGTTATTTGGGGCACAACTACCCATGGCCAAATCCAGAAACAGCAGGCAGGAGCTGCAAGAGGTACTGAAAAACCTCCAACCCCACTATCAGCTCTGCCAAAGCTGGGCTGGCAAGTCCATTTAGAAAAAGGTTGAGTTGTGTACAACAACATTTATGGCTGAGGCTGCTGGCCTCTCCTAAACATCCTTGTTGCCTCTATTCCCTTATTTTTGGAGTCTTGAGAGACTCCATTCCAGTTCCTTTCTGCCTTCTTTCCCTTCCCAATCCTTTTATTTTCTTTCTCCTCTTCTTGCACAGGAACAGTGCAGTCGAAGTGTCCACATCAAAACTGTTTTTTTCCTGCACTCCTGAGAATCCGCCAGCCTCCTCTGCTACTACCTTGAGGGATCTCTGGTGTAGCCACATCCTTTGAGACCACCCAGCTCAGGTATGTTTCCTATAGCTAATCTGACAGAAAGCCCTGCCCCCTGTCACCTTTCCTCCCTGGCCACGACACTGTGGGAATGGCAGCAGCAGCAGCAGCAGAATTACTTGGCTGCTTTTCAGAGTAATGTGTCCCAGAGCAAAGTAAGGTATTGGCCTCAACCACTCAGTTTAATTAAACACAGCATCATTTTTGTGTAGCCTGTGCTGTGAAAACCACAGCAGTTATTCTTATTCAGCTGGAAGGTTTAGAAGGCAGAGACAATTCATTTCACAAAAGATCTTCCTTGCAGGCAGGGCCTTAAACCATTTCACTGAATGAAATACACTCGTGGAGTGAAGAGCTCCAGAGGAGGAAAAGGGGGATGGAGAAAAACACACTGCATAGAACCACATTATTTCTGGCTGTTGCTCAATAACAGCTCTTGAGGCAGCACCTGATATACTATTAGGATGAGAAAGGCTTTTTATATGTAATGCTTTGGCACCTTGATAGCATCTCGGCTTTTTCTCTCGTTCTCTCTTGACTTCCCCAGAGAGGCAATATATTGTCTTCCCTCTAGTTAAAGGGAGAGGGGGCTAATTGCATTGACAGGTCACTCTGTTTCTGTTGAAGGTGAAAGCAAAGGGCTGGCTAATTCACGCACACAGGCAGGAGGATATAGCACTGTACTGTCAGCCATTCCAGGTACTATGGTTAAGGTGGGCTGAGGCAGCTTAGCACAGCGCATGTAGCACTTGCTGGAGCAAACATCTGGGTCAGGGTAGATGAAAGAGTAATGCTGATAAAGAAAAGCCAGTCAGAAAGGAAGGGAAAAGCAGAACAAAAGACAAAGGGTCAGATTGTTTAGTTGCTATATGTGACCCCAAATTCTTCTGGCACCATTAATGGGAAGGGAAATTGTGTGGTCACAGTACTTTTGCATCTCAGCCGTTCTTTACTCTAATTCACCCAACGTACAAGTCAGGTGGTACCATTGCCAAGGGTAGAGTAGCAAGCACAATCTGGGACATGCCAAAAGGACTGTGAGATCCCTTGCCACCCAGCATGGGCTTTATATGTTATGCTGGAGGTTCTGAGACAGACAGAACTCGAATCATGTTCTGCTGAAGGGAACAGCAGAATTAGAGAGCCTAAAGTTGGAGCTCCTGCGATTCAGGTTCAGACTTCTTCAGGGCTTAAGGTTTGGATACTGCTGCCAATGAATGCAAAGGAAATTTGGCAAACACCCTCAGCTAGTGCAGGAGAATAATATCACTTGAGTCTTACATAGTGCTTTTCATCAAAAGATCTCATGTGTCTGTCATTACTGATAGTTTTTTATGTCTTAGGAAACAAAGATATGGAGAAGGAAAGTGAAATTGTCAAAAATTGTAGTGGTAAAACAAATAGGAAACCTGCTGCCTCACAGTGCCAAACTGAGTTCACTTGTCACGCACAAGGGAATGAAACATAAGGCTGCTGTCTTCCTCTCAGTCCTTCTGAGATAAAGCAGAAAATTCTCTCTCAGGTTGTGGATACTAAAGTCTCCTGTGCCAGGATAGCAGATGACTGCGCTGTGTGTGTCCCATGCCCTATGAGGATCATTGTCCAGACACATCTCACTTTGCAACTAGTCTGAAGTATTCTTTCCTCACGTGGGATGGCAAATGGTGGGGAGGTAACTAGATTGATCTCCCTTGTAGGCCTTTCCCTGGGACTTGGTACACAGGTTCCAGATGGTACAAAGCCCCTGCTGCTTGGATCTGCACAAAAACCTGCGTCTTCCTCAACCTATTTCACAACAGAGTTGGCTTGCTCTCAGTCAGTTGCTATTTGTACAAATTAAGCTGAACTGCCAGGAACATTTGCAAACAGGGAAAAGCAAAGTGGGATGCACAAAGCAAGTCAACATAGGTCTCAAATCTGGCAAAATGCCTTCAGGTGCTTATAACATTTGACTTACTCTAGTCCCTGTATTACACACCCACACACTCATTCATCCAGCTTTCTCTTGCCTTCACGCCCACACACGCTCACCCTTCACTAATTCATTCACCTTCTTTTCTCTCCACCACTTTCTCTCCCAAACATGGTCATTCCCACACACAGATCTACCTCAGACACACTCTTTGTTCCCCACATACAAGCACACACACATTTTTAGTGCTGAGTGCAGTCTGTAGGTGCTGTATATACATTCGTGTAGCAGATGATGCTGTAACCTTATACCTATGCTGTGAAAAAGCCTTTGGGATTAGTGAGCTGAGAGCTCTGATTGTTCTCACTTTCATGTAAAATACTACTAATCCAGTTTATGGGACTGGCTGTTTCCATCCTTCTCTGCCATCATTTTCCACAGAACCTCCCTTTCTGCTCACCTTCCTCTTCCTCCCCTTGCCTGTTTCTCCCTATGCTTTTCCTTTTCTACATTGCTGCCCAAGACCACAGTGTTTTAGAGAGCTTGGCCATCCCTGTATCTCTCCATGACCTAACACTGGTCCTGATTATCTCACCGAGAGAATGAGCAGGGATGAGCGATGAGCCTGCCATGCAGTGTGGGGCAGAAAATCCTGCAAGGCGTGGTGAGATCAGAGGCAGAGACGGTAAGTGGTGGGGCGGATCATTCTGCCATCCGAGCAGCGCTGAGTCCGCCTGGCATTGAGCCTGCCTCTAATGGAATGTGACCCACCGCTGGGAATGAGCTCATCTGTAATCCACTTAATTGAGTTTTATGAGTAGGACTCTCACATCAGGGAGCCAGCCTGCCTTCTTCCTAGCACTCACCCTCTTTTGCTTGCTGCCTGGGGAAGAGAAGGGAAGTGGGGGGGTGCATGCACTACTCTACCAAGCTGTTGATCATCTGGCTTCTGGTTTTCTGCCTGTCCTGGAGAATGGGCAGGGTCCTGGACAAACATGCTCTTCAAGACACCCAGTGCCATGGTGTAGTGTTGTTTGTTTCTGCTTTAGGATGCTCAAATTTCCATGTGACTATTGATAATGCTGTAAGGACTGAAGAGCCTCAAGTTTTCCCAGCTTTTTGGTCTCTGTGCAAGTCCTGGGTACTCAAAAGAAAAGCGTTGATGTGCCTTATAGATCTCACGTATGCATGAACCATCTTACCTGTGAGTCCAAATGGCATGGGGACAGAGTCATTCTGATCTCACTCCTGCTTTCAGTGTGCAGTGATCTAAGTGATGGGGCTGTCAGGATCCCATAAGAGCCTTTGTTTACACTGTAATGTCTTGCCGTCTTTAGCATTTGCATCATCACTTGTTTGTATGGTGTGAATTGGTCACACAAGAATCAGCAAACAGAGAAATCTGGCTGCTGTCTGCCAAGGGATTTGCAGGCTTGACTCTGTCTGGTGAAAGATGCAACCTTTTCTCTTGGTGAAGTAGAACAAGGGGATCAAGAGAAAGTGAGGGAGGGAGCCTTGTCTCCAAGGGAGCATTAATTCCCTTGGAAGGGGCTTGTGGGGACCCTTTGGTGTGTGAATTTTGGATGCTGACATAAATGTCTATATTTGAAATAAGTTCTGGGTGCAACTACCGCTGCTTTTCTATCACTTCTGCTCTACCTTGTAGGAGAAAACTTTGTCATGGTTTCAGATCAAATGTGGCACACAGATTACGGAGCAGTAGGTCAGCAGTTCCACAAATCCATAACTTTAAGGAAAGGTCATGGTATATGGAAAGGGAAGTGTCCTGGCACATTAACACAAAGACCATAACAGACCTGCTCTGGGATCAGCAATGTCACCACTGTGCATTGAGTGATACTCAGATGTTTCTTAAAATCCCCAGACACCAGATTCATGGAAATACACAATAATAAAAAAAATTCAGTTTTGTAAATATGTGCTTCTAGTCTTCACAGCTGCAGACAAAACTGAAAAATTGGACCAGAGAACATCTGAGGATTCAAAACCCAAAGAGGAAATAAAAAGAATCTATATGTTTTGGGGTTTGTTTGTCTGTTTGTTTGTGTTCGGTTTGGTTTGGTTTGGTTTTATGGTATGATTTTTGAGCCAATCTCACACAGAGGTACAATGACTTTCTATTGACATCCCAATGCTGAGATGCTATAATGACTATTCAGGACGGTTTGTTGCAACTGTGCTACAGATGAAGTGCTTGTTTTCTTCCCTTCTGCTTTCTGAAATTCAGGACTCCGTAAATTATGAAATCATAGAATCATACAATAGGTTAGGTTGGAAGGGACCTTTAAAAGTCATCTAGTCCAACCTCCTGCAATGAGCAGGGACATCAACTAGATCAGGCTACTCAGAGCCCAGTTCAGCTTGACCTGGAATGTTTGTAGGAATGAGGCATCTACCACCTCTCTGGGCAACCTGTTCCAGTATTTCACCACCCTCACTGTAAAAAATTTCTTCCTCGTATCTAGTCTACACTCTTACAGCTTAAAACCATTATCCATTGTCCTAGTGCAACAGGGTAAAGTTTGTCCCCATTTTTCTTATAGGCCCTGTTTAGGTAATGAAAGGCCTCAATAAGGTCTCCCTGCAGTCTTCTGTTTTCCAGGCTGAACAACCCCAACTCTCTCAACCTGTCTTCACAGGAGAGGTGTTCCAGCCCTGTGATCATTTTTGTGGTCATCCTCTGGATTCAATCCATCAGGTCCATGCTTTTGCCCATAGCTGGATGCAGTACTCCAGGTGCAGTCTCGTGAGAGAGGAGCAGACGGATAGGATCACCTCCCCTGACGTGCAGGTTATGCTGCTTTTGAAGCATCCCAGAATGTAGTTGACTCTCTGGGCTGAAAGCACACATCGTTAGCTCAGATCCAGCCTCTTATTCACCATGTCCTCCAAGTCCTTCTTGGTGGTGTTGCTCTCAATCCCTTCATTCCCCAATCTATGTTGATACTGGGGTTGCCCTGACCCATGCGCGGAATGTTGTACTTACCCTTGTTGAAAATCCTGAGGTTCACATGGGCCCACTTCTCAAACTTGTCCAGGTTCCCCTAGATGGTACCCCATCCTTCAGGCATGTCAACTGCACACTCAGCTCTGTGTTGTCTGCAAACTTGCTGAGGGTGCACTTGATCCCACTGTCTGTGTTGTTGAAGACTTTATACAGTGGTGGTCCCAGTAGACTCAGAGACACTACTTGCCTTTGATCTCCATCTGGACATTGTGCTGTTGACTTCTACCCTCTGGATGTGACTATCCCACCAATTCCTCATCAGCTGTTGTTTTTTAAGAGGAAGTTGTTTTGTCTTATAGTCACCTAGAACATTAATCCAGCTGCGTCAGCAGTTCTAGGGTTTTTTTTCCAGAATTTTTTACAAAACAAGGTCCCCTTCCAGAACACAAGGGTTCTTTCATGACCCAGTGTCTCACTTTCACATTTCCCCTCTGTCCCAGCTCCATATACATGTGTGTGAGGAAGGGTTTTACTTATACGCAATGACTACTACTCTACTACCACTAATATAACAGATAAATTTGTTGGAAATCACTGAAAGATTGGTATTCAGTTGGACAAACTGAGACATAGACTGTCTTGGAGGGAATGAAGATACTTTTTTTTTTTTTCATACCATTTTACTTTTAAATCTGCAAACAGTCATCCCAACATTATGTGAAGTCCCCAAATGGCCATGCAATCTGGATAGAGGTAACACTGTTCCAGTGAATCCAATGCTGGAAATATCTTCTCCCAACTTGAATACATCCTTCTGCTATGTCCTTTCACTGTGAAGCTCCTGACACCATGTTTGATTCTATTTTATCCCTTGAGCAATACTTAGCTTCAAATATGGCAGGAGACCCTTGGTATTGCCTCCGGCTCTCTCTGTTTGTAGAAGCTGCACAAAACATATGGTATATGAAGAAAGGAAGAGCTGTTAAAAGGATGAAAGCTGTTTCAGTAAATTTGGTTGTTAGGAGCCAGTGGAGTATCTGTCATCGATGAAAGCAAAATATTTTAGGATATTTGTACTTTATGGCACAAACGTTTTTCAGAGAAGTTTGGTAAAAATAATTTTTTTTTTGAGAAATACACTATCCAGGAAATTTCTTCTGTCATGTCTTGGAGCAGTAGAAATGTCAAAGTTTCTGCAAAGATCTGCACAGTGTTTCACTCCACTGCTGCTTCAATCCCGAAGAGAAGCTTGTGTGCATGGTTTCCTCCCTGTCCATGGCAGCTGGCCTAAGAAAAGACACTGACCCTCTCTACAGCATTTGCCTCTTGTTTAGATGTTCAGGCGATAGTGGGGGATATATTGTTTATCTAGGACAGAGGCAATCTTGAAGTAGCCAGGATCAAAATAATTACTGCTCTTTTTTGCTTCTTCCCCTACTAAATATCCTTCCATGGCAATTGCCCAGATTTGCTGGTGAGGCTGAGCTACAGGCAGGAGACAGAGTGCTAACAGGGGCTGTGCTATGCTGTGGAGGTCCATACCTCATCAGCTGTGGAAGGTCATGCGTCTCTCCACTCTCAGTAATAAATACACAGCTTGACTCTCCAGCCTAGCCCTCCCCCACTGAGATATACATCTATAAAACACCCACTCACATGTATATGCCTATAGACAAGCAAACAAATCATGCCACGTAAAAAACTAATTGAACAATTCCTCCTACAAACTGGGAAGGAAAAGAAGAAAAAAGGATGTTGGTTTTTTCTATTTCTGAAACATTGAAGAGCTACTTAACTACTATTGTGACAGAAAGGTAGATAACTAGGTTGATTACACAGTAAGAAAAGTAGAGGAAGCTGGAAGAGAGAGAGGGACAGGAAGAAGCTTTGTCTTATGTCTCTGTCAGCTTGATTAGTGGCTTTCTCCTGAATCCTCAATGGAGTGGCCTCTGTGGGTCAATCTCATTAGAGACAAAAATGGAAGAGCCGCAGGAGTCCACACTGAGCTTTACCTAGAAGGTTTGACAGCAGAACCACTGTTCAGGCTTGGAGGAACAACAGCAAGGTCAGGAGGCCACTGAGGTGGAGATGGCTGTGACAATGGCACCACTGACCAAGCAACCTGTGGAAAACCATTTGTTCAGCATGACACCAAAACACAGGTTTGTTCCTAAATGGCCAAGACACCATGACAAGTAGATGCTGAGCAGATAATTTTCCAGATGAGCTGACTAACCCACAGGTGACATTTCCCTTCAGGTCCCCAGGAAGTTACTGAAGTCTGTCAAAGGTGATTCTAAGAAATAAATCTGTTCACAATCAGCAAGTAAGGTTTTAAGGTCAGAAGCCCTTATGGGGCTGTATGAGGCCTACAGAATTTTCTCAAGCAGGAAAGGCACCTAATAGCATTCAAAATGATCAGGATCCCTAGTGTCAGGGTATTTAATGTCAGCATGACATTGTCAGGAAGGAGGAAAAAAGTCTGTGGTTCCTGAGGGCAGCTGAACTAGTTCCCCAGTCTGTTTTCTAGGGAATATTTTCCTTGCAGCAGATGACCAGGGGGCTATTAGAAATAGCAGAAAAGGGGTCAGGAAACCCATGTGCTGCAATAGGCTTGCAGTTGCTACATGCAACTGCACTGGGTTTCTCACTGTAGAAAGGGGCTTGGTGATGGTTTCCTACCCCAGGGGTAGAGTGAGATTGGGTCCTGCTTGTGAAATGCTCTTTTATCCTCTAGTGCAACACAGTGTGCCAGTGCTATGAACCGTCTTGCAAATGAAATTGTGGACACTTGGCATCTGTTCCAAGGGGCAAAAGGGGAATTAGGGTATGTGGTGTGTGGGAGAAGTTTGTTGTGTATCTTCTCCCACTCTATCAGTTCTGTGGAGAGAAAGAGGCTGGCATTAACACTCACTGTATGGATTTTGCAAGGCCTGTGGTGATACGTTCTTCCTGCAGCAGATTAGAGTCAATTTCTATATTGTCAAAAGTGGTTAGAAGGAGTCTATTTTGCCATGTGCTTTGCTTTAGCTGTTTTTGTGGTAGCGGAAGGCTGCATTGGGAGGGTCAAGGAAGCCACTGCTTCAGACTTCCAATGGGATTATAACCTAACAAGGGCTAAAATACTGCTGGGCATGGGAGTTTCCTGCAACCTCTTCAGTGCTGCTGACAATGCACCTGTGCTATCTATAGTGTCACAGCCAGGGTTACCACACTTCCACCCTCAAACCCTCAGAGATGCTCCTAAAATGTGATCTAGTGTCTATTCTAGTCTTTGCCTACATACCTCTACACTGTGATCCCAGTTGGTCCTGGCTCAGCAGTCTTTCTCTTGGGAGCTGTGTGGCCTTTGGCTGATACAGGCAAGCAGACAGTGTTCTCAAAGCAAGGTGTCCTTAATCAGAGCAGTGTCATAGGCCATAAAAGGAAAAGCTTTCTTTTACTTCCTTCTGGTAGTAGGACAGATGCTTTTGCTTTTCCAGTCCCTCAGTGGATCAATTTTTTCTGTGTTTGTGCTCCACAAAGGTATTTACTTTCCCATGTGTCCAAGGAGGTGCTCTTAAAGCCATATTGATGTTTTGGCACAAATTTTTAGGCAAAATTCCCCTTATGACGTACCATTTTTCCAGGCATTATAACAAGTCTCTGTTAGTGACTCTCTGTTAGTGATCCTAACTGTGTTTAGTCAAGAGTGCTTATTTAGAGCTAAGACAATACCTCTGATGTTGGTTTACTGCTATTAAAAGAACAACAACAACAACCACCTTTTCCTCTTCAGTTTTTCTTTAAAACCTGCCCTAAGGAGGTAGTAAAAATCCTTGCAGCCTAGCACGGCCCAGCAAAAATGTTCCCCTCTAGCTATTCTTTAATATCACTGATCATCTCTGGATCCTTCACTGCGTTTTCATTTTAATATTTGTTTCTGTTATGAGGCAATTTGGAGAAATCAAGCAAGGATATGAAACTCACTTTTGAAGATGTTCCCCCAAAATTATCAGCCATTTACTCTGGTTCTGAATCAATGACATGCAAGAGAAGTGCTCTGTGTTGCATCCTCTCATTCTTACTGTTAGCACTCTCTATTGTGCAAAGAAGCTTGCAGAGGCAGACATTAATTTAATATTCCCATTAGAACAATCCTGCTAATACAAGTGATTTAAGCATAGACTTTTGTTGTAGAAATAATAGCTTAAGTGGAGGTGGAACCTTCTCTATACATCTTTCTTTTTTTCTTTAGAAATTTCAGGGCCTACTGCATATTATATGTCACATCAGTGGAAATATCAGTGTAACTGCATATTGTAATTTGCTTGCAGCACGTACTGTGGAACGTATCAGTGAAGTGTTTGACAATGATAGCAATACAGAAGTAATCTTTTTTGTGATCTAGCAGACATTTTTTTTATCAAGCTATTCAAGTCTCTTACTATTTGTTGGTGGTGTAATATCATAACAAGAAGCACTGTGCAACTAATGCTGCATCCAAAGTGAAAACATTCTTATAATGTCTTCTCCCTTGTAAGCAAAGTCTTGCCAGAAAAGGCCTCCTTACCTAAGAGACAGACATTTGCGTGATCAAGGACTTCCCTCGACATCCTCCCATCTCTGCAATCATTTGTGTAGTTGTGAATGATGGAGTCTACAAATGAAAATGTCAGGGAGAAAGTGTTTATGTAATTTTGAAAATAATGTAGGTACTATAGTTGAATCTCAGAGAGATAAGATTACACTGGATGTGTCTGTGTGTCTGTGTGTATGAAAGAAAGAGCGAGAGAGAGATTACATTGTGTTAGAAAAAAAGGGATGACAGTGTGCATTAGAGAGAGATAAAATTGTGTTTTCAGGGCCTCTGTGTTAGAAAGATTTCATTGTGCAGGTGTGTGTAGCTGTCCTTATGCTAAAGAGAAGGTTTGTTTGTGTGTGTTTAGAGGGCAAGATGACTGTGTTTATGCATTGTAGGCATACGGTGTGTTATAGTATATATGTATGTGTACTTATGCATATAAACAAGAGAGCCTATACTGTATATATTAAATATAGGAAAGTAACTCTGTGTGTCCTCTCAGAGAGAGATAAAGTCACAGTGTATGTCTGTTTCACAAAACTATGAAAATAACACAGCATGTATGTTTTATGTATGTATGTATGTATTTTAGATAATTTGTAAATGCTGTTTCAATTTTTTATACAAAATAAGCCACTGTCAGTGTTTTAGAGACATTTTCCTGAAATTTTGGAATTTCCTAGAGTATTTTATACTTTTTAACTCATAGCACATTTAAAAGTTCTTATTCAAATATTTTTTTAAGAGGGAAAGCTGTATTTAGGGAAATATGAGTTATAAAATTCCTCCTCAAAAAAGAGTCCGATGGAATAAGTGTTCAGTTCATTGAAGACCAGCACTTGGAGCAAACAGAAAAAATCAGAAATTATCAGAACTTGTATTTTTCCCAGAGCAAATTCTAAGCACACTTGCTGGGTATTTCATGATAAATTTGTTCAAACCAGTAAGTTATCAAAAAACATCTTTCCTTCCAGGAAACACGAACGTGTACTGTGGTGATTCAGAAGCTGGAAGTTGTGATATATAGATGCATTTTTAAAAAGAATGCATTATATCCTTTTCCACAAGTAATTTGTGACTCTAAACTGCCTTCTAAAAGCAATCCTTTTTTTTTTTTTTTTTTTTTTAAATATGTGAAGTATTCATATGCATGGTGTATTTATCTATGCTGAGAAAAGGTAACATTTTGGCTATGCCAGAGAAAAAGTATGACTGAGACATATGATAAAGCATTCAGATATTTCTTTTTGTGTGCTGAACAGTGGCAATAAACTTCCACTGTCTTCTCCTTGTCTTGGACTGCCCTGCACCTGGACAGCAATGCCTCTGCTTCCCTGTATCTGACCCAAAGTTACTTCTCAGCACCAACACCCACTGTCTTTACAGCTCTGCTGGGGGCAGTGGCCCTTCAGATATGCCCACACTGCTTCTGTGGACGAGGGCTGAGTCTGCCAGGCAGTGTGGCACTGGAACACAAATCAGAGGCCACTTGCTATGGCCTGCAGCTTAGTCATTTTAGCTATTGTCACCTTACTCAGGAATGAATTTGAAGTGGACCACTGATAACTGCTTAAAATCTGACCTTGGCTTCGTCATTAGGTTGCCTGTGTTCCTGTGGTTTTATATTGCTGCATACATGTAGGAAGTGGTCTCTCTCTCCTCTCCTGCTTATAATCCCTGAGGTGGCTGAATACTCCAAACTACTTCATACAGTAAGCAGGGGAGAATTGGATGGCCAGGACTTGCTTGTGTTAATCTGAATGCAGCATCTGCACGTAGGCTGGTGTTCTCTCCAATTGTGATTCATATGCCCATCATTTCCATGTCATGGCAACTTTAGAAAAAGCTGTTGGACTGCCAGGACTGTCACCACACAGGTTTGTAGAGAAGCACTTGGCATCCTCCTTCACACCTGCTTCTAGCAAGGGGAAGAAAATCTGCCTCAAAGTGGGTAGAGACTTCTGAGGCCTGCAAAGGCTTGTGCAAGGGGCGGGAAGAAGTTGGTAGAGGGCACAAAGGGACATTCATGTTTGGTCAGCAATGGTTCTTGTGTACCTGGGGTGAAGTCCAAATCTTACAGTCTTTTACTATCAACAGCCAGAAATCAATGGGCTGAATTCCATGGGTATTCGGGCTTGATGAACTTCTTTGGTGTTAACTGGGATTTCTCCCTGTCATTCTGAGACCCTCATTGCAATTCAGTAACAGTCAACTTCTATTAAGTTTCCCTTCTTGGTCTACAGCAATTTCACTTCTGGCTGCAAGTTTCATGACAGGTTTGAGGCGTGAAAAAGGGTGAGACTGTGAATACTGAAGAGAAAAATTGAAGACAGAGCTCTTTCATCTGTTTCAGCACTAGCCCAAACGCACGCCATACCTGTAGCCATTCAGGATAGCCATTGAACAACTGCACCACTTTGTGCTGTCAGATGATGAAACTTTCCTTATCTCTCATGCTCAAGTAAGATGATATGCAAACATTGACTCAAACAGTTAATCTTCTCTGTGCTCATTCCCCAAGATAGCCAGGGTGTCTAATTTGGAACCATGCTGGTTTCAGTGGTTGTGCAATGTGTCTCTGCTATGCTTAGACAACACCTGTACATCTTGTCTTGGTGACCATGTCTCTCTGCACAGTAACACACAACACATACTCCCCTTTGTACTCTCATATGCTTTGTAGCAGGTACATTTGCTGGTTCTCTTGAGCACTCTTATGTTTATGTGCACTGCCAGGCTTGCCATCTCTCAATACCTTCTTGTGATTCTTCTTACATTTGCTCCTTTTCTGCAAAGCCACAGCTCCTAGAGTCAAGGGGTTGCAAGAAAATGCTGGTTGCCATTTAAAAAGAGATGCAGATATGTAGCTTTTCTTGTTCTGGGGAAAGCTTGTAGATGTAGTGCTATAATGGATTAAAAGAAACAAAATTAGAAGACATACTCTTTCTTGTTTAATTGCCTATTTTCTAAGTCAATTTACTAATTTTTTGGAGGGTGCACAGCTCTGTTTTTTAATTACTCTGTGTGGATTTAGGTACACCTTTGTATGCACATGTACCATGTCAGCTGCATATATAAAAATACACAGGCATTTTGGTGTGGATATACATGTGTACTCCCACACCTGCCAACTGCACATATTCCCTTCTCACAGAAGCCTTCTCTCCCACTCTGCCTTTCTTCCACATATTTCCCTTCCTGCAACTTCTGACCACCACCTTTCTCTTATGGAATCTCCACTGTTGCTTGTACTGAGTAACCTTCTCCCCCACTCTCCCTCCCTCCTCTCCTTCACTCCAGGAAAGCTCTTTCTGATTCTTTTTTCACTGATGTCTGGCATTTGTACCTCTGTAGACAGAGAATGGCAGGAAGACAGTGACGTGAGCAGACAGAATAACCGGGGAATAAAAAGGAGTTGGTTGAGAATCTGTAATTAGAAGCCCAATTTCCATTTCCTTCTCAAACACTTTAGAATCCCTTTCAGGGATTTCTTGACTGTCTCAAAATTGAATGTCATTGAGATTTCTTCTCTCTCTCTGTTTTTTTTTTTATTTTATTTTGCATCCTCTTGTTTCCTTGGCAACAAGTTGCTGATGCAGGAGCTAGAAATGTGCTGTGTCTCCGTGGAGATGTTGGCGTGGGTGTGCCATGGTGACATCCACGATGGACGCACAGCTCTACCAATCCTACCCCACCCCCCTGCAATAAGCACAATAGGTCCAACCTCAAAGGTGATGCTTTTATTTTTAGCTTCTTAGGTGTTAATCTGCTCTCTTTTCATGACGATGAGTCCAGACGTCTCATTAGTTACATCAGCACAAACCGACTGATTTCAGGAGGGCTTTTAGGGCCAAATCTTTAGTTTTGTATTCAGGAACTTCTTAACTCAGAAGAAATTACACTTCTATCTTGGATTGCACCCATTGGAATGACTTGATTCTTTCCCATTATCTTAGAGAAGAAAGAGTTACCAGTCATTAATGAATAGTACTGTGAATCAGAGCTCCCATATTTCATTTTGTTTTAAATGAAGTTGTTTCTCTCTTTCATACCTCAAGGGTTGCTCATTTGGAACGCAAAGAAGCTGCTATCTCTCTTGGCCTGGAGCATGGGAGATTAAATTTTATTGAGATGTTTAGCTAGGAGGTTCCAAGGCAACATACTTGTATATTCCCATAAGACAAAACTGTCTCCTCCAAAGAGTCTGTTGCTCAGATTGCTTAGCCCTCCTCTGGGTCTGCTCAACAGCATACAGGTCACCTATAAAGCTGTTCATAAAACAATAGTATGCAAGTTTGGAAGACATCTGAGACTCCCTCTTGTCCAGCACACAATATCTTTACAATATTTTATTACTGTGCATACAGCGTGTTCAACCTTCTTAATCTTATTTTGCATTCATCAATGTTCTGGGTGCAAGCCAGGACCCAAACTCTCCTTTGACCTATCTCTTGATACATACAGTAGCGGAGTAAGGACAATCCTCAGTTTCATCAAATATATGCAGGTTCTGCTGCTTTTTTTGTTTTTCTTTTGTTTTCTAGGAGTCACTGTGACATCACAGAGAAACTGTGATGTCAACAACAAACCCTCTGGGTAGGCTTTTGAGAGGTTGCTATGGAATTTCTTACTGCCAAATGACTGTAACTTCATCCCAATGGGATTTGCAATAGGGCTCATCCATGCAGCAATAAAGCCAAGTATCAAATTCTTCTTGCCAGAAAGACCAATTAAAGGATTAAATGTGAAAAGCTGAAACCCATAACATCCATGATGACAGGGTTTTCTTTTCCTTTTTAGACTGTAATCATCTTTGCTGCGTATTGTTCTGGGGTCAGCATCCTTGGGGATACATTGGTACAGCGATTGATGGAAAGAAGCTGGAGAGGGAAACAAAAGTGAACCCAGCCAAGGCAAGATAAGCTTCTCTTCCAGCCGTGCTGGCAGATTTCCTCTGCCTTCTTTCCTACACTTCTTAAGTGATTCAAGCACAGACTGAGTTTATTCAGCTTCCAAGATGGCAAGGTGCTTGTTCAAAAGGTGTTTTATTGTGTGAAGCCAGAGGAAACATGAGGAACAATCAGGCACCAGAGGCACATTAAGAAGATGTGTCACTGACACAGTATGTCAATGAGAAGTGAATCCAGAATCTGTTTTCAAGGACATTATGTTCCAAGGCATGCAAATAAATCTGACTAAAATGCCTTGCTTGTTGGATCTGAATCTAGAGTTTAGTCCCAGTTACCACTGAAATCCAGGTCAGATTTTTCTTTTTATTTGCACTTGTGTTAACAGATGAAAGGAGCTGACACATCTGTCTAGCGCCAGCATTGTATCTAATGTTGTCTAAAGGAGCTCTCCTGCCTCAAGCAACTAGCAGCCCATAGGTGTGATCTGATAAGATGCAGAACACCATAGGAGAGACGCTTCCACTAACTTTGGTGGGAAAAAAGGCTGCATGTTTGCTGGGAATGGAAGTGACACAGCCACACAGCAGTGCCTGCAGCCTAAAACCTATTAAGTGATGAATTACCTGGAATCAGCAGTAAAGGTAGGAAGTTGGAAGACTTGGTAGAGGGACTGTGTGTAAACCATGTAGCTAAAACTAAATAGAGAGGAAGTTGAGCTCAAAAACATAGGCAAAACTGTTCTATGGGACGTTTTAGATTTTTCTTTTTTTTCCTGAATGGACTAAGGGACAGTATCTGCTCTTTGCAGAAAATTTTAATTAAAACATTGCTGGTTTTATGTTTCCAGCCCAATAACTATTATGGATTTTGCACAAAGAATCCAATTTTTCCCTAAAGAAAACCCTCTTCTTCCTCCCCCTCTCCCAGCTCTGGAGCTGTGTGAATAACCCTACACTTAAAAAGGAGCGCTGTAAGGAAGATCCTGCCAACTCAGATTCTTCTCCATTGTGACTAGTTAGAGGAAAATCCCAGAGCAGTTTTACTAATACCAAGTAGCAATAGATTTCCTCATGTCATTTGAAAAGAGGGTACAGCATGAAATAAAGTTCAGTCCAGATTCTTCTGGTACCTTCTTCTGCTGTCCCCTTGTTGCACTTGTTAGCACCCTTAGTCCCAGGTGCTGTGTGCACAGAACACATGAGAGACCTCACCCTGTCTCTTGCACCCGGGAGATCAGAGAAGCACGCACCAAGTATGTGATTGCTTTTGATTTCTCTTCCCTTCCCCTTCTTTCCCTGACTGAGGTTCAGCAGCTTCTGCAACACGACAAGTTCCTGTCAGCTGTCAGGGCAGTAAAAAAACCCTTTATCTTGTCTCTACAGCCCTGAATGACGGGGCTGGCAATAGGTGCACTGCAGCCAGGCAGCCACTCCTGCCATATGCTCTTTCAACCTCACTGCGTGCTAACACAGCAATCTGTAGCCTGGCAGATTTGCTGTTTTTCCTTGCAAGACCTACAAGAGGAGGCAACCCTGGTTCCTATCTCTTTCTATGTCAGTATCTTGTTATGCTGTATTACAACCTTATTTCTTTTACCTTCTTCCTCCAGCGTTGGGTGAGAGTCAGAGCCAGACTACCAGTCCAGTGCTAGAGAATGAAAATCCTACTAATTCTTTTAAACTGGAATTGGTTGAAAAAATGGCCTTGGGGCACACATCATAAATTGAGTTGAAGCCATGCATCCTCCAGTTGGAGGGAAAAAATCCCTATCTTTCTTTAGGGAGAAAGGACATTACGTATTCACACTTCAAGCTTGCCAACTAATCCTTCTTATTTCACAAGGCTAATTTCAAAATAACATTTATATGGCATGGTTTGCTGGGGAGGGCACTGATGAATCAGTTAGCTGCCCTTTATAATAAGAACAACTGCTTCCTAGACTGCTCTTTTCTACTGCCTTGTCTGCCAGTCATCTCTGTGCCACATGCTCCTTATTCAAAGGGCACCTGTTGAATAACCATGAAGCAAAGTTACAGAGCAGGGGCAATAAATAAGGTGAAGCACAAATATATAGTACAGTTTAAGCCACTATATTTCTGTGGCCTTATTGTAGGGACATGGGGATTCTGCTGAATGACTGTGCCGATGCTTGAATGAGGAATGATCAGCCTGTAATTTACTTGCATGGCTGTGCGACTGCTTCCTGCTGAGTAGGAAAGCCTGGAAGAGTTTTGTTAGTCCTAACACTGCTGTAGCTCAAAGCAGTTCTTTGGCACCACAGGCATGACACACATCATTGGCTAAACGAGCTCTACACTACAGCATTTGCTTAAATATTGCTGCCCAACAACAGTTGGGAAGTCCAGAAATTGTGGAAGGAATATGTCTGCAGCCAGCTGCTGTAGGAATAGCTTCTGGGTGGCCTGAAATGCTATATTCATTGATTTGGAAACTTCTCTGTGGAGCAAGTTATGTTAAAAGTGCACTACATTAACAAAGAAGATTACCCAATATACTGGTGATTCTGCGGGCTCGGAATGTCACTCTATCCCTGTTCCTGTCCATGAGAAGACTTCAACTCACTATCTCATCCCACCCATGTTTGACAACGAGGCAGTAGTCACAAAGATAGTTCACTCTCCACATCATCTCTGTGTAGAGGGCAGAGAAAGATTCAAATTGGTGATGAAGGGCCAGGGAAACTCAACTATTACCCAGTCTGTTTGGCAGCTTGAGAATGACCATTCTTGGGTAGATCAACAGTCCGTCTATTCCACTCTGTTTATTCAGAACACAAAACTAGGGACAGAAAGAAATAGTAAAAAAACCAGCAAAGGCAACCTTCCAGCCTCTAACAGTTAGTAGCTCTGATACCTTCTGAAGTAGAAAATGTCTGACAGATGAACTTAAAAAACTTAATTCTGAAAGAGCCATGGCAAGTTCTGTTTCTTCCCTTATGGCTAGGCAAAAAGCTGTTAGGGGCTACAGGAGTCAAATGAGGGCACCATGAAGGTTCAAGGACATGGCTTATCAGGGAGAGTTTATGGTATATGATATAGTAAAGAGGAAATTTTAAGAACATGGTGTAGATTTGGAGATACTGCCTACCATAGGAGCATGGAACAAGGGTTTTGCCTCATATGACTCCAGAAAGATCAGATTTGAGACATTTCAAAAAGCATCTTCATCACATGCAGTAATATTAATTAACTTAAGTATGGATGTGTTTGTCAGTGACTAATAAAAAAGATGAACTATGATGTATTTCAAAGAGACTTAAATAAACATGAGTGAGGTGGGGTTTTTTTCCTTCTTTAGGAATGTGGTAATTGAGAAACTGCAGTAAATTTATCAAGGTCCCAAAGGATGTCAGGAGCAGTAAATATATCACTGCAGTGAAAAGCAGATATGGAACTATTTGAAATTAAAAAAGAAATCAGTGATTGCTTTCTA
Organism: Pachyramphus minor; assembly: GCA_013397135.1. Classification (NCBI taxonomy): domain Eukaryota; kingdom Metazoa; phylum Chordata; class Aves; order Passeriformes; family Tyrannidae; genus Pachyramphus; species Pachyramphus minor. The sequence goes on from VYXB01005689.1 coordinate 1,418,732, forward strand.
AAAACTGAAGCAAATGATTTTAGCTTTTAAATAATATGAACTATGGTCCAAATCCTAGAAAAAATAGATAATGCTGTTGCCAGGGCATAAGTGTACATACATTGAGAAAGGGCTGATTGTTGCTCAGCTTTATACATCTTCCTGTTAAAGAATTGTTTCCTGAAGTACATGAAAGTGTCCATTTGTTTCAGGAGATAATGTTGACTGACTTTAAGCTTTATTTAAGAGTAATTGAGCACCAGGATCAGAAGAAAGCAGCAGAGTCTATTAGGTCCTTGACTGGGGCAACTGAGGAGGGAAGAAAATGTGCTCAAAGTCAAGGATAGGGTAAGTGAATCAGGTTTATTAGGATGTTACAAAGAAATTTGAAAAGCTGAAAGCAAGTGGTTCTGAATCTAAATTTGAAAACCATCTGCAAACTAATGTTTATCAAGGCATCTTTTGAACAGTCTGAGGATTCCTGGCTTTGATCCTTCTATGGATTTAACTCGTAGGAAGAAGGAGTAAGGACCTTAGAAAGACAGAATTCACAGCAGATCCCATCACTTTGGATGTGAGTCAAAACAAACAAAACAAAAAATCCAAACCAAAGCAAACAAAAAACCCACAATAAAACTAATTAGAATGCTTGGATAGATTTTACAGAAACACAGGACTGCATTCGGTATAATGAAAGAATTTTAAATCTTCAGTAAAATTATTAAGCTAGGCCAATTTTTGTTCTGTGGGTCAAAACCCAGAGTGTGACTACCAAGTAGAATTTCTGTTTTTTAATAACATTGCAGAAGAGAGCAGAAAGATTTACCATCTCTTACGCTTTTTAATAATGCCTTTGTAGGAACTGTTGTGAAATTCTCAGCATTAGGTGAAATGACATGTCCAGAACAAACACCTTTGATATGTAGATTGCCTCACTGCTACAGGAAAGACAGAAAGTATTGTGCAATAGAATGTTGGAGGAAGTGACAGTAAGATAGGACTGAAGATCATTTTTAAGACATTGAAGATAAAAAAAATATTTCCTAATTTTTTTTCTGTGCAGAGAAATAGGGCTTTACTCTAATGTTGAGCATGACTTAATTTTTCAAACTACAAACCCGTCCTTTAATTTTCCTGGAATGTGACACCAGTATAGTTACACAGAAGAGACCCGTAGATGTCCTGGGAAATAATGAGACAAATTTTGAGCCAGTGAGGTTGGACTGTGTGTGAAGAAGATCTAATAAGGGCCTGCAGGACTTTGATGAGGTGGTATAAAGGGAGATGCAGCAAAGTGTCATTTTCTGTGGGCACGGTGTGATGAAAATTAAGTCAGACATGGTAGCTCAGCATCCCTTGAGAGACCATTTTGACTTCTTGGATGACTTAACATACAAAGGAGGCAGTATTTGCCAAAGATCTAAGAATTAATAACCTTCCAAGCAACAATACTAAATGGGCTCTGTGTTCCAGCAACTTTCCTCTCCCTGTTGGGCTCAGTTTTAGCCTATTAATTCCCAGTAGTTGCAGGAAATGCTGAAAGATCTTGAGGGTGTCACAGTCCCTCAAGCCATGGCTTGGTAACTACTGAGCATCATGCAAGAATGAAAATGACCGTGCTGCTCTCTGTATGCCGTGTTAATGGCTAACAGCTAAGCAGGGGAGGGCCTGGCCTGTGTCATGTGTAGCCTAGAGATTATCTGACATTATCAGGTTTGTTACCTCTTTGTGCTTGGTGTTGCCTGAGGACTCAATGTTTTATTTTCTCGGATTTATTTTTCTTTCTAGCTTTTAGCCTTGAGAAGGAAATTGATGGCATGTAAAGTTTTAGGCAGAACTCAGGATTGTTCTTGAACAAAATCATAGAATCATAGAGTGGCTTGGGTTGGAAGGGACCTTAAAGCTAATCTTATTCCAACCCCTCTGCCATGTTGCTCAAAGCCCAATCCAACCTGGCTTTGAATGCTTCCAGAAGTGGGGCATCCATCACTTCTTTGGGCAACCTGTTGCATTGCCTCACCACCCTCACAGTGAAGAATTTCTTCCTAGTGTCCAATCCAAACCTATCCTCTTTCAGTTTGATGCCATTGCCCCTTGTCCCATCACTACTGTGCCCTTGTAAATAGTCTCCATTTTTCGTGTAGGCTCCCTTCAGGTACTGGAAGGCCACAATTAGGTCAGCCTGAAGTCTCCTCTTCTCCAGGCTGAACAATTCCCATTCTCTTAGCCTTTCCTCATAGGAAAGATGCTCCACCCCTCCAGCCATGTTGGTGGCCCTCTTCTGGAGTTGTACAGACAGGTCAGTGCACTTCTTGTGCTGAGGATCCCAGAGCTGGATCAGTACTCAAGGTGGGAGCTCTTGAGAGTGGAGAAGGGGGGCAAAATCACCTCTCTCAATCTGCTGGCCACGCTGCCTTTGATGCAGCCCAGGCAATGCCAATCTTATTTTTCAACTGTGACTAACTTTGAGAAAGCTGGACACATATAATTTGCCTTTCTATCTTTACAAAGACTTATTTCCGTTTTAGAAAGTACCCAAAGAAGTAACATGCAAAAAACTGTGCTGAGAAAACACAGATCCCTCACTTGAAAAGAACTCTAAAATGAGGAAGCTCAGAATTACAGTTCCTGAAGCAAATGAAATTGTATTCTCTTGTATCTATTCTTAACAATAGAACCTTTCAATATATGATGATATGATACAGATAAGATTGTCAAACTCTCCATCATTTACCACGGAACATTGTTCATATTTGAGCTTAGCTTTCATAACAAACAGAGAATGAACTTCTTTTTCCTCCTCACTGGCTGAATAAATTAGAGTAACAAGGAAGAATTACCCTTCCCATTTTATAGAATAAGATGTTAAAATAAATTTTAACTTGACCCAGCTTGAGACGAACACACATGAGAAGACCATTAAGATCAGCACACGTGTCTTCTCTGATGTAGGAAGTAAATGAATGCCTTTTTCCTCCTTTATCCCTCGAGCTGAAGGAGACCTTTCCACCTCCATGGAGCAACACGTCATTACCAGAGTAGGCAGAAAGCTCCATGTGCTTGACTGTGGGTCTTCATCACCTCCCTTGCTGCTTCCCGCTGCTTTCCTTGGACTAAGGAACTCTCTCTGGCCTCTACTTGCATCAGGTTATGTCTCATCCACTGGGCAGAAGAGACTGGCAGCTGTAGGCAACTACACCAGGAGAATGGGACAAGCTGGGTGAATTGTTCATGCAGGTTGTAGGGCAAAGAAAGGGGTGCAGCAGCCAGGAAACAAGACTGGCTTCTCTAGCATGTCAGAGTGCCAGGTGTGCATGGTATATGGCACTTCGTTGTATAAAGCATCTATCAGGTAGTAAAGAGAACTATGTAACAGCCTGGAGAGATTAGGCTGCCCTTCTCCAGAAAGTTTCTCTTTCTCCTTGCCACCAGAATTGCTTGGGAAGGAGGTAATCCCTCCGATTTACACAGAAAATTTACCATTATGGTTGGAGTAACTTCTAAACCTCCAGAAAAACACAGTCCGGAAATACAGCTCTGTATCCTGTAGAGCTGAGCTAAAATAGGGCCTTTTGCTGTAATGCAGTTTCTATGCATGGGACAGCAGATTTGGATTCCTGCCTGCACAGTCCTGGACTGTTAATAAAATTCCATCTGTGTTTCCTGCCCTCTGGGGTGAATTCCTTTGGCTAACAGTGGAGTCTTAGAAAAGAAATAATAATATAATAATAGGGCACTATTAAGAAGTTTGGGCATGGTGTGGCTCTGACAACGTAGAACTCTTGTAATGCACACACACAAAACACAGCTCTAGTGCTGCTGGATGATAATCTATCCGAATCTTAACTATGAATTTCCATTCTCCACTATTGATGGTTTTATGGGCCAAATGGAGCAGGTTTTAGCATATAAGAGTATTGCAGTCCCAAACTGCAATTCACATAGGTTTGATATTGGATTGAATCAAAATCACTATGGGTCTATCTCCCACTTCTAGCAGATTTCTATTTAAAGAAAACTAACAAAATTTTAGCCATGATGAGACTGAAATACAGACCCATTGTCTGCCAAAGTCCTGTGCTCTGCATTTTGAAGTGGGGAGCTCTTCTACTTTAATCAGATGCAATGAGTTGTGTGTTAAGGATCCCACTGCAGTGAAACAACCTCTGGATACGTCTGCCTGACAGACTGCAGGATATGGCCTTTCCTTTTTCCTCTCAGGGCATATATTGTGGCTAATCTAAATGAAGCCAAGGCAAGGACAGTGGGTTTTTTTGAGCCTTAAAGGCAAGTGGATGTTTACAGTTTTCCTGTAATTCAAATAGGTCTTTTCAGTTCTAACTCCCCAGGTACAGCTCTGGATAAGTGAAAATGTCCTGTCAGCTTACTCCATCACTTATCACTTTCCAATACAAGTACTTCCTATGTCCTTTAATTGTCTGTGTGGTTTGTGGAGTTTGCTGCTGTGATCCTGATTAGTGCATGGCCTGGCCACCATGTGCCTGTGCGTGAAGCATGTCTATGGTTAGAAATTTTTAATGTCCTTTCCTGAAAGGCTGAAGGCTAGGACAGATGTTGCCTCTTGAATGCTTTTCATCCCTGGTAACTTCACCCCACAGCTGACAATGAAGTGCCAAGTAAGAGTATAGGAAGGTCTTCAGTTTTTTTTTGCTCTCATCCATTTCCTTTCTAGGTCCAGGGTACTCCGTGTACCTTCCCATATACAGTCTGGTTGAGCTCAACTCAGTTGCTTTACTGGAGAGAAGAAAGAGTCTGATCAGCTGAGGGGACAGGACAGGAAGAGGATGAACCTGTCCCTGCCCACCCATCTTCTCAGTGCTGGAGCAGCCAGGTCATCATCCTCACCCTGGCATGAATGAGGGGCATTGTGAGAAGGTGCAGAGCAGGGCCAGGTGGTCCAAAGAAAGCTTAGAGAATTGTGACTCACACTGTAATACGGTCATGTCATCATACTGGTATCACCGGGCAGCTCCCATACTCAGCAGTGCAGTGTCAGGGGAATGGCAGCATATCACTGAAGAAGCTGGGGGAGGGGGAGTAAAACAGCAAAAGTGGAAAGTGGACTCTCCTTCTCCAATCATGCATGTAGTTAGTGGGTAACATTTTTCTCCATCCCAGTCCCATCACACCCCGCAGTATGGAACAGCATAGACATCCCCACGTGTCACTGTAGGGTGTAAGCCTAGATGCTGACAGCAGCTTGTCATGGCACTGCAGGACTTTCAATAAAGAATGGAGCCATGCTGAGAAGCAGGGTATATTGGCCCACACTGAGCTCCTGGTTGAACCTGGTTCTCATTCAAAGCTTCCTTTGCTAAGCCTGTGTTACAGCGGAAGGCACTGCTGTGTATACCCACAGTGCATATTGAAGGGTCCCTGGAGAATAAGAAAGGGGCCTCCTGGGTCATCCTATCTAATATTTGGGTTGGCTTGTAAAGTATCACATTTCCCCATGGCAGACTATAACCATACTGAGAATAATAGCTGATAGGCTGACTGTTTTCTGTGATGACATTATTCTTTTTGACAGACAAGCAGATGAGATTTCATTTTATTGAAGAGTTACAGTCTTCAGCACTAAGCTGTGCTGGGATTTAACTGTTATGTTTGCATTTTTGATGATTCTGAAGCTCAACAATAATTAACACTGACCTGGGGGTTGTACAGACCATTCTTTTTGCATGCTAAAATTCTGTCTATCCTTGCTCCCACGCAGATATACCAGTTTGTATATGCCACAGTATTTACAGAAAACACATTTTTTGTAAGGATGGTGAAAAAAGGGAAATTATTGAGACCATTTCTTATTATGTTTGCTGTTGTAAAGTCAGGTGTCTTCAGTGCTGTGAGCCCAGCTGTGCAGGCACAGGAAGAAAGATGAAAATCACAGGGAATAAATACAGAGCACCTGTGCATATCTCTTTGACTAGCATGATGGCAACAGGTGCTAATGTCACGTGTGCTCAGTATTGTGCAGGATGAGCAACCAAGCAGTCATTAAAGACACAGAATGAATTAGAGCATTCCTGGACTGGAATTTCCTGAAGCCTTTGCTGCAAGAGTAAGTGGCATTGTGGCTTTTGAAAATCGTGTGTTTAAAGCCTCTTATTTCAGTCTGTGGCATACGGACTGTCTTAGGTTAAAATAAACTAGGCTCCCCTTTTCTATTATTAATAATTCAGGATTAACTGAAATCCAAGGTAAATTGACATAAGTGATCCTTATACTGAAAAATGGGTACTCCTCCCAGAAGATTCATGACTATGCCTAAACCATTTAGAAAAGGAGTTTGTTTGCAGTGTTGCACTGCACTGGTTTGTGTCATTAAGACATAGATGACTGAAAGTGAAGCCAAATAAGACCAGAGTTGCAAAGCTACTTAGGAGATTGAAAATGCAAGTGGTCCAACAGTGGGATTTTCAGGAATGACTATTCAAATGAGGATACCAAAAAATCTTTATAAAATTGTCTTTTTTCCTTTTCAGCATGAAAGTTGGCTAACAAAAGGCAAGGCTACTACTATATGTGGAACATATGAATAGAGAGAAAACCCAGTCTATCTCCCAATGAAAGCAAGTCGCTCACTTCAGAGCTGTTTTTACTGAAGCTTTAAATATCCCTAGTAACGGGACTTTCACAGTACTTCTCTCAGAGACGCCTCTTCAGTGTAGCATGCTTACCATTGGGACAGCTCTTACAGGCAAACTATCCTCTTCTTCTCGGTCTTATTTAACTTTGTCTGGCCAGGGAATCAACCTGATTACAGTCTCAGGAGCAGGTTGAAACTATGTGGTTTTTCTAACCAAAACTGCATCTGAGCTGTTGCTATTGAACCTAAATTAGCAGCTGGGCTGAAGATGCTTTTTCTTTCAACTTGTAAGGACCTTGAGCTGCTGGGGTAACCTCACAGCAGAACTGAACAGGCTTAAAAAGCACTGGTTTATGTCTCTCACTCCACCCACCTGATGTTGTAACAACCACTAATACATCCTGTTACTTTGAAATGATCTGGACCCTTTTAAATCAAAGACATGGCTTTGAATTAAAGGAGTCATCTTAATAATTACTTTATACGAAAAATACCCTACTTCACAGTGAAGCAACGTGCAGCCTACACCAAACAGTGGGCTACATATCACTGCAAATTATTTCCTTCATGAAGCACATAGCTTTTGAAAATATCACAATTCTCCACCTCCTTAGCTGTCATTCAGTCAGTTCTCACAGATGAAGCTTTTAAAATCTGTGGTCATTGTTCACCCTCTCCTTCCAGCCCCCTTCACTAGTTTGTCGCCCATTCATGTTATTCTTTGGAACTGCTCTTGCTTTTAGTTGTGCAGATTCAAAAGCCAAGGTCAAAGGGGCCTTTCAGGGCATGTCTACACTGCATGATGCAGTGTTATCCTGAAACCCTGAAGAAGTGCTGAATGGCAGTGCAGTGGAGAGACAAAAGTGTCATTTGGATGAAAACATCCCATCTTGACTTGATGACTTAAAGAAATGGAGATTCACCTGCTCTTTATCCCTTGATTTTTGCTTCAGATTTTGATTAATTCCCTGGATGAGTTTGTGCCTTTAATTTCTTTTCATTCTCTTTGGCCTTTTTGTTGCTGTGGGCTTGTCCTTTCTTTGTTCCATGTTACAAGATAATTTACACTACAGGTTAAAGTGAAAACAGCCAAAATGGCACGGCAAGGGATGCTGGGACATGATTTTCAGGACCATATAATTTGCTGAAAAATTTAAAGTCCAACTTTTAAATATACTAAAAGGGTCCTGATTTGAAAGACAGGGATGTTAGGAACTCACATGTCCTGAAAATTTGGGTTTGGGCTTATGGCTCTTCTGCCTAAGAAGATTAATTCAGAGGAAATGCAGATGTGATTATACAGTGGACTGGCTGCTCACCACTAAGTCTATATGTACAGGGAACCTATTAAGGGCTTGATTATGTGCTAAAAGTGGTTTGCAATAAGCTAGAGCATACAGTGCTCATAGGGCTGGGCATGAAGACAGGTGGCTCTGCCTTTGGCATTGACTTAAGGTGATGTGCAACTGCCCTGAGTGAGCACAGGAAGGTGGCTTGATTCTCACTTACCGCACAAGCACAGTCTTCTGTTCGTTCTTCTGCTGCCAGCCTGCTGCTCCTCTGGGTGGGTGTCTGGGAAAGATGGGGGCTGGGAAGGCTTTCCTCGGCAGGACTCCCTACCACGGGGAAGTTCCCTAAAAAGGCCTTGTCAGTGGGAAGAAAATAAGCTTTGAAAACACTTCTGAAGCATGATTTGTCTGACCTAGTTTAGACTCCTGCTTTAGGATGATCTGAATCAAACCATGAAAGTTCTTCATTGTCACCAAAGGAAGACCAGGATGAAGCTCTCAGATGCATGATTGACCAGAGGACTCACATCTCCCAAGGGAATGGGGAGCAGCCCTGTAGGTTAGCAGGTGCCCACAAGCTCATGTCACACTGTCTCTTCATCGTGGAGATGAGCCCCCAGCAACTCCTGGGGCCAGGGCAGAGGCTCCTTAGTCACACAGGCATAATTCAAAATGCCACTGCCCTGCTCCTCAATGCCTTGGCATGGTGCTGCCAGCAGTGACGTATGTTACAGAGATCCCTTCCTCAAATTTAATGTCCACTGCTTTCTACTGGTCCATTTCTTACCTACCTTCTTTTATGATTTTATAGTTTGCCTTCTTTTTCTCTGCATGCATTTTCTGAAACTGAATCTGATTTTCGTTACTTAATCCTTTGGTCTGCTTCTGTGTCAGCTGGTGCTTGCAACTCTTCCCAGTTAAGTATCTTCTCTGAATGTCATTACCATATCATTATTTTCCTTTTCTCGTCTGTAAAACCAGGTCTAACACTGATACCTTCTTGACCCCAAAAGGCACTTCCCTTAAACTACATACAGATGTAGGTAGCTAGCCAGATTTTCTTTGAAATGCTGTTTGCTTTTCTTAAAATAAATGGTGTACTGGGAACTGCAATGATATCATAGCAACTGAATATGATTATGTAGGAGTCTGCACTGGGGGGTATTCCAGAAAGTATATCTATGTACGTATGTGTTTATTTGTATAAAAGTGCATGCGTGCGTGACTATTTGTGTTAATAATGTATTTAGATGTAATTAAAAAGACCTTAATAATAACCTAAGACAATTTTTTTCTCTCTTTTGCAGGCAGTTTTATAATAAAAATAAATTAGAAGTACCTCCATGGTGTGGCAGAGAAGTTGATGTAGTGACATTAGTGCTAAAAAAGATAACAGCATCTAACTGTGCTTCCCAGACTCAGTAAATGAAATAAGCTAAATTTGAATTTTGATAGATGAAATCCTAAAAATCCATCAGTCTTTTTATATTTTTAACATGCTCAACATTGTCATACTTTGGTTTAACTGTTGTCTGGAATATTTTTTCACAGTGACAGATATATCTATCCAGCTCATGTGTATTCCAAGAAAACACAGTGTTATAACTTTGAAGACGTGTGCCTGGGAGTGCATGTGCGCATTAATGTTCGCTCGGGCTCATGCATCGCCATGATCTCCTATGCATGCAAACCCATACACTTCTCTTCCCACACGTGCAGGGGGGGTGGCTGTGTGTGTGAATGCGCACATCTTCCCCATAATAGTTCACAGCAATTTGCAGTCAGAGATCAATAGACGTAGAAATTACTTCGACACTGAAATTAATTGAGATCTGTACAGAAGGGGAAGGTATGATTTCTATAGGTTTGGAAGCTATTCAGTTAAAAAAAAAAAAAAGAAAAGTATTGCAGGAGTATCATTTTCTGTGCCTGTGGAACGTTGGTGGGATGGACTGAAGGGAAAGTTGTCCTGTTCGGTGCTGCAGGACATCCCCACACAGGGTTTATGCCTGCATGTAGGAAGAAGGCAGCACATGCATATATGTTTGCCAGTGTGCTGGGGAGAGGGATTTTTAACAGCCATTTTAACATATTTTCCGATTCCCATTTAGCTCGCAGCTCCCACCTACAGTACGTCACCTGTGCATGGCATATACCGCCTGCCATGGCAATAC
>VYXB01005689.1:1429219-1498878 GCA_013397135.1 Pachyramphus minor
AAATCTCCCAGGCTGCTGGGTGGCCGTGGGGTGCGTGTCTGCCTGAGTGTGTGAGGGGCTGGGGTAGGGGCTGGGGTAGGGGGGAGGAAATTTCAGCTGCTTTCAGCAGACGTCTCTTTTGCAATTCTTTAGCATCTTGCGACTGAAGGTTCTTTTCACACCCTGCAACGTGACTGTTTTGCCTTTCCGGGGCTGGTGATGTGGGGAAGGGGGGTGGCCTACATCCACATTTGGGGAGCTACCAGAATCTCCCCTCTATTCTTCTTATTATTTTTTAATAGAGGGCAGTTATATTGCCTGGGATTTTCTGTCTGTGGTTCTGAGGGTGTGGATTGGGGGGTGGGGGTGCGGTTGGCAGGAAACCTGATGAGAACTGGCTCTACCTTGGAGATAAAGGAAGCAATTCTTCATCTTATGCCAAAAAAGAACGGATGCCCAGCGAGCCTTGATCCCTGGTCAGAATGCTCTCTATTGCTCCTGGCTCTGATGAATGGGAGATGCTTTATGTGCCTGTGCTTGTGAGGTGGCTCGGAGGACAGGTGTATTCATTTTTTTGTGTTACAACAATCTGAGCAAGAATTAACCTGAAAGAGTTTGTGGTTGCTTTTTTGTTTTGTTTTGGTTTTTTTTTGTTTGTTTGTTTAACCTATGCTATAGTGAAAAATCCAATTAATTAATAACAAAAGCATTAGCCTGAGGAGTGGGAGACTCACCCTCTTTGCAATACCCTTCATCGTACAACCAGTTAGACAACTGTGCACCAGCTGGTAAAGAGACAGAGGACCACGCCTCTGTTAGCTCCGAACTCGAACTCGGGTGGGATAAGAGAAGCTCACAGTGTGAACCTGTTGGAAACCAGTTCCTTTTCCTTACTGGTACCGCCTGGCTTTTGCTATAAAGGAATTGGGATGATGAGAATGTTTGGGTGGTGGCTAATTTTCGATGTCAACATTTTTATGTGCAAAATGATAATGAAATTGAAAAAAAAAAAAAAGCTGCTTAGATCATTTTCCCTTCATCCTTTCCCTTTCTATATTGTGTGAAAGCCCAAACCTGCTCCTGATTAAGAGTGCCTATTTTAGCTGAACCTCTTGGACTTCCTTGGGAGGATGCTGGATTTATGCAGTTGGAACTTTGAGTCAGGAACTGGCTCTTTGTAAGGCATTTTCGAAACTTCCACGAATTACGGATTTGTAGATAGTGACAAGGAGCTTTGGTCCTTGTTCTGAGCACAAAACTCAACTCGATCTTAGGCACAGCACCCTACTGGTTACTTTCCTTAAATATGCATACATTTCTATATCTTTTACAATGTAGCACTGCAGTATTCTGGAGCAATAGCCTACCATGCTGATGTGAGTAACTACAGTTACTGTGGAACAGAGCAGTGTTGAAAGAAAATTCAGGTTGAATTGTGTTTCTGAATGGAGATAGAGAAGGAAAAAATTTGTAGAATAATGGGGAGGGGCAAGCGATTGGGATAGAAAGAGACCCTGCGTCACCGTGTGTTTTTCCTCATGCAGGTTTTTCAAATGCTTTGCAATTAATGATATGCTCACTAAAATCTGAAGGGAGGTGGTGAAGGCTTGGGGAGGGGAACACGTTGCAGCCAGCCAGCAGAGCACGTTCTGCTGGCAAATACGGGATGAAAAGAGCAGAGGAGGAGAAGGAAGGCAGACAGGGAGGCAAAGTGACAGAGCAGTGGGTGGAGGTGCACAGCAAATTTTAAAATAAAGTCAGTAGCTCTGGGATTCTTTGGAGTCAGAAAAGAGCTATTGGGGGAGAGGGATAATTTTGCCCATACCATCACAGGTTGGGCATTAAAGCTCCTGGATTATGTTCTGATGTGTCTGTTCTTTATATCTGTATGGGTTTGCCCCTGTCGTTTTGTATTCAGTCATATTTAGAAATGCATGACATGCAGGTATCTTGATCACACACAGCCCTCTCTTCCCACTCTGTACATTAATCCACTGCATGGTACACACCCCTCTGCGCGTGCATGTGCAGCACAATCTCCACTCTCCGACCGCCTGCATCTGTACTACACAGACACTCACGGGCACGCTGTGCACTTGCACATGCCTTCTGGATCCTTGTGCAGCCATACAACCTGAATGTGCCTGCCTGTGCATATTCAGTGGATATTCCTGGGCTCAGAGCCCAGCTGCTGCTCCTGTACCTGAATACTCACCACAATTGCCAAACTGGCAATATAGCAGTTCACCCAGGGAAGCTGATGATACACCAGAAGAAGCTTTAATTTGGAGAAGAAAAAGACCTCGGTTTTCAGCTTGTGCTCTTCCTCTGTCCCCACCCAGACCTTTCACAGAGAGAAAGAGATGAAATGGGTTCTTCAGCAGAGGCAGGAGTTTTCTTCCCAAAATAAAGACAGCTCTCCTCAAATTATTTTCCAGGGGAAGCCCCTGGTGTCCCGCCTTTCTGGCAGCTAAAGAGCAAAATGTTGAAATTACAGGCTTGGGCGTGGAAGAAATCTCTTCACATTTGTGTCTAGGTGTGCCTGTGTGTGTGTGTGTCCTCCCACCCCTCAGAGACAAATATGTTCACACACTCATACCTTGCAGATATTCTTTCTTGTGGGTGCGATGCCAGTGTGAAGAGTGAAGTATCTGACTGACTGTGCCCACCCATGAGAGATGCAGATAGCTCAGTGTTGTCATTTCTACCTACAGTTGACTGCAGCTCTGAATCTGAGCCCACAAGATATTCAGCTGAAAGGTAGCACAACCAAGAGCAATATCTGAAAAGCTGAACTTAACCTTTACTGCCAGCAAGAGATGCAGTCAGTAATACGCAGAGCTGGGTTGTGAGATAGGTGGCTAGAAATGCAAGTGTTGCATGCACTGCATACTGGAACAGATGGACGTTATGGGGGTATGCGCTCAGTATTGGATTGCATGAGTGATTAAACAATAACCCGCAAGCAGGTTTCCCACTTGTGGGTGAGATGAGTCTCATTCATCACCAGCCATATACAACGGCTGCCCTCCCATTCGGTCCCTCTCCTCCTCACCCCAGCGCTGGAGAGCCAGCGGCTGCAAAGGTTTAGACCTGCCACACCCATCAAATCAAAGGAGGGAGAGGGGAAAAAAGGCAGTCTGCATTTCTTTCCCCTTTCCACACGAGCAGCATAAATAAACAGGGCTGTACCTCTAAAAATGAAGTTTAATGCAATTGGAGAAGGCAAAAAGCATTAGGGAACTGTTCTAGCAATTACAGCCAGGCAGTGAAGTGTCTTATCAATCCAGGAACTGCAGAGGTGTGTGAGAAAGAGGAAATGGAGAAAAAGAGAGTGAGGCAGATGCATGCAGAGTTAAGATTTCTTGCCTCAGGATGTTAAAATGTCTCAGGTCTCATTTAGGATAACTTAATTATGCCACACAATACAGATGCTTCAAAACTTGCAAGGCGTGGTCTTACCATTAAACACCAACGTGGAGAGAGGGAAAGTGGTATTTTAAAGGAAAGGCGTCCATCCATGCCCCTCCTCCTTCCACTTGCCGGCATGGTGTAAACCACCACAGAGCACTGATTTCAGGGCAGAGGCACTTCATCTGCACCTGGGGAGAGACTAGTCACTGCCTCTGCCTTTCTGAGACATGCTGAGTGGTTTCTGTGCTTCTTCCAGTAAACAATTGCTGCATGGAAGTTTAATTACTCCAGGTCCCTACTATTTCTCTTCCTGGGGCAATACCTCTGGGATTCCTACCAAGAAGGGTGTCTCCAGAGAAACACCCCTCCCATCACCCTGTCCTCCTCCACTGCCTTTGCTGACTATTAGAGACATTGATTTCTCCTAGATAGTGTAATGTAACTGTTCTTAATGGCACAGACAAGCCCTCTCCTAGGGAACTAATTGCAGGCAGATTTTCCAGGGGGAGAGAAACAGTGATAATGCTTAGTGGGAAAGAAACCTGTCTGTTGATCCAAATTGTCTATCTCTACTTGCTCCCAAAAGAAAGTCCCAGCAAAAACACTCAGGTGATACCCTCTGGTGTGCAAAGGCATCCCTTCTGGGAGGGCTGAACTGCATCTTCTGTCTGGAGGTGCCAGGCTGGGGACACATGTGCAGCCCAAGGAACTGGCATGTATTGTCTGAGGACTTGTTCTGGGCCAATGTCTGGATTATCTCAGAGCTGGTCCTGCCTCAGGATATGAAAATGAGCTGTAGCTCCATGTTCTGCCCACGCCATGCCGAAAGGGTGGGCATCACTTGGGGATCAGTGATGTAAAGGGATTCCTCCTGTAGTCATGTTGCTTTGACTGACTAGAAGGAGAACATGTAAAGAGTTTTCACCTGAAGTCCACTCTCATTTCAGGCTAGCTGTCATGGATTCTGTGATGCCATCCCAGGATCTAGTAGCCACCCTGCACAGACATTATATTTCCCTCTCCCCATTCCATCGAGAGCAGGAATTCCCCACTCCTGGTAGCTGCCAAGTTGCAGGGCCTTCTTGTGCTAGTAGGAAGGTGAACTGGGCCCATTGCCCATGGCAAGATGAGAGCAAACTGATGGTCCTGCATGCTGCAAATCAAGGATGTGTATGCCTGTTTGGGCTCCCTGGCCTCGTGCTATGAGGCATGTGCTCCTCATAATGGCTTTTGTCTGCTCCGTGTGCTGTCATGGCAGAGGACATGGGGCATAAGTGAGTTCTGCCTAATCTTTACCAAGCAGGCATGTATGTGCTGAGGGATTGTGGTATTAACAAGTAAAACAGCAGACACAGCCTGAAGATTGTTTCTACTTTTGAATGAGATAGTATGAAGCAAAAACATCAGAACCTGTAGAGCTCTGCATGGTTGCAGCTGGTGGTGCATCGCTGACTACTGTTTGCTCAGTCCATGCACTGCTGGCCCACACATTCTTCCTTCTGCACAACTCTCCTGTTGTCCCCTCTTCCTGTACATAAATGACTTGTGTCTCTTCTGTTGCCTTAGGCTTCCTCCCTATGCAGGGAGGGCTTTATTTGGATTTTAGAATGAACAATAGCTCTGATGACAGTACCAGGCTAAATACACCAGAGGATGAGAAATCTCTTGATGGTAGCTCTCTGTCTTGATGCCTTTTGGAAGTCACTTTGTGGTTCTCCTCTTTGCTGTGAGTCTGACAAGTCTCAGGGATAGATTTGGCAGCAATCTATACCTGTCTGCGTCTAAGTTCTGATGTCCCAGTGTTCAGCTGTAATGAAACAACCATACAGAGAGGAATGTCAGGCTGTCAAGAAAAGCCTGGTCATCCAAAAAGGCATGGTGGAAGGTACATATACCTTGTTGGTAGAAATACTAGAGTATCTTCCTGTGGGAGTACCAGAGCAGGTATCCAGATGAAATACCTTTAACATCTGAAGTCCAAAATCAAAGTCTGGAATCCATCCACATTCATTTAATCTATAATTCCAAGATCCTCCTGAGCACACCAGGAGGTGACATGTAACCTCAGAGCTCTGATGGCCTCACGTGGAGAAGGTGTTTATATTTCCTTAGGACTCTCTCTGTCACCTGCTGAGTGTGTGTGTAAAACTCGATGGCTTTTCATGGTTGTGAGCACCACAGGCCGGTATATGGGAATTGGTTTAGAGAGAGATGGTTTCTCTTCCTAGCAGTGCTATTAACCTGCTTTCTAGCTTGATCTAAGCATAGATTCTTTGACTGTAATGGCCGTCTCTGCAAGATGCTTCTTTAATTTGGAAACTAAATAATTAGTGGGTGACAAAAAAAGAAAGGATTCAGAAGCCCTCAGGTGAGAGGTGCTTTAGACAGGCAAAGCACTGCTTTATCCATCCTCAGTCACTCCTGCAGTGCTGGGATGTTTATTAGCCCCTTGAGTTCCTTTAACACAAACCATTGATTTTTTTCCCATACTCAGGCTTTATTACTATGGACCAGAGCCTGAGAGTAGGGCTACAACTTAGTTCTCTCCCAGCTGTTCACTAGTGTGCTAGCTCCTCCCCCCCCACACCACAATGATCTGCAATATGTGTATGGGGTGGAGGACTAATGTAACAAAACTAGTGATTTTTTTTTTCATATAACAAAAGGAAATTGTATGTTTGGAGTTACACTGATCCTGCTGTTTCCACTGTTGTTCATTCTGTCTCCTTTCCCCATCTGTTCTGCTCCTTGCCTTCCCCCTGCTCCCTTGACCATGCAGTCCTCCTGCTGCTCCTGCTCTGCTCCAGCTGGGTACTAGCCCTCCATTACACTGTGCTTCTTGGGGACTCCTGCTGGCAGCATCAGCCACTGCCACCAGGGGCTTATTCCCTTCATCCCTCCTGGCATTGGCATCAGAAGGGAAGCTGGGCTCATTCTTTGTGCTTCCAGTTGCTTATGCAGATTCCCCGGCTCTCCTCCACTTGGGCAGCAGCTGCAGCTGCTACAAATGAGCACCCATAGAAAGTGGTACCTCTTCACCTGTCACCTTGCTGTTAGCAAAGGTAAAAGGTTGTCCAGCTGCTGGGGAGGGGTAGGGCTGCAATAGGAGCAGTGCATGCAGTACCAACTACTGTCAGTATTCCTGCTTTCTTGATGGTTCATACTTCTTCTGGGCTTGTCTCTTGGCTACTAATGCCACTGTTGGGTGGCAGGCTGTCTTGTTGGCCCAAGACAGGATGTCCCTGAACCTGCCTTCCTCACACCAGGATCAGTTGATTTTGATGTCTCAAAAGGGAAGCCGTGATGTACTTATATTGTTTCAAATCATGACCAATAAATGTCAGTCCTGTTCATTACTCATCTTACATCTGAAGTTTTTTGAATTAATTCCAGGCATAATCACAGTATATCTCTATTTATAGAAAGCCAGGACATCTCACAATATTTAAGCACTCTCTCTAGAGGATAAACCTTTCTGTAAGAGATGGTAATTTGTAAGCTAAAAAGCTCCAAAAGAAGCACTCACTTGGTTTGAATACCCCTAAAATTTAGGGGTGTAGTGGAGTGTATTTGGATCCAAACCTAAATCTGAAGTTAGTTTTATTCCGCTCTTCTCATAATTTCCTACAAGTGATACTGTGTTCTCAGGAACTTCAGGTTTTTTTTATGAATTGGGATGATTTCTAATAATTGGTGATGTCCAGAATAATTTATTGTTTCGATTACTCTTACAATTTTTAGGACTATTATCAATTTTCATGCAGTTCATCAGACTATTGAATGGAGTCTAATCCATTTATTTTATTAATAGCATCCAATGACCTTATAAATCTGCAATGTTAAGTACTCAAGGGTGTGTAGGTTGGGCAGCATGGTACTATGCTTTGCTCTTTTGCCTCTGACGCCAGTCATTTATATTAATTCAAATTGAAACCAGCAGGACGTAAAACACAATGATTTCGAATTGACCATTGTTCTCTTTGTATCATTCCGTCTTCTGTTTGCTCACAGCTTTAGGAGTAAGGCATTCTGTGGTGGATTTATAAATAATTTAACAAAAAAATCATCTAGGTTTGGAAGGGTAGACATAAGAAAACAAGTGTCAGTTGCTGATTTGCTGACAGTAAAATCTGCAGCCATTTAGTTTAATGTAAGAGTGAAATCCACTGCTGGAAATCAGAATATCAGCTAGAAGAGATTAAATCCTAAGAAAATGGCAAATGGAGCAAGAAAAAAATCTCACCCCAAAATAACTGAAGAACTGAAGCTGATTGAGATCTCCATGAGGCAAACAGAAGTTGGATAACTTCCAAAGGATAGTTAGCAAAGTTAAAATGTGAAACAGTACTTGAAGCTCCCTCTTATATGATAAAACTAGATATGCAGCAAACAGAACCATCCATTAGGATACCAGTGTACAAGACTCTGTAAAACAAAAAAGAATTGACACATTTGTGAAAAATGATCCCTCATAGCTCATAGGAACTTCTAGTAAATCTTCCTTCCTTATGTTCTTTGTTTTCTTCCTTTGAGTGGTATAATTCCACAATTCAGGAAGAGATGCCATGAGACAACATCTTATCTTGTAGAATTTCATTACTTTTTAATCAGTGTGTGACTGTCAAGAGGAGTCTGAAATGTATCACAGTGTTTTACCATTGTTCTGAACTGCGAAATAAGCGATTGTTGTAAGTTGAACCGCCTTCTTAGAGGTGTCCATCTTAGCTGTAGGACTTTAGATCTTCCTTCATTTCTGACTGTGGAGGTGCCTAAAGGCCCAAGATAATTACACTTAAAACTGTAAAGCTCCCATATAACATTAAAAGGTTGCTTACTTGCATGCCTAGATGGTCCTTAATTTTATAAACCATGATCAGCTCAATACGCAGACAAATAAAATATTAATTAAGTCAGAGCAAGAAAGTGAGAGAATATCATCCTGACTCTCTACCTTCGTGTTTATGATACTCATGGAGACAAGGGAAGAGCTTTGGTTGAAGCTTTACATCATGCATTGTAAATAAGGCCAAAGCATTTTATGCCCATTTTGCATATCTCCAGTAACATGATCAGCTGCAAGTTGATGGTTATAACATTATTGGAGCCACAAAGGAGGAAGATGAGGATGTTCCTCATCTTCCTCAAAGGGCAGAACAAGCCAGGATGTACTGATGTAGGACGGTTCTTTCAAATCATCCTAGCTTAATTTACAAATCTGATGGAAGCGATCTCTGAACCATGAGCTTTGAGTGCTTTGAAGACACATGAGGGCTGGATGAGGTGTCAGAAGGCTGAAAATGAGCAGAAGATAAGCAATTTGAGTTCCTTCCTGGAGAAAAAATAGTGGAAATAATCAAATAAAGGATATTATTAGGAGCCAGCACAGATCTGTCAAGAATAGATCATGTCAAACTAATTTAGCTTTCTTCTATAACAAGCCTTGTGGATACAGAGGAAGTAGTTGTCATACCTTGTCATTTGTAAGGATTTTGACATTATCTCACAGGCTTTTATCATAAATGAAGCAAAGAAACATGTTCCAAAGGAAAACATTAGAGCAGGGATTCATAACTGGTGTAGGCAATCCTACTCAATGAGCAATTCTCACTGATTTCCTGTCGAAACGGAAGACTCTATTGAGCAGGTTGCCACAAGCTTGAACTGTGGCCTGTTACTGCTTCACATTTTCATTAAATACATTGTACTTTATATTATAATTTTACCCTTGATGACTGTCTAGAGGAAGTGTTTTATAAAATCTGCAGATGGCATAAGCCAGGTATGGGCTGGTGGAAATCGCTGTAATTTAAGACAACCTTGCTAAACCAGAGACCTGGTTTGAGCAGCATCAGAGTGAATGTAAAGTGTTCTCCATGGGAATGATTATTAAATTGCAACCAGCTGTCTTGTGGGATACCACAAGCCTACTAGGCTGTCCTTCAGGAGGGGAGACAGGGTCTCTAGAGGATTAAAAGTTCAGTGGTAGTCTAGAACGACATCCTATTGCCAGGAAGAGAAACACCATCTTACCAGGTTGTGCAAATGGGAGTACAGACTGTAAGACACATCTAATAAGCCTTCAGCTTTGATGTGCACATTTAAGACTCAGCTGAAGTGTCCTGCCTTAGTCTCTGACCGAACTCTAAGAAAGTCTAGTCCAGTGAGAGAGTGTGCAGACTGGGGTAGTGAGAATTGCTTGAGGCCAAGGGAAAGACACTTTGTGAGGAAAGACTGAAATAATTAGGGCTGTTTAAGCTAAAAGGAATAAGGCTGAGAGAGGTTCAGATGCTAGTCTGGAGAGTGCAAGAAAATAGGAATAATATGTTCTTGCTCTTCATGATGTGTAAAGCTAGTAGCAGTGGTCTTTAATAGTATGTCAGAGTGACTCAGGCTAGAATCCAAAAGGACTGTGATGCACTGGAATATATGGAGAAAACTATGGCAGCTCCAATCACTGAAAGGCTGTAGGAGGCACCTCTGGACCAGAGGATGGACTAAATGGTCCCTAGTGCTCTTTCAACACTATTTCATATGATTAGTATCAAACAGTCACTGAAGCAGAAACTGGACCCAACCTGTCTTCTTGCAGAAGAGTGCTTAACCAGTAGGCTAAAAGCAGTGTTTACTTTTGTGTGCTCCGTCTGTGGCCTCATGCTTATTTAATTCTTCCATGAAAAAAGCCTGAGAGCTTAAGCAGGAATAGCTGGGAGTAGCTTGCTCTAAACAGTCTTTTGTAGAAGGAAGGTAAGACTTGAGATACAGTAGAGGTACAGTAGAGATTTGAATCAACATCTCCCTTAATTTAGGGGAGCTAGTCTGTCCACTGAGATACTGAATAAATACCTGTCTACTGCATGTTTTCAGAGAGGAACTATAGTTGTCTCTTTCAGGGCAGGGATTCAGGACTTGGAATCCAAGCTAGAAGATAACCCCCAATAATTGGAGCAAGATGCCTGAATCCAGACATTTTAGATGCCACTCGGCCTTCAGCATTTGTTTTAGGCAGGTTCAAGATGCATTTACTTGGTGTATTATGGTACTGAGCTGCCTAGTTTTACCCATATTTTTAAGTTTAGTCTATGTTTCTTGTTAAGACTATGGTTTCTGCAAGACATCTCACCTTCTTCCTAAACTTAGCTTCAACATCCATCTTTTGAACCCGGACATCTGCTGGAACTCCACACTGAGGCTTGCTTTTCATCATCTTCATGAGAGAATTATTACAAGGGATTTATCAGTTGGTGGCTTCTTCTACTTGCCTGACATGAATTGTCTTAAAGCATTTGCATGGCAGTCACTCAGAAATTCCCAACCGGAGTGCTGTACTCCTACTAGCAGTCACCTTCAGTGCTTAATCCCCTCTGCTGCCATTATGATGTGTCCTAGCAGCTGCTGGGAATACAGAACAAAACATACTGTAATGTAATGTTCACCTTCACTGGATGTATGCCCATGCCACAGAAGAACTATTGCTGCATGAGAATATAGAAGAACTAAAGCTGATCTGTAATATCTTCCATTATCACGTGCTGAGTCCACACAACACTCAGGAAGATATGCTTTGGTAATTCCCAAGCCTTTTTGAAACACAAGAGGGGGAACAAGACACCCTGCCTATAGTCAGGATTACCCAACTTCTGGGAGATGAGATAAATTGTAGAAGTCAAAGGCAGTCTTTTCAACATCAAATTTTGCTGAGCTTTTGCTGTTTAGACAAGAATTTTCTTGATAGGGGTCTTCTTCAAATAGACACTGTGGTTTTTTAATTTGTTGTTTGTCTGTATCTGTTGAGATTAGAGGAGTAAAGCTTTGAAAGCACAAAAGGGTTTTGCCATCATTTAGTAGGCAACAGTTGTGCCTTTATAACACAAAAAAGGAGAATGCTATGATTTTAAATGATGAAATTTCCTATTTCCTTCCTTTTTAGTTTACATTTTTAAAATAAGAGATTAAACACCTTTGTTAAGCATACATTTAGTTTTCAAAGTCAAACACTTAGAATAGAGAGAATTAATTAAGAGGGTTGCCTGTCCATCTTTAATTTCTCTCATGAATAGACATAAAAATGTGGTTCTTAATTATAAGATCAAATACTGTTGCATTTTTGTTTTGGGTTTCGTGTTTTTTTCTTTTTTTTTCAGTAGGATCCCTGTCTCATTCAGTTCACAGAATGGAATATACTTAGGGACTGAATGAGGTTTTGCCATAAACGAAGCTATTTTCTATAGGTTTTCTGTTTCATTTACTGCCAGGGATGAAGGTTACATATTGAATTGGTCAGGGGGCTGTTCAAAAACAGAAGAATGGTCTTATATTTTGGTAATTGAATACTGCCCTGAAGAATTAGGCTTTTTCCTGCCTTTTGTCACAAGTTCCTATGTGATATGAAAAGGCCATATAAATGAGGCTTTCCATGGGTGGCCACTAATTGGTGTGTTCTCATTTTCTGGGTTCTCAGTATGAGCCACCTGGGGTCTGACTTGCAGAAGTGCAGAGCCAGTATTGTATGGAGGTCTGCTGTCAGCACGCACAGACCTGGGGAAATACTAACCCAAGGCATCACAAATTAGGGACCCAAAATTAGTGGGTGCTCTGGCCAATTTGACCTTAGCCTCTTTGTGTCTGACTTCAGTGTCTGTAAAATAGAGATAACAACCTGCTTCCTCCCTGGGAGAACATCCATTAAGGCTCATGAAGCACTGTGATATTACAGCAAAATAGCACCACTGAAAAAGACCATGAGGAAATCAGTATTCTGCGTTCAGTGATGGGTTTGAAGGATGTGTGGCAAATAAGGCTCTTTGCCATGCTTGAAAGTAGGATAACAGGAAAACACTGAATTGTCACCCACTCAGTGATCTCTGCCTGTCCTTTGTAGTAGCTGGGGTGGGGGAGACTTTCAAAAAAAAAAAAAAAGATAGGATAAAGATTATTAAAAGGCATATGCTTGAGAAAGTGATGCTTCAGAGATAGTCTCCATTTTACATTTTCTGCTTCCACCTTTAACATATGCCCAGAAAGATGCTTGTAAGTCTTTTTACGTAATACATGAGTCACACTACTTTTTACTTGTGCCTGTAAATGATGGGTTGCAAAATAATTGGGAAAAAATGGGCCAAATGTGTTATCACTGAAACTAGTACTACACTTTTCACTGGTGTAGGAAGATGTCAGCTTAAATCCTTAACAAATCAAGCCTGGAATACTCTTGTTATTACTTCATTTGAATGTGAGGAAACTGAGACACAGAAGAAAGTGGAATAATCTGCTGAAGTCATTCTGCCTGTTTTCTCTACATAAAACCAATAGCTTTTAAATTAATATTCATGTGCCTTGTATGAATTAATCTAGAAATCACATAAAAAGAATGGGTTTGTTCCTCTCTTCTTTCCCTCTCTTCTCCTTACATGGAAGAAATAGTTTGAAAGCATTTGTTTGCTTTTTTCCCAGTCTTTTTATGTTTGTGTCTGTGGGGTGGGACATGTATCTGCCTACAGGGCACTATGGGAGGATCTCCTAAGGAAGGGCTGACATGAAAAGTTGAGAAAGCGAGCTGGTCTGTGGTATCACAAGCTGTATCCTGAGCTTGTGCTGTTCTCATGAAGTTCAGATTCTTGGTTGCTGCCCTGGAGGATCTCCAGGTGGGGAGGTTGTGCTTGCAACAGATCTGTCTGGATCATAAGCTCCACACCAGGATGGGCTTTAAAAGTAGATCAGGGCCTTCAAACTGGGCTTAACAGGGATCCTGAGAGGAGGCAAGAATCTTGGTGGTACACTGTCATACACTTTTATTGATGAGAGCCTGCCTGGGGTTTCTCCATAGTCTGAATATGCTGTTGCTTTTGTGGAGGCTGTGAATATTTCCTCTCTCAGATCAGGAATTTTTCCCACCGTGGCTCCATATGCTGGCTGCTGCTGAAATGATGTGTTGCCTCCTAAGCTTCTGTGTCCATGAATTATCTCCAGAAGAAAGTTTACCTCTCCCAGGGGTGCACACAACAGCCTGATTTGCTCAAGGGAGGGTTTTTCTTCGCAGATACTGAAGTGGAAATACAGAAATCCCTGTACAGAAATTCGTATGTCTTGGGGAAAAAAATAAAAAATAAAAAGCCCTCTGTCCCTCTGTAAGCATGGAAGAAGAGTTGTGCCTATGTCTGTTGTCCTGAGATGTGCCAGGATGACATGACAGTGTAAACACACCAAATCTAGTCACTGGTTATGGTTTGAAGCCTATGCCTCATAAGCATATTCTGTCTCCTATTTTGAGGATCTTCAGCTGAGTTTGCCCTCTGTGGCAGCTTAAGAGACCTTACTCTTGCTCCTCTGGAGTTAAACCTCTGGCTGCCTGGACTGAATCAGAATTGATTGTCAAGGCAGAGTGATCCAAAGACATATATCATGGAGGTGGTATAGGTGGCCAAAAGAGAAGGTCCTGTTGGCAGGTGTGGAGGAAGGACACTATCCCTCTCCCAGTTAAGAATGGAAGTGGAGAGGCTGTCAGTGTAGGGAAGAAAGAGACCTTGTTGCCAAGTGAATGTGTGGTTGCCTCTGTGGGCCAAACCTCATGCATGTTTGCCAAGAAGCAGTGGAAATGTAGGTCTTGTGTTAGCATTTGTGAGATGCTGGATATTTTATAGTCCCTGTTACTGGCAAGTCATGTGGGGTTTCAGCCTAACCCTGCAGCCACCCTTGCTTCTGGCTTGGCCACAGAAGAAGTATACACTGCCACAGCATAGAAATGGGCAGGGACACAGAAAAGGCACTAGACTAGGTCAGGAGATAGTTTTGTTGGAAGTATCTGTGATCATATGGCTTCACTGGCTTCTTCTCCCTACAGAAGGAGAAGCATTGACCACAGCAGATAATGCTGCAACTTGAAAACATGCACTCCAGAACTGAAGGGTCCTTCCCAGGCTACAGTCAGCCTTCTGATCTCATGAAGGGCAGTGAGTGGCCACACTGTCAGGGCTTGCTTACTTTTTTCTCTTCCACGGTTCTGACCTATCCCTGCAGAGAGAAAATGTGCTCCTTGTTGGGCTGTCTCCTTGTATCCATTCCGTTCCATCTTTCACATATGATTCATTGCCTCTCAGCTTCACAGTATGGTATGATTGGTGCTGATATCCCCAACCTGTAATTTTTCAACTTCTCTCTTGTGTACTTGCCTCTAAGCTCTTCCTGGTGTCTGGTGCAGCAGAAAACAGTATGCTGAATACGTCTGAGAGGTACCATACAGAGAGATTCTGCTGTTTGTAAATCCATTTCCAAAAACTGAGCAGCACAGAAATGCCTGGAGAAGCTAATCAGAATTGGAGATAGACATACTTTTTAAAAAACACAAGTTTCAAGTACTGTGGTTTAAACAGGAGGTCAGTTTGCTGCCAGTGGCAGTGAAATGGTGCTCAGTTATCCAGAGCACAGGAAAGCGCTGAACAGGATTTCTGCCATTACTTTGCTCCACTTTTATCAACACCCTGTGCCTCTGCCCTGCAGCACCCCTGGTATTCCAGCTCTGATGTTCCATGGTAGCCATGGAGTTGCTGAAAACTAGGCAAGGGTATAACTAATCTTTTGAGCAAAGTAATTCTCTGTTCGGTAGCTTTTTTGCACATATTAAATGATTAAATCTTTAGGGGGCTATTCCCTGATGCAGCAGTTGTGCACTCATTAAATTGCCAGATAAGATGTATTTTCTATTAAATTCTTTTTTGCTAAGAAAAAGGTTTCATTTTCTACTGATAATCCTGCCTCATCTAAATCAGGGATGGCCAATTTGTGGCTTTTAAGCCAGAGGCGGATACTGAGTGATTGAAGTATGACTCCCACAATGAAATCACAGAATCACTTACGTTTCAAAAGACCTCCAAGGTCATCAAGACCAACCTTTGACCGATCACCACCTTGTCAACTAAACCACAGCACTAAGTGCCATGTCCAATCATTTCTTGAACACCTCCATGGATGGTGACTCTACCACCTCTCTGGATAGCCCATTCCAATGCATGACCACCCCTTCTGTGAAGAAATTCCTCCCCATGTCAAACCTAAACTTCCCCTGGTGCAGCTTGAGGCTATGGAGATCCGTTGTATTCCTTTCAGCGCACTATTGATGTTAGGACTGCTTTTTTGTCAGTATCTCCATGTGGGAGGAAACTCCCAGGGGCTTCTGAGGCCAACAGCTTCTTCCAAGGTCTGAGACTTAGCCTGACACCTGGTCTCACCCCACCCCACCCCACATTGGCTGTTGGCACCCCGGGATTGATGTTTTCTGCCTGGGAGTTGCTTGTTGAAAAATCCTTCATCTCACCTAAGCTACTGAGTAGGGGGTTTGACACCTCCTGGACATTGGAAGTTGTTTTATTGGTTTTCTTTCTTTTTTTTTCTTTTATAAGATGCATATGAAGCCAACAGGTTTGAGCTCCTATGACTTAGTTAATTACATTTTAGAAAGTGAAATCTGGTAAAAGTTGAATTATCCAACATTACTAAGAGTGAAAATTGATTTAGGCTTCAGCTGCAGCATGAGCTTATATATGTGTGATAAAGACTATGGAGAAACTCTGTTAGAAGAAACTTATTAAGAATGCTAAATCAAGTATAAAGAGAATTAGCCAACACTGGGAATGCAGTTGCCCATGCAACCTCAGTATGGTCTCCTCCTGTGAATGCATTCCAGTACACTTCTAATAACAGTAATACATCTTATTTTTCTTTTCAGGGGTCCCTACTCGCATTCAGGTCACAGATTAGACAGTGCTCACTTAATGAGCCGTTATTCAATATTTTGTTTTCTCATAATAAGTTAGTGCGTGACCCCACATCTTTACTTAATAGTATTGAAACTCTGCTCTGGAATCAGAAATACTAATTTTCTCCTGGGCTATCTTGTGATTCTGAGCACATCCCTAACATTAATTAGTAAATCTTTGCAACACCCATATGAGACAACTGAGTATTTTCACGCTGTTTTTGCAGATGGACTGCTGAGGCATAAAGAGTTTGGTCAGCAGAGATCCCTAGTTTTGTGTCCTGAATTTCAGAAACAGAGGACCTGACTTTTATTAGTACGTTTTTGGATTTTTTCAATTGCAGTGCCCAGCACTGCTCCAAATCAGACTCCAGGTGTCTGCAGTCAGATACTCAGAGATGCAGAACTTGTCACTAGGAATCAGCCCCTGAAAAGTGTGGGCAGAATAACAGAGGAATTCAGCAGGGAAGGTGGGGCAGTGCTGTAAGGCAGCCATCTGTCGGCTGCCCTAACCCTGAGATCCTCTCTTCTCTTTTGCCAAGTCTCTTCCTCCTGCATTTTTACTTTCCAACTTCCAACTGCAAAAACTAGGACCAAGATTTCAGTGTAATCTCTTTATACCCCTGAGTTTCCTAAGCTTCAAATATCCAGATTTCCTACTAACGCATTAAGTCTTCTATAAGCTACTTTGTTTTACTTCCCAATCTTGCAGCAGATATTTACGAGCCTTGTTCCAAACAGTGGCAGGGTGGTATTAGGAAATTTGCAGAACCGTCCTAACAAGTAAGATTTATATAGGCAGTAGCCTAGCAGGATTTTCAGAGAGCCTTGGTGCCTAATTCACACTATTTTCAATAGGATTAAGGCAAGTAGGCATTTGTCAAGATACCGCCATTCATTCCTTAAAACCTGGCCCTTTAATTCTTCTTTCAATCAATTTTATATGGAACCACTAGAGCTAAAGCATAGGAATGTATACTAAAATGTTAATAATTCATAGTAAAGTTCTGTGAGAGTACAAACTGTAAACAGGCATCTTGGGGGAATGTGTTATATTTTCTCCAGGCTTCAAAATAATTGCTTCTGCAACCAAAGCAAAATACATGTGGAAACTTTTTTCTCTGTTTTGGACCGGGATCAAAATTTTAGTTACCTGAAAGCCCCAATAGGTGCAATTCTACATGAGTATTCCCAGATAACACTAGGATCATGCAGATCCCAAAACCTTAGTGTCCTCTTTGAGGGAGTACAGAAAGTGTTTGTACATTCGTAACTCATTCTTCCTGGAAGGGATAAAATTAGTCTTGTTCAATTTAATCTGTTTGAAAATATTCTCTATGTAAGGTTCATTTCTGATTTAATTTCAGTAGGGTTTAGTGAATTCATTATGCAAACTCACTTCAGGCAGTGAATTTCTTGCAAATTACTCACTTACTACACTATGTTTATATATATATGTGTGTGTGAATGTTTGTGACATGCAGTTTGTGACAGTTGTACAGTGTGATTTCCTCTCTCTGACTAAGAAGGAGGCAAAAGAAACAATTAGTAAAGAAATAAAAAGAAGTAAACCATCACACTCCTGGGAAATTTTAGATAGATAATCATTCACTATGATGGAATTTGCATGATTTGTGTCTATTTCCATGACTGAGGGACCAGTTCATCTGAAAAGTAGAGTGCAATTAATTACATTATGTGGCCACATAAGGTAGACACTTTGCATACCATAATCTTTGCGTTGTTTGGGCAACCTACAATTTGCTTGACTCTGTTGATGTGTCTTATGAAGCAAACAACCTACAATTTGCTTGACTCTGTTGATGTGTCTTATGAAGGACTTAGTAATTTTAATGTTACTGGGTTAATAAATTGGACTGGTAAGAGTCAGCCTTGTCCTGAGGCTTCCTGAAGAAGCAGGAATTACGTCTTTCTACCAAGAAATGGCGCTATATTTTTGGTGGTGCTAGGGTAAAGCAAGCTGGCTCCTGTAGTACATAAATTGTTTTTCCTCCATAAGCCTGTGTGCTTCCTGTGCTCTTTCTTGTGTTCAACACACTCCTGTTGTCTTGTCCCCTGCTGCTTGTTTTGTTGCTTTCTCTCCTGCACCACAAGGGAGATCTCTGCCAAGGATGTAGAAATAATAATGGTTGTCAACATTATAAATCCTTATGCATTTGGTTCTTCTCACAGCAGGCACCTCTTCCTTCGTCTGGAAGCTCACCATTAGGACAATAGGAGCCCTGATGGAAACTCTTGGAGAACCTCTGGAGAGTTTTTGACATTTTTCCACTTCATCTTACCTGTCCTAGCTGCTGCACCTTCTTGGCATCCTCAGAAAACTCCTAAATCTGCTGAATAGTATTTGGGGGAAGCTGAACGAAATGGAGCAGTCAGACTCAGGGCAGTGTTTAGAAATCTATGTGGATTGCTGATTATCTATAGGACGACACTCAGCCATTCATAAGTTTCCCTAAGCTTCCCCCCCCGCCCTTTTCTATTTTTTTTCCCCATGAGTGCTTAGCTATTTGCAGCTCCACCTATTTTCATGGCTGCAGCTTTTCCTACTGCCTTTGGGAGTCTGATCCACACATTGATTTATTTTTAGCTGTATTGCTAATTACTATTTTAGTAAGTATAGTGTTTCATTACATTATTCATTAAAGCTGGAGAGACATTTTAGTAATTTCTCAGTAGAACAAATGTAAATTCAATAACCAAAGTAAGATCTCTGAGTAGGTCTTAAGAGGACTAGGAAGAGTGATCTGACAAAGAGGGATCGTGTGACAGGTGAGAGCTATTGATATATGAAGGAGAGTTACTAAGAAAGCAGAAACGAGCTGATCTTGGCACAGAAAAAATGCAGGGGCCTGGCCAAAACTCTAGGAGGAATTCTTTGGTTCACCAAAGGAATAAACTGCCAGAGAAAGCCAAAGAATCATCTTTGTGGGAAATGTCCAAAGACTGGTAAAAAACACTCTTGCAGTGTGGGTTAAAGATGAACAAAAGCAGCCCTGCTGCACTGTACAGGGAGGACCCTGGAGATTTCCAGTTATTTCCTTTCCGTGTGCAACAAAGCTGCACAGTGTGAATTCCCCTTACTAACAGAAGAGAAAATGCTGCCCATTTTCTGGTGTTAGATAGTTTGTGCAAACTTCCCAGTGCTTTCTGTCTGGCTTTGCATAGGATCCTGAGGGAAGAAGGTTCCTCTTCCAGAAACTCATAGTCCTTCTCAAGATGAAAACTCTATTTCCATATCACACCTGCAGCAGATCAGAAAAAAAGTGGAAGGAGCTCTGCACACCTTGCCTGCCCAGCCTTGTCCTTATCAGGGATCCTTTTTCCCTTGACTTCTCTGCCAGGGGGCTGAGTAAATCCCCCACAGGTAGGTCTCCAGGGGTGCCTGGATGTACTGTACAGTTCTGCTACAGAGGCATCAGACTTAGAGTCATCTAAACTGTGTGCCTGGGGAAAACACCTAACAATGTGCAGTGCTTTGAGGATACGGACATGCTTCCTGATCAAGGAATGGAAAAAAGACAAAAAACTTTAGGACCAAGATGTTTAAAGCTTATTGAAGCCTTTTTTTAATAACAACTTTAAGATGGAAATCCCAAGGAGTGAAAAAAATGAAATAAAAACCAGCTGTCCTGCAGCAGGAAGATCTGGGTGACTATTTAAATGTGGCTGTGATATACTAGCCCTTTTAAGTGGTGGATCCAAAGACTTGTGGCAGTTTTTCCCTAGCACAGCTATTCAACATGTTTCCTTTGGCTGGGGGTCTTTATAGAACTAACTTAACAGGGTCCACAAAGGGTCTTTTGCAGCATGCACTGCAGGCTTGCCTCTCCCCTCCGTCTTTTTCTGTTGAATACAGTAAAGAAGCAAAGTAGGAAACAAAATGGCTCAAAGCCACATGTGCATTTCCCATAGCTCTGTGCCAGTCTCTAGAATAAGTGATTAAGCCCTGGGGCCACTGGGTCTGTGTTCAGCTGCCTGTGGGCCCAAAGGATCTGTCCAATCAAAACCATGCCTGTACTCTGGTGACAACACTACCTGAAGGAAGGGACAGGGGTGTGGCACAACATCATGTCTTCGGCACTGTGCCACTCAGCAGTGACAGCTGCAGTCACAAGTCTGATTCATCAGTTTTACAGACTGTGGAAAGCGCTGAAGTCCCAGAAACTGGGCACGTTCTCAGGCACTCAAGCCCAGGTTCTTGGGTAAAAGAAGCTGTGTCATACAGGTCCCCTCTGGAGACCTTTCAGGTTCCGGCAGACATGTAACCTGTCTTTGAGGATGTTCTCATCCTGCACTGAAAAGAGGAAATAGATAAGAATGCAGCTTAAGTATTGCACAATGCTTTACTAAGCTACACAGCATGCATTTGAGGCTCTTGCAATGCTGTAAGTACAAATTCAATTAGGTTCATAGTCCTTCTGGAACTTAACTGTGAATCCTCTTGCAAGTTGTATGGAGCATTGGACCACAGAGGTTTTGTAAAACTATCCCTAGTAAAATGTCATTGAAATCAATGAAATTACACTCCATTTTCATTATCTGACATTGCATTCGGCATTGGACTTCCAATAAGATCTCAGTATAACTGTTTGTTAACATCCATGTCTTACCCACTGCTTGTGGGGAATTCATACACATGCAGTCATTACAGTCTATCAGCCACCTTGTAGAAGATCTATGGAGCAAACATCAGCACCAAAGGTACTACTGAAGTAAAAGTGGATGAAGAGGATGTCCAGGGCAAGCCAGAGGAGAAGATCGGCAACACAAATCAATAAAGTGAGCTTCCATGAAGATCAGAACCAGCACTCAACACCCTAATTCTCTGCCTCCAGCAGCAAGGCTGACTCCTTGTCCTAGTGAAGCTGGGCCTGATGGTAGCAGGGTCAGGAAATCCCATGGAGCAAGAAGCAGAGCCAGTAGAGCCATCCTGGCTGGTAAGGAGAGGCAATACCAATGAGACCTGTTGAATCCATCAGAACCAGAAGCTGAGAAGAAGCCAGATGTCCCAGTGAGGAGATAAGAGTATATACCACTAGATAGAAGCCTTTACTATGGATTCCTGCTCTTTGCAGATACCAGATCCTGGTACACACAGAGTTCAGCTGCAGTGGGGGTGTGGGATTGGTCTATTTGGAACAAAAGCTGAAGAGGTTATCAGAGAGGATATCTTAGGTGGAGCTGTTTTAGAGCCAGTTTATCAAATTCCATAAACCTGCAATGCTGTTTACCTGGGTTTTGCTGGGGGCAGCTCTGATGATTTGAATGATTGTACTGTGCTCCTTGGGGAATGGGGGAGCTGTTGGCTAAAGGTGGTGTATGTGTTTAAGCTCTCTTTCAGGAGATTAGAAAAACAAAAGACAAGGTCTTACCAGGAGGTTAACAGAACAGTAAGAAAGGCAGTACTTCCTTTACTGGCCTTGCCAGATCCCAGTCAAGAGTCCTGGCTGATACCCTCTTCAGTTCACCTTGTAATTTCAGGTGGGATATACAACCCAGTCCCTCCTGAAATTTAACTGCTGTATGTCACGGAGGGCACAGGCAGCAGCCACAGGGTTTCATGACAGCAGTGATGATGGGTGAGAGGTCCTGTAGAACATCACTGTCCAGATGCCCTATGAAGCAGGAGTTCATTGTAGAGCAGAGTGAAAAGACAGAGAAGACTGGTGCACAGTCAAAGCATTTTCCCCATTGAAGCCTTTGTTGACAGGAGCATGGCTGATGGGATGGTCTGTGATAATGGAATGGGATATTCATGAGAGCACCTTGCCTCTCCTGCAGCACCACAGCAAAAACTTCAGGTTTCAAGGGCAGGATAAACACAGCCCTGCCCATTTACCAGTGAAACACAGAGCTACAAGTAAAGGCACATGAAGGACAGGGCGGTGAGCAAGGGCAAGTCCTACCCGACTAATCTAGTGGTTTTGTATGATGGAGTAACTACACCAGTGAACAGGGAAGGGAAGGGCCACAAATGTCATCACAGATGTCATCTATCCGGACTTCTGTAAGGCCTTTAACACAGCCCCCGATGACATCCTTCTCTCTAAATTGGAGACATAGATTTCGTGGGTGGACTCTTCGGTGGGTGAATATTGGTTGGACAGTTGCCTCCAGAGGGTGGTGGTCAACAGCTTGAAGTCCCAGCAGACATTGATGCTAATAACAATTCCCTGAAAATTTTTGTGGAGTTGAAAACTAAGGAAGCAAGGCAAAACAACAACAACAACAACAAAAAAGGAGTGAGAGAGAAAAGGTGAGGAGGGAGAGAGATTGGTAATTCTGGGTTTAATTACTTGCTCATGGTCAGCAGACCATGAGATTCAGAGTCCGAAGGTATTACTTCAGTGTAATCCACATAGCAGCAACCTTCCTTTCCCAAACTGACCCAAACAAACCTCATAGTTCAAACTTAGATAAAATTTCTCTTCAGTCCAGTGACATCCAAGGTTGCATTTCTGTCTCAGCACATCTGCATCAGAAATCACATATGGACTTTTCTAACCAAAGCATAGTTGAAGGAAAATTTTTCACCTGGTCCTTTTCCTGAATTTCTTCAATGAGAGCTTTATTGGGATTAGATTTATGCTGTTAGTTTGGATACCTTCCTGCTTTCTTTTTAGGCTTTGATCCCTTGATCTGAATGCCTGCTGTCTGGCTCCTTCTGGAGTGGCACAGGTATTTTGCTCCAATAAGGAGACTGGCACAATTGACAGTACAGTTTGCACCAGGATCCGAGCTCAAAGATGCTGATTGTGCCAAACACCCAAGACCTTCAACACAGTCCACAAAGACCTTGTGCCCTCAGTGCCCTGACGTTAACTATAAAAACACCACCTTGACAAGCTGCAAGCTGATCCTGCCTCTGAGACCCTGCGTGATTGAAACTGAAAGACGAATGAGCACAGCCTGTGTCCCAGAACCACTGAAGTGCTCCACAGAGCCCAAACCAGACCCAAGGCAAGTGTTTCCCATGAGCCACTCTGCTCCAGAAAGCATGAATCCTGAGCATCATCCACTTTGCATCAGCTTTAGGGGCAAGGCTTTTCTTTCACCCGACCTGCAAAGGCAGCATAAGCAGTACTGAGTGCCTTTCTCCATTCAACTGCTGCAGCTGTAGCAGCTTCAAGGTAGTAGATGACACCATGGTGAACCACCAACTTGATAGAAACAGAGTGACAAACAGAAGGGAGTGTCACAAAATGGGTGAGGGGAGTATAATGAATTTATTGAGAAGGCACGCTGGAAATATCTGAATAGGTGTAGCTTAGATTATCATTTACCTCTCTTCTCAGTCTCTGTACATGAGTAAATAACATCCATCCATCTGCCTGGCCATCACTATCTTATTCCATAAAATATAGAGGAAATTTCCGATACGTGAGAGGATCTTGTAGAGTAAAGGGTGGAAACTCCACTGTTGGAGGATTTGAAACTGGAGAGCTGAAATCTGGCTAGTTATACCCTGGGGAACAATCCTGTGTAGGACTTCAGAGGGGTGAATTAATCTTTTCTTTCTCAAGGGTGTTTTAACCACCATCACCATACTCATCCTGGGAAAAAAAAGGAACTCTTGTTTCCTCGCCTTGCAGACAGGTTGTGCTGACAGGTGCCATCCTCTAGCCAGGTGTCTTCACACCATTTAACTGGGTTAAAAAAAGCTGTTCTGTGTGCTAAATTGCTTCCTCACTTCACAAGGCGTGAAAACCTTTTCTCTCTCTCACGTGCCCATGCTTCACTCCTTCTGGGGAGACAGCTGGTCTTTTTTATTCTCCTTAAATGCTGTCTCTGAGACAAATCAGGTCATGTAGAGCCAGGCCCACAAAAGATACTGAGGTGACTCAATCCTGTCAAATCAATGGGAGTTGGGCGCCTAAACTTCTTTGGGAGTCTGGGCTCAAGTGACCTTGAATAACGTCAGTGTGAACATACACTGTGCTCTAGTCAGGAATAGGGCATGGGCTGATATGCAGCTTAACCCCACAAATAGTACAGGTGATTAGTTGATTCAGCACTAGTTCTCCTAATTAAGTGAAGGAAAGATTTCCACACATACCTTAAGCGTAGGTGTAATGAGAAAGGAATGACTTTGGGCCCCTGTATCTTTGCATATGGAGAACACAGTTTGTTTGTTTGCTTTCTTAATAGTTGGATATCATATTTCCCTTGGGTTGTGAAGTGAATTATTGATAATCGTCAATGGATGTCCAGGCTCTGGTCAGTATTGGTGCTTTCTCTGGTGAAAGATGTGTAAGTCCTAAATCTGGGCCCGTAGCACCCAGAATACTGGGAGATAGCAATGTGTATTGAAGGGCTCTGGGATTCAGTGTCGCTTTTAAGAGGAGTTCCTAACTAAGAAAAGAAAAGAGCAGGATACCAGGGTGATGGCTGATGGTACAGCAGCCTGATCTTTGGATGAACATTAAGGAAGTTGATACATACTGTACCTTGGAGGGCAGAGAAAAAACAGGTAAAGGAAAGCTATAGAGAGGGGCAGAGGAGGCCAGGTAATATTCAAAGACCTTCTAATGGAACAGTAAATTCTTTTTTGGTCTCTCTATCCCAGCATTCAAAATACAAAACTATATGTTTATTTTTCCAAGGCTAGGCAATGAGGTACACCACGAGAGACAAGTGGACAAATGTCGATCAAGGACCAAAGCACTCAGTCCCCTCCTTTCTTTGCCTATATGTGGCTGCAAGTCACATGGAACATCTGGAAAACACCTAGTTTCTCCATTTCTCCCTTCCTGAAATACCAGCATGTGAGACATTTAAAAGGGTCTGGACATTATAGTAACACTTTCTTAATGCTTTGCCATATTCTGACCCTCCGGTAAGCTATGAGTTTGGAGACAGAAGGTGAAAAGGTGGCCAGAGATTAGAAGTCTTCTTGTGGTCATGGATCCAGGAAATTTCTACATTCCTAGTACCTAAGAACTAACCTCTGCCCTACCATGTCTTAAACATTAATTTCTTATCTCCCACTCTCTCAACTATGTGATAGCAAGGAAAATCTCACTTACAGGAACAGTCTGCCTGGGAAGGGATGTCCTAGAAACCTGGAGGTGTGGCAGACAAGCAGATGGAGATGGTGAGAGGATCATCCCTCTAGGACTAGAAAAATGCTGTGGGCTGTGTAGGTTGAGACATGAAAGCCTAACAGTGTGTTTCATAAAGGCAAAACTTTGCACAGTGTCTTCAGTGGGTATGCAAAGAAGGTCTAAATTAAAAAATGGACATTTGTCTGTGTGTCCTTTTATATATCCATTTAGCTGTGTATCTGCCAACCTCAGTCCTTCTGCCATTATAGGATTATGGCAGATCTATGGTTTATAGGATCTGTGATTTGTTTCACACTAAGTGAAACAGAGGATATTTGTTTTGTGTAAAATGGCAATACATTGCATGTACCCTTACAGTATCACAAATATCTCAATATTAAGTATTAGTATGAGTTTACTTTACACAAAAGTGTGTAAATGAAGGGGGGATGTGATGGAATATTAATATGTGAAACCTATTCTTGCCAGAGCTGGTACCTAGATGGGAACTCTAGATTCCATACAAGCACTAGTAATAACAGTCACTTTTTTCTAGCCACAGTGCTACAACCAAGATGTCATATAGGCATGGGTGATAGATAAAACAGACAGATTTCTTATTTTCCACTGACATGCTTTTGAATTCATCCTTGCAGGGCTGACTCACCCTTTTAGCTTTCCAAGGAAGACAAATTGCTTTCCAGGAGCTTTGCTGTATACAGGTTATTTTTGAGCGCTTCCTTAATTAAGGTTTATGTGCTTTGCACACAATCCACAGATAAAAAGCCCTTGGTTTTTCTTTTGTACGAATAGAAGTTTTCCCCTGAACAACCTGTTTCTTCTCACCCAACCCATTGTTATACAACATGACACACATCCTATATGGATGCCCTGTCCCACCCCAGAAGTAGCTGCAGGACAGTAGCCTGAAAGAAAGTAATTTTTGATGACTGCGATGCTTTCGTGTGGAAAGACCGAATAGAAATGGGATTCCTGAGGACCCAATTGGCACAAACTATTAGCACATTTCTTTCATCCGTGATCTTGAACTCCAGCTCTGCCCTAATCTCATATTTCTTATCTTTTGTGTCTGAAATTACGCTGAAAGCACCCTGTTGGAAATACATTTTGCAGTTGCAAAACTTGGTATCTGGCAAGGACTCGAACAGATGTCATCCCAATTGGAATAAGAGGACAATGATGTAATTGGAATAGCAAAGGAGCCTTTTAACTCTGTTGTGCTGTAGGTGCAGGTGAGAAGTTTTGATCTGACCTCTCTGGGCAGACGTGCTCCCCCATTCCCTGCCAGGTCAAGGCCTGGCTGGCAGTCATAGCTCTCTGTGAGTGCTGCTCCTTTGCTGCCACCATGGCCTCCT
This sequence comes from Pachyramphus minor, assembly GCA_013397135.1. Lineage (NCBI taxonomy): Eukaryota > Metazoa > Chordata > Aves > Passeriformes > Tyrannidae > Pachyramphus > Pachyramphus minor. The sequence continues at coordinate 1,455,802 of VYXB01005689.1, forward strand.
GCTAGCAGTGGGAAGGAGATAACCCTTCACAGGGCTACATAGCCCAGGTAACAGGATAACTCCTCTGGAGTCATAGTCAGACATGCAGCAGACCATAGTTCATAATAGCTGTTCTGGTTGGTGCAGGAAGTATGTGGGACCTGAGAGCAACAAAGCCAGTGGCAAGAGAGATTTCCCCTCAAGTGGCGAGAGACATCTCCCTCAGGCAGTGGTTTTCATTTTTGGCTAGGGATTAACAATTTTGTCATATTCACTCATGTTTTTTTAGGAATCAGGCATGGAGACTGGAATTTTAGGGTCTTGTAGTTATGTCTAAATTGTCTTTCCAGCCTCCCAATCTTGTGTGCTGCTTGAGACTAGCCACAGTCCTTAGGGAGAGACAGTCAAAGCTCGGACATCTAAGTGTCATACAGTGCTATAAAGGAGTACCTAATCTATTTTCATGTTGCTGTGACTACAGTGTAATGCCAGGATACCCAAGATCTCCTTAAACCAGCTAGTTCAGGTATGAGGTTAGGTTGCCACAGCAACACAGGACTTACTGCAAGCTGCAAACTTGTCTAAGGAACAGGATGGATGAGCCTGTGAGCTCTGCACTTGGATAGTTTAAAGGTACTTCCAATTTGTTTCCAACCCCTTTGTACTGAAGTAGTCTGAAAAGTTTACCTCCGTTGCTGAATAACACAGTGTCAAGTTAGCTATGCAAGAGAAAATATGAATACATGAGTGGTTACAGCATGCTAGTGTCTGCATCGTCTGTGCACATAACCTTCACCTGCTCTCTGACAAGCTGCGACAAACAGGAAAGACCACTTTCCATACAGTGTCACTGAATGCACATGGGGAAGGGTAGGCATAATGTTCAGATGGGCCCCTCTGATTGGTGCAACAACCATTTTGCCCCTAGGCATGGTCAGGAGCGTAAAAACTCCTTGTGCGGAATTTGGTATATTCATCTGTTACATATTCATTCCCAGGCTTACACCCACTGCAGAAGCATGCTGGCACCTAGTCTCACTCCCAGACTTCCTGCTGTGTACAGACCCTCTGCAGCTGTGGGGCAGCTGTTTTCCTTGATGACTTGGGACTGCTCATTCCCTGGCCATCGTACTCACTCCAGGAATGATGGGCACCAGTGGGGTGGGGGACCCAGGGGCAGGTAGTGAGTACCACCTCTGGCATGCCAATGGACAACTGTTTGTTCACTGGCACAGCTTTGCTCACACATGTGTGCCTGACCCTCCCTTGTGCTGTGGAAATTACTTTTTCCAGTCTGTTTCCCAAGGATTGCTGCCAGGGTGGCCAGTCTTCTCTCCCCCTCTCCACAGGCATGATGTATATAGTGACATATGTGCATGTTGCAGTGGCTTCTTCTCCCTTCTTCCTGCCTCACTTTTATTGAATCTATTTATAGGCTGTCCCTTCTCTCTGTTCTTATGGTCTTTCCCTAGATGGCACATCTTGGTTGCAGTGGCCAAAGCAGTGGTTCCCTTTTCCCATCCAGAGTAAACAGTTCTATCTTTCTCAGCCAGATCATTTTCTTTGTTTTCTGACCTGAGCCAGTGTTGGAAAACAGGTGCAGACAGCAAAGAGGCCAATGACTCTGCTTCCAAGTAGGTCTTTTGAATGCTTCCCAATGGGAATATTAATAGAACAGTGTCCTTTTATCAATATGCAGCTGAGCTGTTACTTGCCCAAGGGCTGCTAAATTATTGGGGTGAAGAATGGTATGTCCTGTATAAACCTGTGGAGGTTTATAAGCTGAGCATTATCTCTCTGCAGCAGACCAGCAGACCAGCGTAAGGCACAGGCTCTGTTTTGGTCCCATTTAAAACTCGATTTAAATGCATGATGTAAGTCTGAAAAACATGGGGAATGCCTGTTCTTTGTTACAAGGCTGAATTTCACCCAATAATCAGAGAAATAATAATAGTCTGCTGAAATTGGAAAGACTGATATTAATCTGCCTATTAATCCTTCAATGAAACCATGAGTGGAGAGCAAAGGCAAAGTGCTTGGAGTGCTTGCAGGCAGGGTGTTTATGAGGAGTATATCCTGTGAATATCTGTATGTGTCTGACAGCACGTAACTGCAGTGGGGAGGGCAGCAATACTATTCTCTGTTGGCAATCCTGAGCCAAAAAGCTATAAAAGACAAAGCACTTGGTGTCATTAGAGTCACACACCTGTGAAACAAGGTGTCATTAAAAAGAAACACAGAAGGCAAAGGTGGGTTTGAAGGAGTGTGAAAATCCCCCTTGGGAGAGTATTCTGAAAATGAGTAAGGGAAGAAATTGGTGTATTTCAAAATGGATGGGAAAACAAATCATGGGAATAGAGACAACCCATCTGGTGCAAGCCTTTCCACACAGCCAAGATGCTCTCAGCATTGCTGACGGAGATGATGAGGTGCTTTAAATTCCTTTTACAACCTCTGGCTGGAGACCTGTCTGTCCAGCCTTAGCATGAAATCAGAGCCACCTGGCTCCAAACCCATACTAAATGGAAAGGATGCTTTGAAACTTGTAACTGCTTAGCAGGAGGGGAAGGTGGGACATTCCCAATAAAATCAGTGATACACCTGAAGAAATCTTATCTCCCTTTTTCTCCTCTGCCCTCCTCCCTTGTTGTTCTTCAAAGGTTGAAAAAAATGAGGACGGAGACCAAAAGATCGAGCAAGATGGCATCAAACCAGAAGATAAAGCTCATAAGGCAGCCACCAAAATCCAGGCCAGCTTCCGCGGACACATAACAAGGAAAAAGCTCAAGGGGGAGAAGAAGGGAGATGCCCCAGCATCTGAGACTGATGCTGCCGACAAGAAGGAGGAAGGCCCTGCTGGTGGAGCGGCCGAGAACAAAGAAAGCGAGGCTCCCACTGCCACAGAAGCAGCCACTGCTGACAGTGCCCAGCTGGAGGAGGGCAGCAAAGACAGCAGCGCACCAGCGGAGGAGAAAAAAGGGGATGGAGCCGCTGACACGGGCTCAGAGCAGCCGACCCCACAGGCTGCCACTCCTGCTGCCTCCTCAGAGGAAAAGCCCACTGCTGCCGCTGCCCCCGAAAGGGAAAGTGCCACTAAAGCTTCCACTGATAACTCGCCGTCCTTGAAGGCTGATGAAGCCCAAGACAAAGAGGAGCCTAAACAAGCCGACGTGCCTGCTGCTGACACCACTGCCACCACCACCCCTGCCGCAGAGGATGCTACTGCCAAGGCAACAGCGCAACCCAAAATGGAGACAGTGGAGAGCAGCCAAACCGAAGAGAAGACAGGTGAGTGAATGCCTCGCTGGGGAATGGGCCTCTTCAGAAATGGGTACCTCCCTTGGTCTGTTGGGGATGCAAAGTTGTCCAGCAAGAGCTGGTGCAGGGATTAGACTGAGAGTTAACAATGGAATTCCTTCCCTTGCTGGGTTTTAAAGGTGGGGGGAGATCAATTTTCTTGCTTAACACCCTCTTCCTTGCTTCCTGTCAGCTTTTAGAAATACTGCACCTCCTGTCAAAGTTTCTGTTCCTCTAGATGGAGGTGCCATCCAGCCCTTTTTCTCATGGTGGCAGGAGACTGTCAGCCAGCTGGGAAGCTTGGAGGAACCGGACGGAGCTCCCCAGGCTCTGCATATGCTAAAAATAGTGATAAACTTTCTCAGTCACACTATCACAGACAGCTCCAGTGGGGCAACAAAACAGCCCGAGCTGATACCAGCTCACCAGAGGCTTCTAACTTGAGCTGAAATCTCACAAGACCACATCTCTCTCATACTGAAGGAGGTCATTTAGCCTTGCTGGTGGAATGGTCAACAAAGAGTCAAAAGAGTCTTTCTTCCATCTGCTTGTGAATGGGTGACATTCTTAGTACATTCACCTTCTAGCCAGTAACACCGTTTTATCAGCAGTGCTTACAGTTTCATCCACACCAATACTTCAAGCCTCTCTACTTGGAGAAACCCATGACAGCCATGCTTGCATGAAGCTTTTAGACATGTCACCTGGTTAAGACTCATATAGTAAGAGGATCAGGTGGGGAGAGGGCACCTGACAGCTCAGTGAGTGAGGACAGAAGAGAGGGTTGAATGCCAAGAGTCACTCGAGGAGGTGTTTTCAACTCTTTCCCCTATGAAGGGGTGAAAAATTTTGAGAGGCAATAGTGGGCACTTTTGACAGAGATATATTGTTTACAAACCATAAAGATGAGTTGGTTTTGAATTGTAATACTGAGCTGGGTAGAAAATGGATCAAAGAACTGAGAATATTTTTCTTTCTTGTTCTTTACTTTCCTTATTTTTTCAAAGAAAAATAACATAAACAAACGGAAAAAGGTAACATTGGACGTAGACACCACATGAAACTCAGTTAAGAGGCACTGCCAAACGAAACTGGACTCCAGATTTATGAGACACTCAGTTGTACGGGGCATTCTGCATTCATTAGCTTTTTGGGGGAAAATGTAGCATAGCACCTTGATATTCATAAACAACCTGATGTAAATTTTAGAGAACCTCAGCATCCAATCTTGTACTTATTGATGTTTCTCCGTAATTTCATTCCGTCCACTACTTCTCCTCCACAAATTACAACTCCCACTCTCTAATTAGGCTTCCAAGCTTCATAGCTAACCCAGGGTTTCAGGCTACTGTATTCCTGCTCAACAAAGTGGAGATGGGAAAGAACAGGTATCCAAAAGGACAGATTAAGTACTGGTAGAGGAACTCATGCAGCACATTTATGATTTAAGGTATGGGCAAGTAAAGCAGCCTTCAAGATTTCAAGTCTAAACTGATTATACACAACTACAAAAGGTTGCTGGTTTTACCTCTGCTCATTTAAAAGTGCCTAGAAATAATCCTTGAAATTGCATTGTCCCTGTTGGCTTTTTGTTCTCCAGGTCTCCAGCCTTTACTTTGTGTGATAAGTTAAGTGGAAGCATAAATGTAATGTCATTTTTGAAATACAATTTGGACTGTTGCATGCTGTACTTGTGTTGGTTTTATACTTGGCAAAGGTATGGCAGAAACAGGACAGAGTGAATCAGTGTTTTAGGATCCTCTGTACACAGGATAATGAATGTTAATTACCTTTTATTTAAGGCTTGGGATGCTTTATTCCTAAACAGGAATGACTGTGCTCTGAGGTAACATTCAATTTTTATTCCGAATAATCTGCTCCAATGGATAGAGGTAGGAAAATTATAGTAGCAGGCTACTTCATTTGCTTAATTTTACCTGTTTTGAGTTGCCACTCATCAAAGAATGGTTTATTTCTATGCAGTATTCTGAATCATTTGCAGATATCTTCCCCATGCTCTTGTTGGCTTTAACATCATTTGAAGTGGCCAACCATTCATGGCCACATTATTTGAAGTGGCCATTTAAATGTATGATTTAATATGCATTTGCACGTGATACTATTACTTATGTAAATATCTATCCAACAGAATAAGTCGGAAAATCTACAATCAAATATATATTTAAAAACGAGTTTTCAGTGGTTGAGTGTTAAAGACCAGTATCTGCATCTATTTATACTTATTCAGTATGCATGCAGTAATACTAAAGCTTAGCAATGTTTGCAGAAAGCAAACATGAAAGGTATGTGACCAGAGTCAAGCTGATAGCCTCTTTAAAATGTTAATGAATATAGATTTTTTTTTCCTGAATTCCTATTCCAGTATGATATCAGCCTTCCAGTCACAAACCTGAACAGCTGGCTAAATGTCCCCAGAGTCATTCAAGAAAGAAATGCAAAAAAAGATTAAATAGGTCTTCTTGTCCATCTCTCTGAGGATGCAAGGCTGTGCTCTGCAATACACTCTACAACATAATGTCCACAATAGTAAGAAGCTGCTACTTTCTTAAAGAATATTCCTCTAAAGAGCATCATCACATTACAAAAGTACCCACAGACAGGGAATATTTCCTTACAGATAGCCTGTGTTTTCTTTTTTACTATCTTCATCCTATTACTCCCTCTCATCTCTTTAAACCTCTTTGTTTCTCTCTTGGTTCTTACTCTTTCCATAGACTTTAAGGCATTTGCCATGTCTTGACCTTTCTCCCAGACATCCCCCAGCAAATGCAGCACTGGTGGTTGCTAATGTGGATGTGATGGTCGTTCACGAAAGAGAAGGGCTGCCACTCCAGCACTCCTCCAGCCCGGGGACAGTTCCTCTTTCAGCTTCATCAGTCCCCTTGGCTTTCAAAGGTCGTCTCTTATCATTTCTGTGATCGAAGACTGGCACAGTAGTATGCAGTGTCAGGCTGCCAAAAATAAATCAAATTGGCTCCTAGCCAATGTCATCAGTTGGCTGGTTGCCATGGCATGCTTGGCTGCTACTACCATGAGGCGTGCCGACCGTGCTACTTCTGCGCAGCGATGTTCATCTGCCTTGAATTTTACTACAATGGCTGCATCGTGTTATCTGTGGATACCTTCCCCAGCGCAAGCATGAGCAAAGGGCAAGGGTTTTAAATTTATATCCAGAAGAGATTTTTGCCTTTGTCTAAGGGCAGGACAAAAAACCCACAGGAATTGGGAAAGGAATAACTAGCCTGATAAAGACAAGAGCACAGTTTTTAATGCTTAATATTTAATGTTTCTGAAGTGGGGCAGAGATGGAGTGGTTCTTTGTACCAGTGGTTCTTTGTGAGTAGTTCCCTTGACAGGGTTCAGCTCTTGTTGTTATTCAATTCCACGTACTCTATCTGTTGATAATGGCTTAAGAAAAGGCTTCAAGCCACTGCCCTGTATTCAGTATTAGTTGGTCTGGAACCACAGGCATTCCCAATTGTATGACAGGGCAGTTTCCAAGCAATCCTCAATGTACCAAAAAGTAGATGGAAAAAACAGATGGATTCCGACCTGGGTAAGGCATGAAATGAGTCAGTGGACTTCGTTCAGTGGCAATGAAGGATTGATCCAAGAAGGACAATCTCTTAAACCTCTTCACAGTTTTTGGTGGATGACTAGCATGGCAAAAAGTTGTCTTCTCATCTGAGCTTCCTTCTCAAGACTTTGTTTTATAGGTTTTCTTGTTATGATCCAACCTTTGCCTCTTTGTGTTGGTATTATGCCTAGGGAGTTTTGCTTATATGCCAATCTACTCAACAGGATAAAAATCAAATGTGGTAGAGGGGAATTTATACATTACATATGGATGAGGAGGTGAGACTTACTCTAATCTTGGTTTCGTTGGCTTAAATCCAGAGAGTCTCCATCCAAGTTACTGAAAGAGTCTATGGTAGCACAGCTTCGAAGTGAGATCAGCATCCAGCACAGCAGACTATGGAAGAAGATGGGCTACTGTGTACTTTACAGGGAGGAGAGGAGGTGAATGTCACACAGTGTTAGATTCTCTTTGTACTTTCCCAAGTCATCAAGTTTCACCTCCAGTTTTGGCTGGCTCTTGCATCAAAAGAGCTCTCATTTTGCCAGGTAAGAATACAACAAAGCCCAGGAACGTGAAAGAGTAAATAGTACCTAAGGAAATAAATGGATCTTCTTTTTTTGGGAAATGAAGAGGAATGATTTTTCCTCATTGATGAAATAGCTTTATACTAGAGAAGCTTCACAGCTAAAATGAAAAATCAGCCAGGTGAAAATTGCTTTGCATGTAAGTGGACCAGCAGTTCCCCCAGGGCCCTGTATCCTGCAAGCAAGGAGCACTGGGAGGCACAATCTTCACTTCATTTGCTCAGAGGGAACAAGTCCCTGTGGATCCTTTTTCATGGTTTAGAATTGAATCAGTTCTTTGTTTTCAGTTCAGTCACCATATTGATGGAAGGACAATACTTGCTGCACTTAGGGAGCACTGGCTGTATAAAGATTTGTGAAGAGACACTGTCTATTGTCTTGTACCAGCTACAAGGTACAGCCTAAGCAAGAGGATTGCAGTTGTATAACTTGGAATTTCAGTCTTGGCCCATGGGTAGCTGGCATGAGGCAGAACAACCTCACTGCCATTCCTGTTTCATGGAAGCTTATCTCTGCTGCTGCACCTGGCAGCCAAGGAAAGGAATGCAAATACAGTAGTCTTCCCATGACTACCCCAGAGGAAACAACTCTAAGCAAGGATGCCAGCATTTTCTTGTCTGCAGTACTACTCCAGCAACAAAGTAGGAATATAAATACAATTTAGATTACTTGATTCATGCTGAAGTATGACGTGTATGTCTAGGTCTCAGTTGCTCTGCAATTTTTAACCTTTGCATTGTGTCTACATGGGTATAAGCATTGTGTAGGCATTTCATAGACAGGTTTGCCTTGGTGCAAACAACCATGTGAGGGGCGGGGTCAGAAGAGTGGTATGTCACAATTTTCCTACACACAACGTTCTACACGTGCAGGATTTCCTCTTCTGTTGCAGTGAAATACTGTCTCTTGTCCCATGTGTGCCTCAGGTCTGCTGCTTCCTAATGAGATGCAGCTTGTCCCATATAGGTGGGAACTGTACTAGTAGGCTAGTGGTGAAGCAGTACTTGACCTCTTTTAATAAAATCTTAGGTAAGATTTTAGGATTTAGGTAATCTAAGCATTCTGATGAAAAGGTGTGGGCTGACTCTGGATAAGGCCTCTTGAGGAAAGATGGTTAACCACTCTTTTGTACCAAAGAGGTAACAATTCTTTTGGGACCTCAGTAAGAAATGCATGGACACTCAGGGCTGGTTGACTGCCTTATTTTGAGAAGGGTGCAAATTATAGAAAAGGTGACAGCAGTCTTTCATCCCTTCTGATCCTGGGGACAGCAGCTGTTGCAGTATCAGACAAGCTCCTCCTCATTGATCATGGCATACTGCACAAAGTTCCTGTTCATGGAGAGGGTTGGCCAGCCTCACTGTTTTTCACATCTTTATGTTATTCTTCCAACAGAACAAAGATGTCAACCTCAAGCCTATGCAATACTGATTTTTCTAGATGATATACCAGGGTTTGCTGAGAGCATTGCACTCTTACACACCTCCACAGGAAGGAGCTCCCATACATACAGATGATATCATTTAGGGCAGTGCATACTGATGTCATAGTATGTGCTAATATTTTATGGTAGTCACTCATGCTAACACATGGCTCTCTACAACCAAGACCAACGGTTAAACTCCACCTAGATTTTGTTCAAAATCACTCTCTCATTACAATGTTTTTCATGGAGGCTCGCTGCATCTGCACTCAGATCATCTTCAGAAAATGCTCTGAAATCTCCACGTGGGAGGAATGCTTTCTGCCATAAATGATAACCAAAATTTTTCCTGAGAAAGGCTCAAACAGCAGACCAGTGAATAGTCTAGACAGACACAATGAAATTTAGGTGGTGACTGTTAGCTGTATCTGCTGGAAGTGTTCTGCACTACTGCCAGTGTCATCTCTTTACACTAGGATCAAGTAGGCTGAACTTTTCAGATAGATATAAGCTTGCAGAGTATCAGCTGGGATTAACAGCTCCAAGAAGCAGAACTTTAAAAGTAGCAGTACTGACTCTGTAGTACAGAGGGCTACCAAGTGCAGAGGAAAAGGATTTGGAAAGTTTACCAGGTCGGCACAATCAGATTAGGTAAACATTCCTCAAGAGCTGTATAATAGGTACATTAATACTGGGTTATCAATGCCAGTGCAGTGATCGCTTCCAATCTCCGTGGAAATTCCATGGACTCTGGCAAGGTGAGGTTGTACTCACAAGGATCCATGCAAATAACTGGTAGAGAAACACAGAAGTTGCCAAGCCAGGTCAGACCTAGGATCCATTTATTGCACTTCTCACAATTGTTAGCCAGAAATAGTGCTGTGGGCAGATCTGGGATAAACTGCCTGTCTACTCCTAGGGCTCATCACTGTCCTCTACTGTCTAGGAATTGGTTTAACAGGTAAAGCATGATATGTTCTCTCTTTTGATGCTAATATAACTGCAGCATTATATGACATATATATATGTACACACACATATATATATAGTATCTGATTGACTAAGTGCCAACAGCTTCCCGAAGTCCAACCCACTGTACAATGCCCATAGAGTTCTGTGACAAATTGCCCACCACTGCCTTAAATGTCTTTCTGTGCTTGTGCCATGTCACAGAAAGAGCAAAAGCTTCTTATAGCCCTACTTTATGTCATTGAATATTGTATATAGCATCGTATAGCATGCATTTATGCACAGAGGGCATACTACCATAGCTCTTGCTGTTCCTCTCTTTCATGAAGAAAACAAAAGCTGTGCTTTCAATTGCTTTTTTATATGAAATTAGTCCCATGCTTTTTAGGATTTTTGTTGCTTTTCTCTGCACACCCTTTAAATCTGCAAATCTCTTTTATGAGATGGAGTGACAGATACTGTTTGCATTAGTCCAGAAAAGCCTGAACTTCTATACACTTATTTCCAGAAAAGCAATACTTCTTTCTTTTTCCTCCTCATCCCAGTTGTTATGCAAAGCAATATCTTTGCCTTTTGAAGACAGCTACCCAATGAGCACCAATGACTGCAATGACTTGGGAGTTCTCCTCTTTGTAAAGACACTGCTGAAATATTTTATTCAGCCATATGATAATCTGTGACAGTGGGGAGTGGCCAAGACAGCCAAGGAAAATGTAGGCAGTGACAGAAGGCTTACAAATCAAGCCACTGGCATCAGCTCTGTGGAATAGTTTCCACCTGCAGTTCTGAACCCCCAGTAGACCTGTGAAAGACCATATTACAGCTCAATTTGAACAGGTCTCTAGACCTAAGTTATTTCTCAACACTGCACTCGTGCTGCAAGTTTGACTTAAAGAAGGGCTTCCTCATTCCCTAGCTTTCCTTTCTTTGTGTGAAATGTCTTTCAGAACAGAAAATAGAGGAGATACTTTAAAATAAGGTGTGTGTGAAATCCAAATGATGGAGAGTACTGTTATCTTGTGCTTAGCTGTTCTCTGAAGGAGAGTCCAATCTGGTTTTGTGGGTTACTAGAATCGCGGCTTTCTTCCAAGTTCTGTATTCCCTGCTAAAGGCTCCTTTTACGTATCCTTTAGCTCTAATGGCCTGTACCATGTAAAAAGCCTTAGCTATATCATCACCAAACGTGAATGTGATCTGTGGAAATGTTTCTTTTTTCTTTCTGTGTCCTTAGTTACATCAGTGTCAGCATGGGACACTGGAACAGAACGGAAAATCCCAGCTGAGGTCCTGGCAGTCAGGAGTCCCTATTGGACTCCTGCCCTTTGCAGGGCTGAGAGTAGTCAGGAAAAGAACTATGGAAAGCTGGACAGTGTCCAGAGATGTAAAGGAAAATGTTCTTCCCCTAATGACCGGAAAAGTGAGACTCAATGCTTCATGCAAATAAGTCTTAGATAAAGGTCATAAGGTCCCAATTATCCACTGTTCAAAGAACCACACACTTTCCAGCTGTACCTTGAGGCAACAGCAAATGAGTCCTCTTTTCATTACGAAAGAAAGCAGAAGGTGGAAGACACTATTCAACCTCTCCATCTTCCCTCAGCAAAACACTGTAATTGGGAATGCTATTAATGATAACTGGATATTACCTGTAACCTACAGGGCTTAATGAAGAAGAAAATCTCTCTGACATTTGGAAGAGCATCCAAATCTCAATGCTAAAGTGGTGCAGTGCTACAGAACCATAGCTGACAATGTACAGGGAAAGGGACAGGAGAGCAGCAGCAAGAGCTGTGACCATTATGCAGACGATTTCCCAGACTTTGACAAAGCTGTCTTAGCAGCTGTAAAAAAATGTTTCAAGGACCTTACTTGGTAACCATTTGAAGATATGGAATATGGAAAAAGGTAAAAGTAATTTAAAGTTGGGGTGGTGGCAAGTACTTTTAAAAAGTACTTTTTAAGCTGGAGGCACACATTGATTTGGAAATTACAAAAGCCTCTAAGAGGGAGGTGTGAATGCAAGCTTGTGTGGACTAGATCCGTAAGTAGGTCCATAACACCATAATTTGTAGTTTTCAAATGATTATAGGACTCCATTCCCTTACTGGGTGTGGGCTTAGAAATTAAAGGATGTGTGTTCCAGCTTAGACACCCTGTGTTACCTACCCTATTTATGTAAGAATTTCACCTGTGATTTCAGCATCAGTGTCGTAAGCAATTCAGAGTAATCCTCAGTCATCAGTGCTGAAACAAGGGATATGCCAAAGGAGAGCAAACTCTGGGATGGAGCCTGCCCCACTGCACTTCAGAAAGATGTGTGAGTTGAAGGAGTCTGTGGTCTTAATCTTAGATCTGCTCACAAATGCTCTCACATATGTTTCTTTCCCTGGAAGGGACTCAGTGCAGTATTGTTACATTGGCCTTCTGCTTTCTCTTGTCAGAAGAGATGGAAATCCCCCACATCCACAGGGTCTGATCAGAGGGTTGCTGTGAATTTACCTTCAGTAAGGCTGCTGTAATTTATAGGAGCAGCAATTCTGTCTGGCCCTTTGTCTGCATTCTCAGTTATTCAAGTGGTACACCAGAGATCCAGATGGTGGAAGGAAGTAACTCTTTATTGCCAAACACTGAGCAGGCAGGAGTGTCACCTAGATTTTGCAACTCTGTGCCACACCTGCTCAATCCTGCACCTGTCTCATGGAACAGCTCCTGTGTTCAGCATGGACATTCAGGGTGCTGCAGGTTTGCAAGAAGTGAGCCTGGTGGGTGTTTGGAAGATGCCCCAGTAGTGCAAACAGTTTTGACACATGCCTTTAAGCTTATCTTTGGGGTTGAAGGTATGTTGCCACAAGGCCATCCCAGCACATGCCTTCATTGGGAGACTTCAGTGTGGCCAAATATGGTGCCAGGCACAGGGACTGAACTTGACCTCTTGCCCATGACATAACCTCTCCCTACACTCCTGAGGCTCACCAGGAAGGCAGGGGAAAGAAATGCACATCACTGCTGCTGAGCAGCAGACTTTGGTGTCAAGAGATACTAACCCAGCACTGTTCACTGCACTCAACAAAGAGACACCAAATGAGAAAGAAAATGTGTCTTTGTCCCTCCAGGTAGAAAATGTCTTCATGGCTGAAGACAAATGACTGTGAGAAAGATGGATGAAGTCACTGATTTTTACATCAGAGAAGGAGAAAATTCCAGACATTCCTATCTCATGTAGAATACAACTACTTCTTGTCCTCATTTCTAGAAAAAAAAATACACGTGGTTCTCCCAAACAGAGGAGTAAAGCCTAGTTGCAGTACAAACCACAACCACACAGGGCTTCTGAGTCCTGCTGGACTGGAATTTTTCTGTGAAACTCTTTTTTTCATTAAAGAACCCTTAAATTTTTCAAATGCAATCATAATATACCAGTACCAGGAATTATGGGATTTGTAGATTAAAGCAGTAAGAGCAACCTTTACCTGCTTTTAAAGTAGGTAGCATGTAAGGGTCATGTAGTCCCTGAATGGGACAGAAGACAAGGTGGGGCCCTGCCTTACACTAGGAAACTAAAATCCATTGGACTGCTGGACAAAGTTTCCCCTGATCCCTCCTGCTGGAGCTATTCCACTTTGTATAAATTATTTATTATTTGCGGGAGCCAAGATGCAGAGTTTGGTCTCCCCTATTCCAGATGAGTGCCTTCACCACTAGTCTACAGAGTCCATGTTTTCCTCTGGCCCAATGAATATTTAATGAGTTAGGGAAGTGGAACAGCTCCATCAGGAGAGGAAGAATAAGAGAGACACGTTCATTCATGTGGATATCTCACAACGTTGCTGTGTGACCAGCAGGCAAGACCCAAGCCAAAGACCCTGGCAGCAAATAAAATCAGCTGGAGGACCAGGGGAGACAATATGAACATGAAATGGTTGGGTGCCACTTCCTATGCCTCAGTGCAGTTTCAGAGCAATTTCAGAGCAGCTCAGGCCTGATGAGTTCATGCATCGAACCAGACCCTCTTCTTCTTGTGACTGCAATTGTCAAAATGATGGTGCCCAAGCCTAAAGTATGGGCTGTTCTTCCTTGGCCAAAAACTTAGAAACTCTGCAAGCGGGAGCTGTGGTACCTCGCAGCCTCTGTGGACCTGTGCAGAGCTGGGCTTCATGGCAGACTTTGTCTAAGCAATGAGATAATGGAAGAGCAGCTGCTGCTTGGCCCTACAGCTGAGTCAGGGAAGTGATAGCAAGGCACAGCCAAAGCAGTGCTGAAATGCCCTTTGATGAGGGAGAAAAACCGCGTTCTTGTAGAGTATCTCAGCTAAGGGCCATCTTAGCCACATGGATGGGTACTTTTTCTGCCATAGTGGACAGTACTGAGGAGCTTCAACCTTGCTGTTGACAATCCAGACACACCTGCTGCTCTGCAGAGGTGATGCGAGCTGGCCATGGCACAGCTGGTTCTGCACGGGGCATTGGGCTGCCTGTCTGTGCCCCTAGGAGGTCTCCCCAGCACTTGCAGCTGTCCCACTGAATGCCCTCATGTCAAGGCCGAATTCATTAGCTGCCTGATTGAGTTGTTATTGTGAAAAGCCAATTAAACTGAGATGGCTACTGTGGGACAATCACATTAGTTTGCTTGGCGCAGCACTCGGAGAATTCAAAGACTGGGAAGTCCCTCTCAAACTGGGAGAAATGGCTCTAAAAACTGGCTAAAAAAATCCACAAAAAAAGAAACCAACCAAACAGAAAAAAAAAAAAACACCAAAAAATTCCCAAACCCCAAACAAACAAAAAACCCCAAAACAAAAAAACAAACCACCAAAATTGCCAGATTTTAATTAAAATCAGAATTATTGATGCCAGTTGCTGCCATCTTCACCGGGAAGACTGGTGCTGGGAATAAGAGCACTCCTGAATGGTTTTACAGTCAGCTCCTTGCTTCCCTCATTCTGTGCAGCTTGGCTCTCTGAAAATGGCCAGTGCCTGGCTCAGGGCTGCCCTAAACCTCCTTTCCCCTAGAGCTGACCACTTACAGAGCAAGCATCACCACACCTCTGGTCACAGAGATTTCTAGGGGCAGAAGGGGTGGCTACATAGCCCAACCTCCCATCTGCTGTCAGACTGTGACTTTTTACCTCCCAACCCTTAAACTTTCTCATGGGCACCCAAGGGATGAGGCTACAAACTGAGGAGGATCTGGCCTTTGCAGGAGGGTCTGGGGAAAGTGTCCAGGTACCCATCCAGTTTCATGGGACAGGTGCTGTGACTCCTGATCTTTCTGTCCTGGGAAGGCTGTGATTAAGCAGTCCCAGACATGGGATTTCTAGAAGGTTGTTCTGAACCAATAATGCCACTTTGTGTTGTCTCAAAGTGGGGATTTCCCCACAAATGCCTCTCTCTGTGTTGTGCTCTCAAATCTCCTCCTGTTGAAATGAAAAGCAGAGGCTCTCAGGAGCCTCTCCATTGGGTACAGCATGAAGCCTGAACTGCCTTCTAGAAAGTGGTGTATGTGTTTCAGTGCCCATTCTGCATAAAACACATTGGGATTCTAAGAGTGTGCATGCCAGCTGTGCTTTTGAGAAATATTAGTAATATCTTTGATGCAAAGAGCTGATGTTGTTGATGTTGCAACTGCTGTAGACAGTTATCAAGAAGATGACTGTGGAAGGCCTGACAACAGGCATTTAATTAATTTCAGAATCCAATTTACAGAGCCTTGGTGTATCATGATGGACAGAAACAAACTAATGATCTCTAAATGAAATTTCTCCTTCATTTAAACACAAAATGGGAGGATGGCAAAGGGAAGAAAAAGAGACATTTTATGTCCTCTCCTTGATTGTAATTCCCTGCCTTCAGCTAGATCAATATCATTTCTGCTGGAGATGGAGGCTGCCTCTGGTTTCCATGGCAATGTGGTTGTTGGAGGCTTGCAGGCTCCATGAATCCCCAATTTATCAGTCTTCTAGGCTTTAATAATGGAGACTAGCAGTCAGGCAGCTTATGAATGGCACATGTCTTTTGGGCTGGGGGAAGGGAGGCAGGAGCGTGGTTTGTAGTAAGGGCTGCAGCAATTTGTTTTCCTGCCACCGACAGCTGAAGGGGGAGGAGTACGAGGGGAGGAGCAGTGCATTAATTCTGGATGCACTGAAGGAATTTCTAGACCATTTTGCCGCAATTACGGAAGATTTCCTCCTGTAGTTTCTTTTCCCTGGACAGCTTTGCCGGGGAAGGGGAGGAGAGCAGCCTCACAGCTGGTCCTGTGTGAGGAGGTGGGAGCTGTAGATGGAGAAACCAAAAGCTCTATCACTCTACATGCTTCCTTCCTCTTCTTAACCCTCTTTATTTCAAGATCAGCAGTGTGTGAATGCCAGCAGTCTGCCACAGTTTCAGGTTCATTTTTATCCCCCTACTGATCCTACCACAATTGCCAGGCTGATCAGTGGAGCTGTAAGATCAGAGGCAGACCTCTGAGGACCTCATCTGTCTGCCAAACTTCTGTCACTTGCTGTGCTATTCTCTGTGCATCTGCTAGGCCTCTCCAAATCCAAACCTGCATCCCCAAATGCTGTAACCTTCCTTCCCCAAATTAATTACTTTTCTAGGAATATCCTGGCTGTAGAACAATCACTATCAGTCACTTCAGTAAGGTTCAATTGGCCTGTATCTACTCAGGGTATTTCCATTTCTTCTTATCTTTCCCCTGATTTTCCCCTATAATCTCAGAGGACACTCTAAAGAGGCTAAAGAATAAATGAGTGTGTCTTACAAAGACTTTGTTCTTCTGTCCCTTCACATGCCCTCTATTTCTCAATCATCGTCCAGAACTTAACCCAGCAAGGGAGAAAAGATGGGTGACTCAAAAGAATGCTGTTGCATGAGATGAGGACATCCCGTTTTCCAACACATATGCCAAGAGCAGCTGTCAACTGATATATTCCACAGCTGGAAGCAAGTTAAAACCTCTATTCCAGCTGTTTGAATCACAAGGTATTTAAGGAATTCAAAAGAGCACCCTTTCTGGTCTCCAGGACATGTGTGAAATCAACACCGGTAGGGGAGGAGAAGAGTGAAGAACATCTTACGGGTAATTTCTTCTTAGGTTTTCCTCAGGTGAAGTAATGAATGCTTTTCTTCTACCTGCCTTCCTGTGATGGCTCAGGGAGTATTGCTGAGATTGCTGCACCTCCAGTTTTGGGTTGAATTTAGGACTTCATGGAATTTCATAATTAACAGGTCCAAGGCATCACAACTATGAAAGTGTGGCTGTGTGCAGAATGGCTGGTTGAGGTGCTGGAATGAAAAGCCAAGGTGACTCAGCCTCCTGGGTACACCACTGGCTTTTGTGTGACCACAGCCCAGTTCTTCATACTTTCCTTATTCTGAAATGCAAATTAAAACTTTTTCTTTCTTCACTGGGGTGCCACAAGGATAAAATACCCCTGTGATTGTAGCTGTCAGAGTGGCATTGTTAAAGGAGATCTCATTGTCTGAAAACCAAACCACTCTGGTAGACTTCTTCCAACCCTAGCTAGATTGAAATTGCCAAGTTATAGGTACAGTACACAGGAAGTTTGGGACTAAAGTGATGGTAATAGGCAGCAATAGGTGAATAGTCAGCAGTATGACTGTCATTTTGCTCAGCCTCCAGACCTGGCTGCATCCATGAATGTGGGAAGGAAGTGGCAGTGGACGAAAGAAGGAGAGCCCCTTCTTTTCCATTCTCCAGGAAGGAAGAATATTTGCAAATGTAGCTGTAACAGAGTTAACAGTTCACATTCACAAGGAACACCCTCCCTTTTCTCTTCCCACCCTCTTCCTCTATCACTCCCATTTCTCTGGAGACCTCACTGCTCCCTCCTGTCAGCCAGAGTTGGGGAGTTTCCGTGGCAACCTGGCAGCTGGTGTCTAGACACTGTGAAAGATGCTTTTTGCAATGGAGCTGTGAGCCTGACTCCCCTCGGCACCCCCTCCCCACTGCTGCACACCCTGAGCATCTCTCCCACCGCTCCTTCCTTTTCCATCTCCTGTGCACATGGATGCCAATGCAGGGTTGGATTTCCATGGTGGTGCTGGAGGAAGAAAGGCACAAGGTGGGATGAGAGGGAGAGGAAATCCCTAAGCCACTGTCTCTTCAGCCTGACAAAGCGCAAAGGCATTTGGGGTGACAGAACTGGGGTTGTCTGTCCTCTGATGATTTAGCAGGATCAGAAAAAGAGGCAGCTGTCCAAGCTTGGACCAAAGTCATCAACCATGGGACTTGCAGAAGTTGTTTATTTTTCTCTCTGCTGGAGCAACTGAGCCATTCATACATGGTTCTGAAACAAAGGGGAGGTGGTCTAGGAATAGGAGGCTCAAGCTACCATGTATTGTGGCCATATTAACCTTTTTGGTTTAACCTTAACAGTCTGCTTTGCCTGCTTCTTTCCCTGGATGTCCTGCTTGCTACTTGCACTGGGAACATTCTTCCCCACCACATTGTTGCAGGGTTTGACAAGGGTATGCAGATCTCCCAGGTGCCATGTGCCCACCAGGACCCCCAGGGCTCACAGGGACCCTGGGTCTCTCTGTAGCAAGTGAGGGATTCACTAGGGGTCTGTCTGGGAGAAGTCAATCCCCTGGACCAGACACAGCCACTCACCTGAAATACCCAATTTCTTCATTTCTCAGTGTTTTCCTGGGGCAGTCTAAGTCTGCCAGTTTTCAGAAGCAGTGAGTGGGGAGGGCGTAGGATTTTAGCACTGCATATGACGCATCATAGGGCTGACTGCAATGGGCTAACATAGATTGGGAAGAGAACTGTGTAAGCAACAGCTCTGAACCTGAAGTGTGTTCTTGTTTCAGCAGTCTCAGACCTACCATCGTCTGCCTGGAATAGGCTTCTGGCTGGCTAGAAGGACAGATGGATTGGGACAGATGAATCAAGCTGTGAAGCCTGGATCCAAATCTGGATCCAAATGTCATTAAAACTAGGAGAGGCTTAGGTCAGGGATTTTAAATGGAGCCTTCATGTGCTCCTTACACTCCAAAAAAACAAAGTCTCTAAGCAGAGTCTTCCTTGGGGCAGATGAGATTTGTTTATAAAGGTCAGGAAGACCCAGATTAATATTTGGGAGCAAACTGAAGACTGGATGAGGAACAGGTTTTCAGATCCATCTCTGCCCAAACTGTAGCTGGCAAAGGACAGAGAAAGGAGGAGGCATGAAAAACACTAGAGAAAGAGCAGTGTCTGCATAGATCTGGGCAGTACTTTAGCATGAATGCACAAGAGAGTTCTAGCTGTACAATCAATATCAGCAATAATTATGCAAACAGAGAGAGAGAGCAGCAAAAGCAAAATTTCTGCATCTGTATTACAATCCCAGAGTGTTGTGCTATTCCTCTTCTCTTGGCATTGGCTGTGGTAATTTAAAGATCTGCAGTGAAACAGAGACAAAAAGGAAAACAAAACCCAAGCCACCAGCCACAAAAGAAATGATCATCAGAGAGGTTGCTGCTACTATGGTCATAAGCTGATGTCTACTCTGATTTAATTAATCTTGGCAAGTCAGACGGGAGCTGGGCAGGTCCCAAGAGACAGTGTTTTACCCGGAAATCCACTCAACCTAATTTCACTAATGCAGGGCAGTGGAGGGACTTGGAGAGGAGCCTGCACACTCAGCCATTAGAGCACAGCATAGGCAAAAGCAGCTGGAAGTACCACTATCCAGCAAAACTGCTGCTTGCATGCCTGCTTCAGCTTTACAGCAACCAGAGCTGCATATGTTCCAGGCGTTTGCTCCCCAGCAGGGCTCACAGACATGACTCTCACCCTTTCCAGGAAATAAATGGAGTGCTGAGGAGCAGGAACTCTCTAAGACTCTATTTCAGCAAGGATCTATAGTTCATTCCATATTATTACTCTTCCATGGGCAAGGCTGTTATCTAGCGGGTGCCACTTGGAGATGTAGGTATGAAGCATCTATCTGACACAGGCCCTTCAGCCAGGAAGCAAACATACATCAGCCTGTCCCACCACGCTGCTTCATCCCTTTAAACAATTAATTAAACAATTCTGCAGTCACAGCTTAAGGTTTGTCTGAGGCTGCCCAAAATGTTTCTTAACTTGGCTGATCCATCCAGTGTGCTAGGTGGAAGTGAGATTGGTGGCAGCTCGGCCTGGCTCTTTGGTGCCTGTCTCTTTGGCAAAATTATCCCATGCTATAGGATGATTTGGACTGCAGCATAGCTTTCCAAACACTGAAAAAAGCAAACGAAAATCTCAAAACTGTGTCTGTGGGGGTGGGACCACAGGACTGGAATAAACAGGAACAGAGCAAGTGATGACTGCTGTGCATTAAGACAACTGTAAGGGTGATGATAGCAAGCACAAACTAGCTGGGTTTTGTTGATGGTTTGGTGTTTTTGTGGGGTTTTTTTAGCTTTTTGACCTAGCCATTCTTGCTTTATACTTCAGGAGTGAATTTATTTTTGGCCCCTCCTCAAGCTTTTCTTTATACTACAGCTCTGCCTCCCCTCCTGTTCTGTTTCCTCCATGTGTGCACATCTTGTGTTCTCATTTTGTGAGTTTGGGTCTTTCCTTTTGCTCCGTGGCTGGAATGCTCTAGGACATATGCAGATGTCTCCACCTTGGCTCGTTACAGACATAGGTAGATGTTTCCAAGCTGCCACTCCTCTTGTCCTAAAGTAGGTATTTAATCAAGATAGCTTAATAGAGTCCTAGAAATGTGATGTTTATTTCCACTAATTAGAAAGGAAGGAGAGAGTGAGAAGATCAGCTAGAGATGTCTCTGTGTAGATGTCTGCAGGTAGGTGAGATGCCTATCCCCTTTGACCTCAGCTTTCTCATTTCATGGTCTCACCATCAGCATACTGATGTTGCCCAAATCCGGACTCACGTGAAGACACAGGGGACTCTGATCTTGCAGGAGGACATCTCACAATGCTGCAATATTCAGAAGGGAGGCAGCTTTAGAGAGGTGGAAGTTTGGCTACCCAGGGTGAAATGCTTTTGTTCCTCTAGCAGGGGACAGCCTGAATTCTCATCTGCTTTTTTTGTCACCTTTGCAACACAGTGCAAAGTTAATGTAAAACTCAAAGGCTGCGCAGTTCTGTCTGTATAATGGTACTTGTCCACTACAAATCCACAGGTGCAACAGCCCAGAGTTCAAAAAAAGTGGATGATAAAGACTAATACTGGATAAAAAGCAAAGTAAGAAATATTCTCTCAGATGTGTGGAATTCCCTGGATAGCTATCTACTAATCTCCCCAGGGATACCTTGCCTTTCTTTGCTGGGACACTGAAAACTAGGCTGGAGAAAACCCCAGAGAACACACTGCAGAAATTGCCTGCATCAAACAAACTGGTGAGTCAGATAAACTGTCTCACCGCTCATCGTGAATCAAAAACTTCTGTTAACTTGCCCTGATGTCAGTGGGGTTGTGATGCATTGCTCCCATTGCATAGAGTGAATCCTTTTCTTTCTGATGTGGTTTAGCAGTGCCACAGCTTGAATTTTTTTTTTTTGTGCTGAATTCTTTATAGCTCATGATATTGCTTCTTGCTAAATTTAATTACTATATAATAACACCAGGTTGTTTCTTTCCCCGCATCCCAAAAATCAATGAAATGCTGCTAAAGCTGCTAGGAAATAAGACATAGCTTAGCAGGGTGTAGCAATACATAGAGTATTTCCCCTTATTGCTTCAGCGCTGTGCAAGAAAAAAAGAGGGAGAACGATTCACTGAATTTTGTGTGATAAGTCCTATTCAAAAACCTAGACTTATTATTTATACTTGTGATATCCACAATCCATCATTTGGTGATTCGTCTCTCTTGACTTGAATATGTGGTGAAGTGACTTTATATCGTTCCTGCTGCTCCATGGCCTCAGAGTCAGACCAGGCTCTTTCATCCACTGCAGAAATCAGTGCAGTTTCTGGCTGCTTCAGCAGACAGTCATCTGCTTACTGCTGTCTGCTCCCCAGAGAAGAGTAATGGGGACAGTGAGGCACCTTTGTGCCGTTCCTCTGCCAGCTAGGGATGTCTAGGCGCCACAGGCACTCCCTGGAAATTAGATTTGCCACTGTGGTGAGCTAACAGGGAACAAAACATGGCAGGAAACTGTGTTTCAACCTGCCTGCTTATCAAGCAAGAACAGCACGGAAACACTGATCTACCCCACAGGACCGAGGTTGCCAGCTCCCCCACTTTGAGTGCAATCAGAATTCCTGCCCATCCCTCCAGGACAACTGTCAAGAGCTTACTAGTGTAGGAGCTGGACCCCACTTTCAGCTGCTGATGCAACAGGGGCATCTGTGTGGCTTAGCGGTTCGTACGTCTTGGCCAAGGCACTCGGCAGCACAGCAGGTGTGCAGGACCTCCCAGTGTCTGCCTGTCCCTGTGCTTGCTGCGTTACAGGCCCGTCTGTTGTGCTGTGCTGAGGAGGCTGTGGGGCTGCTGGCTTAAACCTGTGCATCTTTTCAGTAGGAAGACACAAAAAGTTTTAAACACAGCGAAATACAGCGTCAGGGCTTGTGTTCTTGAGGCCACATTACCTGTTCTTTGCTGCTCTTTCACTCATCTTGCATTAACATGTTGAAAAAAACCCAGAAATTCTACCTTACTAGGATCTGTCTGTCAGAGTTTCATAAGAAATTAGGCTTTACTGCTTGCTAACAATAGTCTTTTGGCTCAGATTTAAGGGTAGATGGTTGTGCATCGGGACTCTTAGCTTCATAGTTCAATGTCTCCTCTGTGAATGCCTTGGAGAAGAGCAGGATTAAAAGGACTCCCCTCCCTCCCAGTGACCAAGTCATTCAGGAAAATTTAAAAAAAATTAAAGTTAACCCAATCTGACCTGCTTTGCCTTACAATGATACTTGCATCCTATTTTAATCAGTAGCCTGTTTTGTCTTTGGTCTGTGGTGGTAGTTGTACCAGATATAGATGGAGTCACTGGATAGGATTTTGTTTGGCTGTTCAGTATTGAGGGAAGGAAAGTCCACAGACATTTTTGCTGACAGAGGTTTTGCAGGTGCAATGGCTCAGGCCATGGAGATGTTCCCACAGAACGTTTTACCTTTTGGAAAATCAACAGTCATAATTTATTAAGATAAAAATTATAGGAAGGTCCAGAAGTAGAGACTTTAATGAAGGTGATTCAAGATGGGAAGTTACACACATGTTAGAGGTGATTCATAAGGAAGTGGTGCCTAGGAACATATTGAAAAGCTAGGCTAAAGAGCAGAAGGGGAGTGGCAAGCAGGAATGCACCTACTGCCAGTATTGGAAGCAAATACAAGTCTGCCATCTGATGGCATCAAATGGACCAGGCCAAAATGCATGAATGGTGTCAGTAAGGAAAGTTTCATATCCCAATTACCATTCTTGCTGAAGCTGAACATGGGTATGATGGTGTTAATCCTCACAAACTAAACACTGGTAAGTGAACAGCCATAGTGTTAATCTGAAAGCACAGGCCATGCTGTGATTTTTGCACACGCCAACTAGCTTTGCCCCAGACAGGTCGCAGACACAGCCACCCTGTTCTGGAGGATAAGAGAGTTTAGCATTATGGACATAAGCTGTGTGGTGCCAGCTGGCCTCGGGGCTGGGGAGCAGTCCCTGGCCCATTTCATTTGCTGGTACAGTGTAATCTGATAGCCCATCAGAGAAGCCAGGAGCTATCCAGGGACCCAACAGTCCTCTCTGAACGACCACTGGAGATACAGTGATGCTACAGAGGTATGTCATGTGCCATCAATTGAGGTTTGTGTCATACTAATGATATGTGGTCTGTCCCACACCACCCAGCCCATCAGCACTGATTTCTTTTCCCTGTTCTTATGCGAAGTCTGGAGTGATGCTGTTTGCTTGACCTCTTCATGGGCTGTGTGTATGTGTGTGTGGGAGGGGCAGTCACTGAGAAATGGGGAGGGATGGTGATGCAGCAGACCAGTCACTACAGTGCACTAAAAAACTTGTGCTTTATTCTACCTTAAAGCCCTGCAGACCTGGGTTAACCATCACCTTGTCCTGTAAAAGCAATCCACACAAAGCACAGACTGTTTCTGAAAGAGACCAGAGAACATGTTAGTGTACCCTGATCTAAAGATAGTGAGAGCTGGTCAGTAGAAACTCAGAGACAATCCCTCCTGCTGCAATGAAGAAGATGGTGTCTCAGGCTAAATGTACACCACAGTGAGATCACTCCATGTTGAGGAGAACTCCTTTCATTTGCCTTGTTCCTCTTTGCTGCCTCTGCCTTCCCTTGGGTTCTGATCATCTGTCTAGTTCTTTGTGGGATTGTTCCTAGCATTAGTTTTAACTTCTTATGTGAATGGTGTGCCAGAAAGAGGTGTCTGATTGACAGGCAGACCCAGCCTCCAGTTACACTCACTGCTTCCCCCCAGGGCAGCTTTGCTTTTGAAAGGAGAGCCCAGAAAAGTGGAGAGACGTGGCAACCTCCTGGATGAAGGCTCCAATTCTTGAAGGCTAGAGACATTTCTCTAGATCTCCAGTCAGTGTGACAGAAGTCTGAGTTACAGGTTACAAATTTTTTCCCTCTGGGTCTTGCAGGCTTCAAGTGTGTACAGAGTTTTTTCTTTGTGACCTCTCTAAGTCTTGACTGTAATTAAGGGACAATGATTCAGCAGTAGTTGGCAAAGTGAGTTCCTTAAAAAGGTGTGTGATCCAGTTGGTAAGCCAAGAGCCTAATAAGTGCATCTGATGACATGAACAGTGATTGCCTGGCACATCAGCAGCAAGCAAGGCAGCTCCTTCCAGCTGCAGATGCTTTCTAGCTGAAAGTGTCTTGTGAGAGCTGCACACTTCCCTGCTGTGCTGGACCCTGGTATGTTCTTTCCATGCCACAGAAATGCCAGGGACTTAGAGACCTGGGTCACTTTGGGGAGAGAGAAACCTGAAGCCACGCAGTCCATTATGCAGTGGCTATGTGCACATGCAGGATGCTCTAGATCATGGCTGACTAACCCTGGACCATCTCTTTCCCCACTAGATGCTGTAGAAGAAACCAAACCTACTGAAAGTGCCCAGCAGGAAGAGGTGAAAGAAGAAGAGAGCAAGGCGGACCAAGAAAATGCCTGAACATTAAGAAATGACTCCCCATTGCCCCTCCCTCCCTCCCCCTATCCTCTATCCTTCCTTCCCACCCCAATCTCGATCTCCCCCCTTCCTGCTCACAGCCGTGAGCCTGTCTGTCCCTCTCCCACTCCCACTTAAACCCTTTTTCTCTCTGTGTGGCAAACATTTAAAGAAAAAAAAAAAAAGCAGGAAAAATCCCAGTCAAACAGTGTGGCTTAAACATTTCTTTGTTTCTTGGTGTTGTTATGGCGAGTTTTTGGTAATGATGATCCAATCATTTTGGGAAAATTCTTGCACTGTATCAGAGTTCTTTGACCTGGCGCGTGCGTGTGTCTGTCTGCCCACTGCGAGCGCGCTCTCTCTCTCTCTCTCTCTCTCTCTCCTCTCTCTCTTCTCCAAGTGTGTGTGTGTGCAATGTTACGTTCATCCGAGGAGTCCAGACTTACCGAGTGAGTTAAAACAAAAGAGGGAAAAAAAAAAAATTCTTTTCTTCCTTTTTCAATGTGATGGAATGAACGAAAGAAAACAAAAAAAAACAAACAAACAAAAAAAAGACCCAACACAACAAACAAATGAAGGAAAAAGAATACTAAACCCCAGTTTGTTTTCAGAACTAAAACAACAACAACTAAAAAATGTGCCAATTAGCGTAATGCTTGGCTCCAGGCTCCTTTTTCAAACTGAACAATAATTCTAATAAATGAGAATAATGATCATTAATACCTCCGTGTCGCATTTCTATGCTGCTGTACATCCTGCTGGCCTGTGGTCTTTGGTTGGCCACTTCTTGCGTGGCCCAGCTGTGCTCCTCGGCCACCAGTCAGTGACCGACTGCTCTCCCTGGCACTGCTGAGGGGATTTTTAAGGAGAGCAGGCTTGGATTTTGAGTGAGATGTTAGCACTGACTAACATAAATAACAGAAGTAGCAAAATCAGTTTTAGGAAAGAACATAATAAGTGGCTCTCTAGGAGACCTCTAGGCCCTCATTTGGAGAACCATGGTGACCTTGGAGAGATGAGCCTGCAAAGGGACCTGCTTCAATCCATGCTGAAGGTCTAACTGCTGCCAAGGGGTGCACCAAGGGTCGTGAGGGGACAGGGTCCTGGGGCCTGAACTTCCCCTGGCAGCAGGATGATGCTCACCCCTTTGGGGTAGAATTGGAAAAGTCACTGAGTAGCATAGTGTGGCCTTCCAAAAGTGTTCTATTTGGCAAAATAAATTGGGCCAATGCATTGAATAAAAAGGCACATGGGCAGGATGGCGTCTGGTGGTGTAAGAGCCAGTCAACAGCACTTTGAGAAATACCTATTCCTGCTCCCTGGTGAACGCCAGGATGGTTCACCCGGCTCTAACAAGAGCCAAAGCTTTTAGCTGTCGTTTATGGCCAGGGCAGAGCACCACCCTGCTTTCCACAGGGTGTGTGATGTTCCCTGGTGCCACCAACTGCGTGTCTGCTAGACCCAGCCTGTCCCAGTTGAGGACCGACAGATGACAAACTCTAAGCCTGCACAGCCATTGGGGTCTGCTGTTCTGTTTATGAGCAGTCAAAATATATTTAGTAATAACTGGGCTTTCATAAAAGCCCAGTTATTGGTTATTATTGCCCTGTCACTGCCCTGATTATGATCATGTGCTTTCCCACCAGCTCTTGCATGATTTCCTGGCTGCATTGGCACTGACAGACAGCATACCCTGCAGTGTTACTGTACGATGCTGCAGGGCCATGATTAAATTGCCCTCACAGCAGTAACACCAAAAAGATGGTTATGCTGACAGCTCCAATGTCCCTTGGTGGCTGACGCCTCTTGGAGTGGCAGCCCATGGCCTTCAGAGGTCTGGCTGGCCTTCCCTGCCCTACTCATTTGTTCTCCTCCATCTCTTTGTTGGAAACAGGGAGAAAAGATGAACAGTGTCTCCTCAGAAATGATCGCTTTGAACGTAGACTGCTCATTGGAAGTGATTTGTTTCCATGTGCTTCCTGGCATTGCGTAGAAATAAGAGAGAGAGAGAGAGACGGGGAATATTTTTTAAAAGAGAGGGAAAGAGAGAGTGGGAGAGAGATTGGACAGAGAGTTTTAAAAACAGGGATTAGAGAGACGAGGGGGGGGAAAGATTTCTGAGTGGATAGATGGATGATAGGGAGAGAGAGGGGAGTATAGCTAGAGAAAGAAAGATTAGAGTGAAAAAGATGAGAGAGAGACAGGAAGAAATTAGATAATATGGAGCAATAGACGATTGATAGAGATAGTGAAACGTAGCTAGCTAAAGTAGATTAGACAGACTAAATAAGTAGAAAGATGGGCTGACTGACAGATAGGTATTGTGTCATACTTCATAAATGATATATATGCTAATATTCCCATGTCATGATGGGTGGTAAACCCTGAGACACCTTCCAGCCTGACCTCAATTCAGCAAATGTAGCGCAGACATCAGGCATTGCTTGGACCGTATGTCAGGTCTCACCGCCCCGCCCGTTTTCTGCTGCAAAAGCAGCAGGGGTGTGGATGGTGTCTGGGGAGAGAGAGCGCTCTGATGGACACGGGGGCTGAGGCATAGGGAGGAGAGGTGTAGAGTATGTTTGCTGTTCGTAGCACACAAGGTGGCCAGCCCAGCTCAGACATTGCAGAAACCCCGTGTCTCTAGCACCGAGTTGGGAAAACTGAGGTTCAGCTCTCAGGATTTGTGGGAGAGGTGTTTGGGAGGAGGCAGGAAGGAGAGAGCACAGTTTTTGTCTGGCCTTATTTCCTGTCATGACCATTTACAAGAGTTTTCTTAAGGACTGTCTTGCCTGCTTCCTGAAAGACCATGCAGTCTCTGTGCTCTTCTGACTTCAGACGCCAAATTTTTCATTTTGCCTCCAGTTTGCTATTACTATTTTTAACTTTATAAGGAAACGAAAACTGCCTCTCGTGTCTTCCGGGACATAGACCTTCCTCCCTCCTCAAAAAATGAAAAAACTTTCTCTCCCCAGGGATGTTTTATCTTTGTATTTCGCATGTTGCCTCCCCCTTGGCTGATGGTTGGGGCATCGCGCGTGTTTTGTCACCTTTCGTAAGAACATACTTTGCCATGTTGCTTAGAGAACAAAGGGTTGGGTTTTGTGTTTTGGTTTTCCCCCTCCCACAAAGAAGACGGGGTATGTGGTTACCAACTGCAAACCTAAATAATTTAAATACTAATTCCTCTCCCTTGGTTCCAGTTTAAAATTTCTAGCTGTAACCAAGCACCCCCTATCTTTCTTATTGTACCGTGTCCTGATCCTGCCAGAGAGTCAGGGCAAAGAGAGCGTGAGAGAGAACACAGAGACAAACCCTGCCTTTAGCAGGCAGTGGTTTAATGTGTAATACACAAGATTTGTATAGGAAGCTGGGCTGTCTTCAGGGTACAGGAAGAGAGCAGAGAAAAGC
Source organism: Pachyramphus minor (assembly GCA_013397135.1). NCBI lineage: Eukaryota > Metazoa > Chordata > Aves > Passeriformes > Tyrannidae > Pachyramphus > Pachyramphus minor. The sequence continues at coordinate 1,484,163 of VYXB01005689.1, forward strand.
ATTTGGATTTCCTTGAGTTGCCTCCTCAGCCAGATTTTCAAAGGCTAAAAGGAAACAGTATAAAGGATGTAGCATGGGACGGAAACTGGAAAGAACAAGGGTATTTGAGGAACGATTTTTCTAGCAAAATATCAAGCAAGCTGAGAGCAGCAGAAGAGGCAGGAGGTCCCAGAAGTAAAGAGTGGAGCAAAGAGTAATCAGCAGAGTAGTTGAAGCTTTTCTACTAGTCCTGATGTGACAACCAACAGTAATTCCCCAGGGAATATATATCTCATTCCCTCTCCCTGAAGAAGATATAGCTTTGCCTGGAGGTGTCTGTGGTTGTTACTTTATGTATGGAAAGGGAAGGGCATGTCAGAGTGACTCACACTGGGAATATTGTGCCTGACCTCACCGTGCAGTGCTGTGGAAATTCAGGGTCCAAAAGGGGGCTTTTTCATGCCTCTGTAGTAAGACATGCTAGTGACCCACAGCTATACTGAATGCTCATACCAGCTGTAGGCCAGCTCTTGACATTTCACTACCACATTTCACTAGACTAAGCCTTGGAAAAGTGAAAAAAATTCCAACATAACCCCCCCCCGCATCATCAATGCAGTAGACTGTTCGCATGGATTTGGTCTGCTTTGCAATGCTTGTGGCATACTGACTATCTGCACTGATAGCATGTAAAACCCCACAGCCCTTGCAATAGTTGCATCAGCCAAGGAGCTTCCCAATGAGCCACATTCCAAAGGGAGGGGAAGGGCATTCTGCTGAGATCCCTTCAGACCCAGTGTTTTCCAACCCTAAACCCTAATGCAGCCCCATGAGAGGCCTTAGCTAGAAAAAGCTCACCTGTGGTGACCACATAAACACCATAGCTTGGGAAATGTGTTACTCTAGGTGAAAGAAATGGCCATGACTGAAAAAGAGGGGTTTAGAAAAAAAGGGAAAGAAATAAAAAAGGAAGAGGGAGTTCATAGCAAACTCCCCACGAGAGTTATTTCTTCTTTCCTGTGGTTTCCAAACAGCAAACTAGCACTTGAGACTTTTTGTCTGGTGTTTGTCAGAGGTGTCTTAGGAAAGAAATGGAGTGGCTCTGGTTTGCAGAGGTGGAGGGAAGGTTTGAATGAATGTTTTTGTGGTTCCTCTTGGCTAAGAAGTCCGCTCGGTGGTCACCTGCAGCTCAGCGACGCCAGAAGTGGCGTTGGGGGTCCTCTTCCAGGCCTGTGCTCAGATTCCCTGCTTTTCTGCATTGCCACATTAGCACTTTCACTGGATATTTAGAGCACCTCAGGACTGGTTCTCCTCTCGCTCACACTGGGGTAACTCAGGAGTCACTCCACTGGAACCAGTGGTGTTAATCTGGTGTGAAAATAATGCGAGAGAAGGATTCAACTCCTCGGGGGGGTAATTTCCAGGTCCCCGAGGGGGAAAAAGAAATCAATGGGAGTTACATGTCTAACTGCCACTTGTGCCTGTGAAAGTCTGCCCCTTATCTACCTATATGTATATAGGGTACAGTTTTCAGAATAACCTAAGTGACATGGGCACTTGAGAGCACACATTTCACTGGCTTTCAAGGAGATGCAAGTTCCTAAGGCCCAGATGCTGAAGGATGTCCAAACTCCTCTCTGCAGTGCATTTGGGGGTCTCAGGCCTGAAATTCTCCAGTCATTTCCCAAAGTGGAGCTGAAGATCATGAGTCATTTAGGTGGTCCTGAAAGCGCTACCCTCTATCCATTTTTCAGGGTGTTGATCTCAGGTCATGTGCGAGCCTGCATTCTTACCTACAATGCTTTACTACTACATTCCTCTGTTGAGCAATATTTGAAAGAAGAGGTGAAGGTTGAGATTTGCAGAACAGGCTAGTGACCCCAGTGACTCACGTCTGGAGTGCCCAACTTGAGAGACACCTCACTGGGGTCCAAGCCACAGGTCCCCTGTATGCTCTGAACATCAAGATTCATGTATTACACACCCAGAACCACTGGCCACTTCCAAAAATTAAATCCCAGCCTGAGACCTAGACTACTCTCACAAAAGAAAAATCCCAGGTGAACCATTCACTCAATAGCTTGGTTTTTCTGCTCATGCCTGTTCTCAATGAATAAAACACATCCCTGTGCATCACCTAAGCCCTATTTTGAGGAGTTACACTGGCATACAGCTGAAGTAACACAGTAGTAAATCGGGGCCTGAAGAAGGTGGCTACAGCCTAGAGAGTATCAAGAACTGTGACGTGTCTGGAAGCTAATAAGAGCAGAACTTGACGATTAGAGCGGCCCATTTCCGATGCTCTTGTGTGAGGATCTGGAAAGAGTCTCTCACTCATTGTACTTGTGCATTATGAATGTGTCCATCTGCAGAGATCTAATGTACACATATGTCCTGAATATTGTCCTAAGGTTGCAAGCTTCAAAAATGAGCAGAAAACATTCCCGAGAAGTGAGAATAATACAGATGTCTGTATTTGAAAAATTGGTTCAAATAAAGTCTCTCACTTATAGATATGTGTAATTGTGTGCAATTATTTGCTCCTGGCATAGAAATTTCTCCCTTATGTAGGATTGCAGTGCTTTTACAAAAAAAATCTCATTCCAGTCTCCCTTGACCTTCTCAGTGAAGTCCTACTACTGTGGAAAGAAATGCTTTCAACTTATTCTGTCTGGGTAAAAAGCTATGTTAAAATGAAATAGTGAGGTAAAAGGCCTAGTGTGTTTTTGCTGTGCTCAATATCCATTGAGGTAGAGGATACAGACCTGGTGGAAGTTGAGTTCTCCCATGCAAAGTTCTGAGTATTTATGTAAAATGACATAGACATCCCCACAGAGGCTCTTGACCTTGCAAGGCTGGCCTGTGGCTGGCTGGGCACTTCCTGAAAACCAGGCTGAACCAAGTAAAGCTGTTCTTTGGCACCAGGGAGCTGCAAAATGTCCGCAACCATATCTGGGTCTGGCATGTTCCAAGTCAGGGAATCTGCTTGGGTGTAGAAATGGGAATGTGGTTTACTATCCCATAATGTTTAAGGAAAAATGACTACAAAATGGAGTAATTTATTTTTTATTTTATTTTTAGACAACTTCAAAATCACAGAATTGTTAGAGTTGGAAGGCACCTCTGGGGATCATCTAGTCTCCCCTGCCTGCCAAGGCAGGGTCAACTAGAACAGCTGACTCAGGATCTCATCTTGGAGGGTTTTGATTGTCTCCAGACAGGGAGACTCCATGACCTCCCTGGGCTGCCCATTCCAATGCTCTGCCACCCTGAATGTAAAGAAGTGAGGCAATCTTGTGAAAGTGTACCTAAAGGTATCAAATTCCTCATTGGATTTAAATCTTCACTAGTTGACTCAGAAACTCCAGAAATTTTTGAGATAGAAATACATATTTCAACACCTAAGAAGTCCCACCAAGTTATTTCCCTCAGTATCAGTTTTGTGCCAAGTGCAATGAAATATGAACAGAGAAGGAATTGCTTCCCAAGCTGTGCTACGCTGCTGACTTAATGCTGTGCTGTATCTGTCAGCAGCTCAAGAGCAGAGCTGAAATCAAGCATTTTTATCACATCCATTCATCCCAGGAAGCTTCGCAACCACTATTTAGAAATCACTTGCAACTCATCTCTGAAATACAGCAGCTGGCTTAGCAAGGACCCAGGAAAATTCCTGATGAGGCTCCAAGGAACTGCCTGGGAAACAGAGCAGACCTCAGCACCTCACATGGGTTCTGGACAAAGTGCCAATTTACAAATGACACAATTAGATGTCTGTATTCTTGCATGTAATCATCAGTTGCCTCATGGCTTCTCCAAAAAAGGCGTGGACTCCAGCTTGTGTGCAAACAAATATTTAGCATTCAAAATCAAGTGGTTTCAATTAGCCTCATGACAAGATTGCAGGGCTCAGCCCTGGCAGATTGACTTTGCTTCTGTGGGCCAAAACACCTGTAAAGGGGCAGTCAAGGACCTCTCTCCAAGTAAATGGTGGTCTTGAGGTAGCAAGGTTGTCTTGCACTCTTTTACATGCTACACAGCAGAGGGGGAAAGGAAAAGGGCTGAGCAGTTGTCCCATGGCAGGTGTGTCAGCTGAAACACTCAGCCTAATGTAAATCTCCACCACAGACTTTCTAACTGGGCACACAAATCTTGTTTTGCATGATTTCCAGTGTCATGCTCTTGCCACTGTGAGATAGAAATAAACTTTCTGCTTGAATTGTTGAAAATGACACATGACTCACGTTGGGTGCTCAACCCCCCCCCAACTGCCTCTCTGCCAAGATGAATTCCCTTTAGATATCTTCCCACATTCATGGACCACACTGACAGCCTTCCCCAGCTTATGAGATATGAGTGAGCAACGTGTTTCCTCTTCCTGCAGTGGTCCCCTGTCATAGGGAAGAGACTGGGCTGGAGGAGACTTTCTCTCCTTGGGGAAACTGCAACAGAAACTTCTGGTTTTTTCTGTTTTTTGAGAATGCCAACAGCTTCATAGCAAACTAACCACTTTCACCACTCTACTGAGGTCACAGGCAAATGACCAGTGTTCCTCAGTCACTCAAATTTCTACGTCTGCTTTCCTTTACCCAGCAGGAAACATGAACCACTCTGTTACATTCACAATCTCCCAATCTGCCACACTTTGTCCTAATTTACCATTGTATGTGGAGCTGGCATCCAATCTGACAGGGAATGCTCCCTTGTTGAAGATGATCAGAAAAAGATAGAAGAGAATTTATGCACTTCTGTATCTAAGGTTGCTTTTGTTTATTAAAAATGAAACATTTTTTCTCTATGTAGACACAATTTTCTATATTAAAGAGGAAATAATATTCATGTAGCTTGGCATGGAATGTTGAACATGAAAAATAAGAGAGACAAGGAAGTAACAGCCCAATTCTCTCAGAGGAACACCACTGACTCTGTAGCTGAGAGGCAGGGTTTGCAGAGACGTGGAAATTTGTACAAGACAGACTGTCATAGCTGCAGAAACAGGTTTGGGGTACTTGAACCTCTGCAAATGTACCAGCCTACAACTTAAAGTACAAGCTGGGTACAGGGAAAAAGGCACTGCTTAATTTAATTATGGTAGTTGATTAAGCAAGTTATGAGTAAAAAGTAGTTAGCACTTTAGGAGCAATGGGTGGACGCTAAGCCAAGAGAAAGACAAGGTTCATTTCTGTGGTGCAAGAGATGAAGGGTGGTACAGGTCATCATTGGCTGGATAACAAGGAAGGTTAATTGGGGTGAACTGAAAACTGCTAGTGAGGTCTCTCTCTGCTTTTTTTGTCTTGAGAAAGTCATGTTCTGAAGGGTTTTGTGGTCATCCTCAGGACCCTGAGCCAGAGAAGGTAAAACTGTTTCTGTCATTGAAGGAGAGGTCTAATGGAGAGGGTTCTGTATTCCCCCTCTACACTGGGTTTGCCCATTCTTGGCCATTTACCTGTGTATAGTCAGTCTGTAGCTTAAGTTTCAATGAGCCTCATCCTACACCTGTCTGTGCAGCGCTCAGTTCTAGATGTGGAGATGATTTCACTGTGGATGCTGAGGGGCAAAGTCTTCTTCGTTGCGTTTGCCCATGGCCTCAGCCTTTCCTTCTTGGGTCTCTTTCATTTTGAGGCAGACCTGAGCAATTTAGGAAAAGCACAGTGAAACCTAAGAAACTGCCACATTTAGTGGTGGCCTAAGGGGGTGCTGGTGTCTAAGAGGGGAGACACTGGTGCCTTTGGATGTGGAGGACCAAAGTTCCTGGAAACCATGGAGAAGACATCTATGAGGAGCAGCCCTGTGAATGATGTCAGGTCACTTTCTCTAGAAGTCACTTAAAGACCAAAAGACAGTTCCTGGTTAAATGCCAGCACCTGGTGAAGGGGTGAGCAGTTTCTGTGCGCTGACACTTTGGCTTCCTTGACCACACTGCTTCCCAGGGGCAAAGAGAGGAGACCTACACAGCTGGGGTCTGTCTCCCTCAGGCTCCTCTCTGGGCATGACAGCCAAGCCTGGTGCCAGACACCCCACACCCCAACACCCCTGGGAGTTGGGGCTGGAAGAACAGGGTGCAATGCAAGGTGCATGGTTTTGAAAAGCCTCGCATGCTGACTGGTCTCTAGGAAAAAGCCAAACACCCCAGGGGCACCACCAACTCATCTTGCATCCAAGGGAAGGGTTCAGCTCACTACCTGCCATGTAGCACCAGTCCTGGGCTGTGGGGTGGCTGGGAAGGGCTGGCTCTGCCTGGCCATGGCAGGACAGCCAAGCTGCTGGGCTGTTGGCAGGCTCTGCCTCCCAGCCCTACACCGGCGGAGAGACCATTAATAAGACTTTCCAGCCTGTCACTTCCATGCTGAATCCTTTGAAAGCTGCGCTCCTCTGGGCCCATTAGAGGGAGGAACTGTCTCTGTTGAAACATATGGGGCTGTCAGGCTCTGTCTGTTGCTCTGAAAGCTGCCGCCGCTCTGGCTGTTAGCTGACGGGGGTGGGTAGCAGCCGTCTTGAGGAGGCTGGGATGAGGATGGGGGCTTGGAAAGGGGCTGGGGAAAGACAGCAGGTGAGCTGGGAGGGAGGCTGGTAAACAGTGTGCTGGTAAACAGTGTACTGGTAGCTGATGGGCTGCTGTAGGATATTGGGATGCTGGTCAGCCCAAACGGAATCTGACATGAGCATGATAGTGGGAAGAGAACATCTGGATTAAGTTGGGTGGTGAATATCAGGTAGGTATGTAGGGGTAGGCTGAGGCAGCAGAAGACATGATTGACAGCAGAGTTGTTTGGGCTTCTCTGGGGAAGGAGAGGATGGCAGCAGTGCTGGGTGACTCAATGGCAACACTGCAAAAGGAAGACTTTGGAAAGCATCATGCGGTCACAGAGTGCTGGAGTTTCTTGTTAACCAGCACACCCACCCCCCAGCTCCATTTGCAAAGACTGAAGAGGATTTAATGGAGTCCCTTGACTTTTTCCTCTGAAATATTCATAGGTTTTAGCAGTCCATTTCATGCTCACCTCCCTCTCCATTAGCAAGCATCGAAGACGGACTGGGTGGAAAGCAGGCTGCTGTGGAGCCAGAGAGGCAGATAAAGGAACCTGTGCCTCTGACCAGGGACTGCTGGGAAGCAATCCGTCCCTGGGCTGCTCTCTGTCCTTCTCAGCAGGTCTGCAAAATGACTTGAAATGAGCCCTGGGCAGCATGCACAGGGAGGAGATTAATACAGTGGGAAAGGAAGGAAACCAATTAAGCAGACAGTGCTGTGTGGAGCTGCTGCCCCCACCCCTGTCACACAGATACACCCTCGTCTGTCTCCTTGCCCATCTTCATAATTTGCAAGGCCAGGAGCTCTGTAAGAATTGCACAGGCTGACAAAAATGCCTGGAGGCAATTATTTTCCTCTTTGCCTCAGCACTATTGCTGAACTAGGATACAGGGAAAGTCCAGAGCTTCAGTGAGGCAGCAGAGAAGCATGTTGGATTTTGGATGTTCTATCTGCAGTAGTTGACGCAGCAAGGATTTGGCTGGGAAGTGTGGAAAAAGGGTGTAATAAATAGCACCATTTCACTTTGCTGTATAAAATGTCCCAAAAGGTTAGGGCAGGTGGGATAGTGGAATAAATTCCAAACCTCTTGGATTCCTGCTAAATCAGACCTCTAATATTCTAACTAACTGTTAAGGCCTCACCAAAGTCTAGAATGAAATAAGTCTAAGATTCTAGTGCAAGCTGTCCCTGCCCAGGGCAGGGGCATTGGAACTAGACAATCTTTAAAGTCCCTTTCATCCCAGGCCATTCTATGATTCTATGATTTTGGAAGCTGCCAGAAATACAACTGTCTCTGCTCCAGAGTCAAACTTTTTGTGTGACTACGTAGCAGTCACATGCCTAAAGCTGGTAGCGGAAAGTCCTAAATAATTTTTTATCAAGGACTCCATGGACTACAGTAGAGCCTGTATAGTGCCCTGGGAGAACAGTCTGGTCCTCCACCAGTGGTATCACAGCAAAAAGTACAGGAAATCACAGAATCACAGAATATGCCAAGTTGGAAGGGACCCACAAGGATCATCGAGTCCAACTCCTAGCCCTGCACAGGTCCAATCCCCAAGAATCACACTACGTGCCTGAGAGTATCATCCAAACACTTCTTGAACTCTGTCAGGCTTGGTGCTGTGGCCACTTCCCTGGGGAGCCTGTTCCAGTGCCCAGCCACACTCTGAGTAAAGAACCTCTTTCTAACCTCTGGATTTTGAATAATAATTCTACACCTTCTGGGCATGACCTTCTCAACAAGGAGCTCCCGAGTTCATTTGGCTTCTCTCTGCATTATTACTCTGATGAACAAGAAGAGCAAAATCTTCATGCTAGTGAATTGTTCATTCTGGATGACAGAAACCGAAAGCAGGATTAGAAGTGTACAAATTGCTCTGGTTCCTCCCTGCGGGATGAAAAAACAAAGCAAAGTCACAGATGCAACAGCACCTATTTATTCTTACTCTCAAAACACTTATCAGGCTGTTTCGCCTTTCCTACCCTACACAGAAACACACACACACACACGCTCGCGTGCTCGTGAGTGTCCTGGGAATCAGATGTTTATGGAAGTATTTACAGGATGTTCCACATCTCTCTGAAATGATAATCAGCATGCCCAGAATCAGCTTAATTACTAAGCATTCATCATACGCCCACAGGCTCTTCCTCAGCAGCTCCACGCAGCATCTCTATGAATGAGTCTGCATGTTTTCCCTCCACTGCCAAACACGGCTCATGATCAAGAGCTCGAGCCCTTACATCTGAGCTGCTGTGCTGTCTGGTTATTTATTTATTTCCAGGAAGGAAGAGAGAGGTTTGTAAAGCAGCAGCAGTCCATGAGCAGACACAGAAAGTGTCTCAGGGTGAGATTTGGCTGCCTCTGACTTTCAGCAGCGCTCTCTCCATGCAGGATAGAGAAATGAATGATCCCAGTCTTAAACAGCCAGATCAGGATTTAAACATAGTCTGGTAGTTAAGTCTCTCAGTAGAAAAGGCACAAATCAAGAATCTAAGGATCAAGAAGTGTGAAACTATGAAGTTTTTCTTTCCATGGGTTGCACCCTGGCACACCCAGGTGCTCAGCAGATGGGCACTTCCGGGTTTAGCTGAAGCAGTCAGAGAACTCACTGCTGAGGAAACAAAAGAAAGCACTTTCTGAGGAGGAAAAGTGCGTTGCCTGTAAGAAAGAGCACCATTCGTAGCTCAACACAACTTTTCTGAAGGATCTTCTTGACTGAGAGTGTGCACATCTGCAAAGATCATGGTCATGTTTTCACTTTCAGTCAGTGGACTTTCTATCAGCCCCACAGCAAACAGTCCCTCTTGTAACCTCTCAGGTGATTTCACAGCAGTGCTAAGCACATGTGGAAGAAAGATTCAGGCTTCCCCTTATCATTCTGTAGTTACCATCTGTTAGCATGACAAGGTCTGGACTCTTCAGACAACTGCAGCTGACTTCCTTTTCTTACCGTTTTTTTGTGGAGCTTGCGGACTCCAGAACCCAGAACCAGGGGTTGGCAGAACCTGTCTCTACTGTGCTTGTCATCACATGCCAAGAACTCTCCATTTAAAATACAGATCCTGGTGTCAAATATGCCCTGAAACAGAGACATAATCAAACCAGCATTTTGATCTGAAACAATGGGGAAGCTCCCAAATACAGGTTCACTTCTCCATCCAGGTATTTTTACGCAAAGGAGGTGTGAATCTTCTTCTCTGTTCATACAGAAAAATTCTAAAATGGCCAAAAAACATTTTGTCAAATCTTTCACATGCCAATTTATTAGCTATTTAAGACTGGTTTTATAAACAGGATCTTGTTCACACAGGCACTTGGCTGTTGGTTGCCACCACAAATCAATAAGGTGCTTCAGCAGCATTTGGGTACCCAAGTAGCTGATCAGCTCTAGCTATTCAAGTTTGGTGTTAGCAATGCCAAGACTTAAGGACTGTCTCACATTATTAGTGAAGCCTCCAGACCTCAGAAATCTGCCATCGTTATCATCACAGCATTTCTATCACACTGCACCCAGGAGCTGTCACTACTCTTATCAACGTTATCCTCACAACCCCTGGAGCACCACGCAAAGGATGATTATGACAACACAGGGCTGTGAAGGCTTAGACCCCCCAGACATTTCGCAATATTTACCTCCTGATTGGGCAGCAGGACTTTGCTGCTTGCCGAGGGGCATGGGAAGAGGCTGTGGCAGAGCACACAACTGAGGATTCTCAGGATTTCAGGCAGATCAGATCAGTAACTACTCTGCTCCGAAGTATTTATTCTGCAGGGAATGGGATGGGAATGTAACATACCTTTAAGCCTTGTTAAAAATACATGCCATGAAGACAGCTGTCTTCTCAGGCTAAAATTGTCTCCAGGGATGATCTCTAGGGAATGCCTATATAAGCAAAACACCCATCAGGGAAAAGGCTTCTTGGGGCTCTCTCCGTAGGTGAATGCTCTGCTAAGTGAAATGCCTTGGGAGAGCACATACCCACTCGATGTGCTGCTGCCTCTGTCTTTCCCCAAATAGCGCATCCTGTCCTTGTGGCTCTGAATATGCTTGTTGTAGTCACAGAAAAGTCTGCACATGTATGTTAATAGTTTCTTTTAGTTCATCTATATTAAGCTTGTAAAACCAAATTTTGAACTAGAAACACCTTTTTAGCTCATTCAGCTGCTCTGCACCAGCTGAGCTGTGCACAGAGCCATGGCACTGCACGTGAGCACAGTCAGTCACCCCTTACACTTCTCTTGCTATCCAGGTTTAAATGCTACTGCCATTCAACCGGCAGTACAGTGATGGCCACCTGCACTGGGCAGCCTTTGTCACATGGTGACACAGTAGCTGGTGTGATAGGAAAAGAAAATGAGGATTTTAGGAGGCCTTGACATAAGGAAGGCAAAGCACTACTGAATAAGTGACTGGGGGTGGGCAGCAGTGTCCCACAGCACTGCAGGTTTTGGAGATGGGGCAGCCAGAGGGCCTTGCAGCCTTCACGGCAGCCACAGCAAAGCATCCCTGTGCTGCTCAAAACAGATCAGCCCTGCTTTCTGATGCTGCTGAGGTTGCTGGAGGGGAAAATTAGATTTGCCTTTTGTTCAGCCAGCCTCACGGAAAGCCTTGCTCAGTGGCTGGGTGCAAAGCAGAACCTGCTCATGGTGCATACATTTGGGTATAGGCTCAGTTAAGAGGGACCCCGAGAGTTGTACCTTCTCCTTTCACAGCTGGCTCTGTGCCTCATGCTGGGGTAGAGGCACTGTGTCCCCACCACAGAGACATCAGCCTCCCTCAGCAGCTATCCCTGCTGCCCTGCTTGTGGTGCAGAAAGCCATAAATGATGGCAGAGATCCTTGGGACCTGTGCTTTGCTAAACACGGCTCAAGACTCATGATGCATGCATGTGCTTCCTTAAGTGACTGCAGATGCCTCCCTTGTCCCATTTTCATCCCACCAGAGAATGCCATGGCACATCCTGACAACAGGCAGCTAAGAAGGGGGCAGAGTGCACTCCTTTCCTCACATTAACCATACTGTATTCTGACTGGTCATCTCAGAGGAAGGTCCTATAACATTTTCTCTCTGAAAGGCAGAGATGCTGGACCAGCATTCAAATTTATGTTCCCATAAAATATTTTTTCCATAAAACATTTTTTTCAGAAACCGTGGGACAGATTGGAATCTGACACATTCAGCTGTCGCTGGATGAAGGGAAGAGCAGAAGTGACAGGAAATTTTTAGGAGAACTATATTAAACTCTGTGTAGGATTTTGATTTAGTAGTACCAGCAACATGAAATTTGAGCTGATATTCCATTATCCTGTTTGCAGTGCACTCTAATAGCATCTCCATTCATGAAACAGTTCAGCTTCTGTCCTTTAGTGTTGATCTATTTGCTTTGCTCTAGAGCAGGTTCCAACAATGAATTTGCCTTCCTGCATAGTTATGTGTGTAGGAAAGGGACAGCACCTTTGCAGGCTGCCAGCCTTGTATTTGCATGTTGTATCCTGAGAATGGATCCTCTCAACAGTGTGTTATTTCATATGGGTGACTGTCTCCAAAAGCCTTTGTGAACACTTGGTCAGGTGTATTTCTTCTCCCATCTTCTGGACTAGTGGAGTGCAATGTGAGCAGATAGTCAACCGAAAAGAGAGAAAATACAAAAAAACTGGGCTAGGAAAGGGCGGGGTCTGAGGAGGGAAACTTGTTTTCTATTTCCATCTGACCAGGTCCCAGTGACCCATTACAAGTGCGTGACTTGCCTGGTTTTGCAGAAATCACGGTATGCAGTCTCACTGGAGGGTTGCAATGCCTCTCCCACTAAGCCTGTCGTGAACTGGAAATGTTTTGTTCCTTTTGGCTCTGCCCTCACTTGCAGAGTCAGGCTGTACAGCCAGCAGCCAGGCAACTGTGGAGCATCTGGCAGTGCACAAGCATAGCTCCCATGTTCTCCTTGCTCCTATTCCTGAAATTTTCATCCCTTCTTGTTGGAATTTAAAATAACGGGTCTCACTCTTTACTCATATTTTCTTAGGACGTCTGCAAGGTGAATGTAAAGTGGTATCAAATCCCCAGGGTATAATTTTCCCCCTATTTTCTGATGGCATTATAGGTAAACTACCCTTTACAATGAGTTCAGCCTGATTTATCTCCCTTCCCTACTCCCTTCCTATCAGATACTGAAATGCCTCAACCTCCTTCACTTGTCTCCCAGCTCTTGCAAGACGTGCAGCTTCTTGCAAACAGCCTCTTTCTACACCACTGCTGAGTTACTAAGCAGCTGAGATAAAAGGTTCTCACCTTCATAAATAATCGATGTGGGCCAAATGGCTTGTGCTTGCTCAACAAACTCATGCATAAGAAAGAGAAATGGAAGAGACAAACACTAACTCTTCAAGGAAATTAACTACCTGACGCCAATAAAGGTGGAAAAGAGATTCGAATAACAGAGAAGCAAGGGAATAAGGGTAGAAAACAGGGGAGTTGAGCACCCATCAAACACTTCTTTCATCTGTCCATGAAGTGTCTGGAGACTGGTTTTGCTTTAGCTAATTTGCTCATTTCAAGGAAGTTAGTAGAGCAGCCTGGTACCTGCCAGCATACTGCAGCTCCTAGGTGAGACTCAGCCACTGCCAGTGCCTCTGACGGGTTTGCCCATGGTCATTTGGTGGCATTGGAGGGATGCAGATGTGCAACCAACATCAGAGGGAGTAGTGAGCCCAGTATCGGGGTTCCTGTTGCAAACACAGGGTGTGCACAGAACACTCACAGCCCAGGGAGTCTTTCTTGGGGGCTGCTGAACAAAGGGCAGCTCAGCTAAATGGGCTGTCCTGCAAAATAAATTTCTAGGGTAAGACTGCCATTATGGAACAACATGACTTCAAGCCTCCAGACAAGATGCCACACATTAGACTTGTCCTTTGCCTCTGTGGCATCTGTCAAACACAGAGTCCCACCACTATATTACACAGGTGTTTGATAGATTCTATGTCTGATAACTCTGCCATGGGAGAGGAGCTCACTAGCCAGCACAGCAGACTCACTGGTGTTGGTATATCAATGCTGCTTTTCACCATGAGGGTATCTGGCCCTTAATGAAGGTGTCTGTGCCTAGAACCAAAATTGCACAGTAATCAAAGCAGTCTTTTCAGACAACAGAGCCATTGCTGAGCATAAAGTGTCATTTTGCTGTTTCTCTTGGGATTATCCACAGACAATCGTAATGAGCACATATGGCAAAAAAACCCCACTCGTGCCCGATTCACCACCGAGTAACCTCTTGCACAAGCTGGTGCAATCCTTTTAAAGTGAAGCTTAATCCTGTGCAGTGAGTCAGGTATTGGGTATCGGCTCAGTTAAGAGGGACCCCGAGAGTTGTACCTTCTCCTTTCACAGCTGGCTCTGTGCCTCATGCTGGGGTAGAGGCACTGTGTCCCCACCACAGAGACATCAGCCTCCCTCAGCAGCTTAGTTAACTCAGCAGGTGTCAATAAGGACTTCAGGTAGGTAGTAGTTTACCTCTGGTATGAATCCCTGNGGTGCAATCCTTTTAAAGTGAAGCTTAATCCTGTGCAGTGAGTCAGGTATTGGGTATCGGCTCAGTTAAGAGGGACCCCGAGAGTTGTACCTTCTCCTTTCACAGCTGGCTCCGTGCCTCATGCTGGGGTAGAGGCACTGTGTCCCCACCACAGAGACATCAGCCTCCCTCAGCAGCTTAGTTAACTCAGCAGGTGTCAATAAGGACTTCAGGTAGGTAGTAGTTTACCTCTGGTATGAATCCCTGTTGTGGGTTACCCAGGGGATCAAAACCTTTTTCCTCAAACTCCCCCCTTCACACAATTACTATCAGTCGAGAGAGGTTTTATACAGACAAAACAGAGGCTCGACTTAAGGGATATAATACTAAGATTTATTACTAGAAAGATAAAAACTAAGAAATCACTTATACTACACCAGTATTAATTAAACTTACTTATCTTATGAATAATATATACTACAAGAGTACTACTTAAACTTAGCTTATCTTATGGAAATAACATATATTATAACATTAATTAAACTGACTTATGAATATCAGGTTGCTATATACAAATTTAGTCCCTTTTCCGTGTGGGGAGTTGGATGGTTGGCCGGCTGCTAGATGTAACAAACTAGATGTAACAAAAGCATTTCTCCTAGCTTATTTCAGTCTAAGAGAAAGGTATCTTCTTTTAGTAAA
>VYXB01005689.1:1503103-1556389 GCA_013397135.1 Pachyramphus minor
GCCCTCATGCTGATTCCAGGTTTGCTTGACAGGCTCTCAGCTGCCAGCTCCTTACAAAGAGAGGCATAGCCAGCTGCACAAGTTCCCACGTCTTCTCCACAGCCCTCTGGTCCCCAAGCACACCAAGAAGTGTGTTTCCCTAGAGAGATGCCTCACTCAACCATCCTCAAGTAGACAGCAGCGCAAGGCCTTGCTTGCTCACCCATCCCTTCTGCAGCCACTTGCTGCCAGATCCCTTGGCAGTAAAAGGCCTGACTGGGCTCCAGTATGTGATCTGTCCCTCTAACAGAGCACACAGAACAGCTTATGCTGACGGGTACCAGGGCCATGTCAGCTGGAACCCCATCCTGCAGTGTGGGAGGCTTGCCCTGTCAGCAGCTCTACTGTGCCAACAGCTGAGCCAGGAAAATCTTGCAGAAAAGCACCACACTACTAACAGGAAGAGCACGTTGCTTCAAGAGCAATGCAGCATCGTGTTCANAACAGGAAGAGCACGTTGCTTCAAGAGCAATGCACCGTGTTCATCCCCACCATGTGCTGTGGGTGGAAACAGCAGCACTGCTCCTGGTTCTGCCTCAGCTGCAGTGAGAGAGGCTACATGCCACCCTGAGGTATCAGGGGTGCAGCTGGGGCTGACACTAGCATCTGCTTCCAGCAGTGAACCTCTGCACACCTTCGCTTCTGTGCCATGGAGAAGAATTTTGATCAGTGGCAGGGGGCTGTGCTGACAGTGTGCAAGGTTCTATGGTGGAAGGAAGATTTTGGGTTGGGTAAAGTATCAGTCATAGAAAGATGTGGTGAGCCCACCCCTTCCTTCACTAGACAGACAACCAACACACAAGCACTGGTTCAAAGAAGGAAGGGTGTCTTGGCTCTGTTATGCAAGGTGGGATGAGTGGCAAGGAGTACCCCTGCAGACTCTTTGGTGCAAGATCCTTGCTTTCTGTGCTGCCATATCTATTGGCCTGAAAGCAAAATAACTTCTCTCATAATGGCGTGTGTCTTTGGGTCCTGACTCTGCCACTTGCCTGCAGTGGGGCTTGGACCCGTTTTCACCATGAAAATTTCAATGCTAGACAAAGTGCATGGCTTCAGTGCTGGGAGGGAACATACGAATATCAGGGCAAAAATATAACCAGACTCAATTCAAGTATACAGAGGAAACAAGCATGCACAAATATCAGAGCTATATTTGATCATGTAGGGTGGAATGAAGGGCCAGGACTGGAAGACAGATGCACTATGAGAGACTGAAATTCTGCTGGATTCCTGCACTTGTGTCAAGTGTCTTGTGCATCCCCACTGACCCTCTGTCTGTGTGGCATCCTTGAGGGGCTCAGATCCTGGGGTGATTTCTACATCTGGGAGGACCGGGTTGCAAATTGGGTTGCAAGCTAAAGAAACAGTCTTAGAGGCTGGGCTCCAAGAGATGGAAAATCCAGATCCATATCTTCAGCTTGCATAAGAAGATGGGACTGTCCACTTCTGCCAATGACTTCTGCAAACTCTCCCATTTTTAGTACTGCAGCCTGTAACCACAGGGAGTGCAACCTTCAAGTCCTGGGCAGAGAGCTGGATAAGAAATCAGCACCCAAGGTTGGGGCAGCAGCAGATCAAAGCCAGTGTGATTTCGAAACCAAGCCTAAAATCTTGCTGCTCTCCAGCTCTGTAACAATTTTGAAGTAGTTTTCATTTGGCAGACTAGTGTTATTCCTGATCAGTGTTTTTCATTACTTGTAATATTTTAAAAGACCTAAAATCAGATTTATCACCAAGGTTATTGGAATGTATGACAACTCTATTATGCATTTCAATTAGCACCTTCCTCTCTGCGATAATGGTTCAAATATTCATTCCTCTAATTTCCTGGTCATTGCACCATTTTTAAGCTAAACTGGAAAGGCAGCACTTGTGAAAAGAAAGCAGTAAATATTCTAACAACCATACACTATGAAAGTATTAATCACCAGAAAGCATTGTGTAAGACTCATACTCTCCAACATGTTTTCAAGTTTTTACAGGCAGCACACCTGGCATGTGGACAGAGTTCATAACACAGATGACAGACCAGTAACAAGGTGTTAGATATAGGCATTTCTTTGGAAACCATTGCAATTTCTGGCTCTTGGAGATATCCCATGTCACAACCACTGAAAAATGCCCCAAATGGTTTTGGGTTGCTTGGGTCTGTGTTTTATGATGAGTTGTGACATTTCCATCCTGATTTATATTTGCTTGACCAAGCTGGTCTCCTTTTATGAGCAGGTGCCTAGTGGATGAGCAAAAGGCTGTGAATGTTTTCTACCTGGAATTCAGTAAAGCCTTCAATATTGTCTCCCACAGCATCTTCCTAGAAAAGCTGGCAGCTCATGGGTTGGATGGGTGCACTCTTTGCTCGGGTAAAAACTGGCTGGAGGGCCGGGCCCAGAGAGTAGTGGCCCAGAGAATGTGCCACATCCAGTTGGTGACCAGTCACTAGTGGGGTTCCCCAAGGCTCAGTACTGGGCCCAGTTTTGTTTAATATCTTTATCAACGATCTGGAAGAGGGGATTGAGTGAACCCTCAGTAAGTCTGCAGATGGAAGTACGGCTGGAAGTGTTGATCTGCTGGAGGGTAGGAAGGCTCTGCAGAGGGACAAGTTGGATTGATGAGCTAAGGCCAACAGTATGAGATTCAGTAAGGCAAAGTGCTGAGTCCTGCACTTAGTTCACAACAATCCCATGTAGTTCTACAGGCCTGGGGAAGAGTGACTGGAAAGCTGCCTGGCAGAAAAGGACCTGAAGGTGCTGGATGACAGAAGCTGAACATGAGCCAGAGTGTGCCCAGGTGGCCAAGAAGGCCAATGGATCAGCAACACTGTGGCCAGCAGGACTAGGGCAGTGATTGTCTGTACTTGGCACTGGTGAGGCCGCACCTTGAATCCTGTGTTCCATTTTGGGCCTCTTGCTGCAAGAAGGACATTAAGGTGCTAGAGTGAGTCCAGAGAAGGGTTACGAAGCTGGTGAAGGGTCTAGAGGGTAAGTCATCCAAGGAGCAGCTGAGGGAGCTGGGGTTGCTTAGCCTGGAAGACAGGAGGCTCATGGGAGATCTTGTCCTATCTCTCTAAACCCAGCTCTTTGCCCATTCTGACAATGCCTGCTTTGGATAGAAAGTCTATGCTGAATTGCAAGATATTTTTATGGACACACATTTTCCTCTAGCCTTTGAGCACCATAACCCCTAACGAATATCCAATTGCAATTTAGTTGTGTTTGAACATAGTTCTCCAGTGAGAAACGATGAAGAATACAGTCCTCAGAACGTCTCATCGCTTTTCTTACTCTCCTGGAAGTTTTGAGTTATGGTAAGTGCTAAAAATTTAGATCCTCATTTATTGGCAGGTCTGCATCATTGCTAATAATTTCCTGTGTACCTTTTTCAGTAAGAATGGGGTACATCTAATAACTGCTATTACAGATACAAAAAGCTCTTTAGGGTAGTAAAAGCGGGAATTAATGTTAATGAGTCTGCTGTTAGCAAGCAATACTATTGGTGTTATGCTCACACCTCACCAAATGCAAAGCTTCAGTTTGTTAAGCAAATGCTGGTGTTAACAGCCAAATTCTTTTCCCATGGATAAGTTAGTGTTAGTTAAATGTACCATTAAAAGTAACCATTTAAAATGTTAATGAAAAGAGAGGTTGCGCTTGCCAGGGTTTATCTGGTCTTCTTTTTAGCCTCAGCTTTAAGGTGGTAGAGATGAAAAGGCAAGGACAGCTTTTCTGCGTGTGTTCAGAGCAGACATCGTGGTGGAGCGCTGGCAGTGTTGGTTTCATTCATGTACAGCATCACAACTCTGGCCTGTTTCAACCTCAACAATCAGTCAATAAAGCTCAGTACTGACTTTAATATCCATACAGCACACTGATACTCACCCCTCCCCAGGACTCCTCCCAGCAGCTGTGCCAGTGTTTCTCCATGCTCTGCTCCTTGACTCTCCCACCACCATGGAAGAGAACGATAGTGATGGAGGAGGGTTCATAACCCTCGTTTCTCTTCTGTCTCAAATAGCAAAGGTGTGGTAAGGGCTAGTCATGTTCACGTTCACCATCCTGCTTGTCCCTAGTGCTCAGTGACAGCTCAGGTTTTTATTTAATTTCAAGCATTTTAAGAAACAAGTCCGTATTCTACTGAAAACCAGGCTTTCATTGTCCTATGTGTTATGTTCTAGAAACAAAATTAGATAAAACTTTTCATAGAATATACCCCTATTTTTTATGAAGGTTTTCAGTCTTTACCCCAGTGAACTGTAAACAGGCAACAGAGGAGAAGGTGGAAAGTGACACAGAGGCAATGAAGGTACCACACAGGTGCTGGGCAGAGCAGACCCAGAAATAAGAAGCTCTTTTTTTTCATGCTCCAGCAGTGTGTAAGGACAAGACCACCTCCCTCTCAGAGCTGCAGGCAGGCTCTCCTGCTGCCCAAGTTGATCCCAGCCACATGCTCAGCTTGAGCTCCTCCTCTCCCCTGCCCCGCCCTGCCCTGCCCTGCCCTGCCCCTGGCAGCCCCAACTCACATCTATTTACAGGCAACCTGCTCCCTTCACCCCCAGGCACTGCACTGTAGGGGCCAGTCTGCTGGGGGTGACCCAGGACCCTCAGTCCCAAGGTACTGGCCCCTGCCTCTCTTGCAGCCCTGCACCACCTTGCCTCTCCAAGAAAGGTGAAGGAAAGGGGCAGCCTGGCCCACATCCCCCAGGTGCGCTGGGAAGTCATCACTAGACATGATCCGAGAGGAGGCAAGCCAGAATATGCAAGGAAGGGAGGGGAAATCAAGAAACATTACCTCCTTTTCACGTTTATTTAATTTTTTGTATTTTTTTGTATTTTTTTTTAAGATCACAGAAGAGCAGAGCATTCATACATGTAAAGAAACAGAAACGAGATAACAGAAGTTAAATACATTGAGAAAAGAAAAAATAAAAAGCTTCTTATTTTTTTTCCATCACTGGGTTTTGTTCATTCATTTGTTGGGTTGTTTAGTTTTTTTGATTGGTTCTTTTACACACACACTTGCGCTTTTAAAATTTTCTTTCACAGAGCTAGTTTCAAAAACAAACCAATGGCAAAAAATTAAATGGCCATTTTCTCGTTTCATTAAAGAGAAGTTCAGCTCATGTCTACAGTGCTGGGGAAAAATATATATAAAGATATAGATATATATATATATTTATATGTATATAACACTGTTAATGAGGAGAGTTCTAACCACCCCACCGTGTAGCAAGAAGAAGGGACTGGCCTTCATTCTCAAGGTCTAGAGGATGAATCTTGGCTCCAGCTGGGAAAGCTGAATGACTATGGGAGGTGATGGTGGCACTGAGGAGGCAAGTTCCCGCTCTTTGCCTCCTCCTCCCTTTCCAGGCACACACATGTGCCCCTATATGCACAGGCACAGGCACGCACACACTTTCTCCTGGTTTCCTCAGGAGGTCACCAGTAGCTGTGTGGGTTACAGACAGAGCCAGGCCAGGAGCAAGGGGATGAGTGCCTGTCTGGCTGCATGTGTGACGGAGAGTGTGGGAAAGGAGAGCACCTGTGTGGTAGCCATGAGGACTACTGTGGCATGTGCGAGTGGAGCTCGCGGGGGTGTGCGTACGCGCCTGTGCGTGGCTGAACGGGGAGCAAATGTCATAATTTTGGAGGACAGCCCTGACTGGGAGGTGCTCCCCTCCCTGCTTGGCTCCTAGGTAGCCCTTGCTCCTTGTTTCCATCCATGGCCCCTATGTTAGGTACAGAAACATCCACATGCCTTTTCTCAGGACACAGCTGGAGCCACCGTGGTGCCACACTGCATGACTCATGAGGCCCATTGCAGCATAGTGAGCATGGTCTGGGAGGCCAGGAGGGAGCTCCTGATGAACCATGAGCATAGGAAGGGAAGGAAGGGCCTGCCCTACCTGGGAACGGCCCTTCTGGGATGCAGTCTCCATCCGTTCCTCAGCCATGCTACCCAAGGAGCCCTGCTGCTCATGCAGCCCCACCACCTGCACTGCAGTCATGTCCCCCTGGCTGTCACTGCCCCTTCCTCCTCCGCTGCTTGGGCACTTCTGCAAGTCTTGCAGGGCGGTCTGAGTTGCTGTGCCACCAGTTAACCTGAGCCTGCAGCAAGGGAAGGATGCTCTGCTTCCCACCTGCCTGGGCTAATCAGGAGATCTGCTCCTCTTTCCCAAGCCCTGCCTTGGTAGGTCTCCTACCTCCTTGGTCACCCACGTCAACCCCTGTGGCAGAGGTACAGAGGACCATACCAACATATCCGAAACAAGGTGAGTTCTGCTTTCCCGTTACAGTCAGTGAACCAACAAGCAAACAGCATATATTGCCCTAATGGGTGCCAACCATCAAGCAAAATTTTGGGGGGCTGTGGGAGTTTCCCAATTATCATTCTAGCAAGTTACAAGAAGGAAAAGTGAAAGAGGTTTTAATGGTGTGACACAGTTCTTAGTCAGCAGGAGTCATGCAGTCAAAAAAAATCATCTTCTGGGCATCCCACTGGAAATTAAGCCACTCTAAGATTAGTGTTGAGAGGCCATGGTCTCCTCACTGGTGAACCTGAGAGTTCTGTGCATGGATGACGGACAGCACTCATCCCTACCCTTTTTCACTGGCACCACATCTTGGAAATTACCATCCAGTTTCTCCATCACTTCCCTGCCTGAATTTTTCCTCTTTCCATAGAACAGTTTGCTCCCGGCATCTCTAAATCAAGAAGTTTTGTGTACTTGAGTCAGAGAAGCAGTAAGATTGTGCACCATCAGGAGAGAGAGAGAGAGAGAGAGAGAGAACTGCTCACCCCTCTAGCACCTCCTCTGTATGGCTCTCTTGGTCAGCCATCCTCCATGTCACTTGCTACATCACATCAAGCACCATCATGATTTGGGCTGCAGGTCAGTGTGCTTGGAGGAGAGGAAGCAGAGGCGTGAGAGGGGTTGGGAGGAGAAGAGCTGTTTCCCTGTGCCTATAGATTCCCTCATCTGGGAAGGGCGAAGCGATGAAACACTGCACAAAGATTGAGCTGAAATATCACCTGGTGGTGGAGCTGTGAAGGACTCTAGCATAACTCCTCTGACTTCCCAGATCTTCTTCCCCAAATGCTCTTGTATCATCGGACTCACTGCTTCTCCCCCAGATTCCTTCCAGGCATGTAGCTACCACTCGATCTGGAGCCCATGAGGCTATTGGTGGTGACTTTGTCCATGCTGTGTGCTTGGACTTTCAAAATAGGGTTGCTTAGACAGGTGGCCTGGGGGCATGGTCTGGATGCACCTGGTGCTCAGAAGAGCTGGTGGGGCTTGCATATACTTTGACCAAAAGTGGGGCAAGCAGCACTACACGAGAGATCTGCCCAAGTGGTGAACAGTCAGTGGCGTGAGAAAGATGTGCAGACAAAGACTAACTCTCGACACAATGCATGTCACCAATGAAATCTTCATGAATGGCACGTTAACATGCACGTGGTGCTAGCATGGGGCGACACAACTTCACTGGAGAAGAAAGCAGCTGGGGGAGGAGGGGGGTGCATCACTGAGCAACATGTCCCCAAGCTACGAGGCTGCAGACAAACAAAAATGAACACAACTGCCAAGATACAGGTGTCGGCTGGAGCATCCCATGTCGCCCTTCCCAGCCATTCAGAGACAGGCGTTTGCTTCGTTTTCCATCTGACCAGGGCACACACTCCAAGCAACATGCTACAATCATGCATGGAGTTCATGTGGCTCGGGGTGGCTGCATTTCCCCTGTCCAGTTCCTTTCAGAAAGACTTGCCTTCACCCCTCCTCTCGGTCATCCGAAAAGGGTTAGAAATCTGCTAGCAAGTATGGGGCCATATATTAAATCTAAGTTTTTGTTCCTCTGCTTGGACATTACCAGACATCTCATGTAGTTCTTGTAATATTTACAAACAAGTTGAAGAATTAAATTTTTTTCTTTTTTTTTTTCCATTTTGTTCATTTCTTTTTATAACACTAAATGTTAAATCTCCATCAATCAAACACAATTACACTGACAAGCTCAAGGAACTGGTGTCCCATTCCAAACTCCCATCTTTCCTGGTCCTCAACCAGCTGAGAGGCAGCAGGAAGTAAGACCCCAGCTTTTTGGGACGGAATGGGAAAGATAGCAACATGAAAGCAGAGAATAGATGAGAAGGAGAAACAGGTTCAGCGAAAAGGGACTGAGACATGAGAAAAACCTTTGCAACATCTCTGTCAGAGGGTAGAGGGGAGGAAAGGGCAGGGGGAATCATGTGACCTTGCCTGTGTTTCCTATATACATCTGGCCTCACCTCTTGACAGATACTTTGCGCAATCCCTGTCTGAGTTCAGGAAAAATTGGGGGATGTTTGCAGCATCCCGTGATGCACACTGCAGCTCACAGGATTAGATTCTAGGAGTAAATCAAGCTCCAGCCTAACCATGATACCCCCTGCCCTACTAGGAACAGATGTTGCCAGGAGTGTGTTCCCAGCACTGCTGCAGACAACAGGCATACTTCTTATTGGTGGCTTGTCTCAGACAGCTCTGCAAATAACTGCCTTTAACCCTATTTCATGGCCATGCAACAGAGGCAAAGATCTTCCAAGGGCCTGCAGGAAAGACCAGATCCCTCACACATAGCACTGCGGTGGTGTCCATTACCCCCAGCTAACAGACAGGTGGCTTGAAAAAAATGGATATCCTGCTTTCAGTGAGATAGTTCCCTTTAACCATAAGCCTCTGTGCCTTGACAACTAAAAAAACTATCCCCTCAAAACTCCTTCAAACCAAAACAGATGTGAGACAATGAAGTATCGAGACTTGTGACCACCACCGCACCATAGGGCTCTGATGTGTGTGATCCCAGTGCCTAGGAGTGACCCCACAGTGACAAAAACACATGCAGAGGACAACACGTGGGACAGACACTACAACAGCAACCAGGTTGATATCAAATGACCTAAAGTGGGCCTGATCCAGCATTTAGGAACAGCCTATGACAGCAGGACACAGCAGGCTGCCCACCTTTCACACCAAGCCTGCAACAATAAATCCAGGCATAGGTACAGCCCTGAGAATGAGCAACATGGTGTTTTCCCTTGTGCCAATGTGCTCAAAAGGGTGCAGTTCCCAGATCTGGCTTCTAGAATCAGTATCAGCTCGTGGCTGTACCAGGGGAAAGAGGAGCCCTGTTGCAGCAGGAAATCTGGACATGTTACTAAGACATCAAATTACTACGTTACTAAGACAAAAGACACAACACTCTTTAAGCGTAGGTACAAGGACTGGGATGTCTGAGTGCTCTGAAGGACATAGAGCTTTTTTTTCCTGGACTGCCAGAGACACACCAATCTCCAAAGGAGATGCCCAAGTCCCACCAATGACCTTCCTATCTTGGAAGAGGAGAGCCATCCCTGGATGCCTTGGGTGGATTTCAAGCACCAGCTGCCCAGCTTTCCCCTCTTGCACCAAACCACAAACACCTCCAGATATGGCTTTAGGGTCTGGAGGAGCATAATTTACTGCCATGCAATCCCACAGCAGCTCTGTAGCAACTCTTGCAATGCCCAAACTTCAGCCTTTCGTGTCTCCAATAAATTTCCTCGCTCATTTTGGCTGCCTGTGAGGAGCTCTTGACTGATTGCTTAATTGCGTTCCTGCTGCTGCCTGAAACAGCTGAGCTCAGCAGCGAGGGGGCAGGGTCGGCAGTGCCGCAGTGCAAGGCGAAAGCATCACGCTGAGCAGCAGGGAGAAGCCTCATCAGACTGTGCCCCACCCACACAAAGATGGGGACGGTCTCGCAGGCAGCACTTTCCCACTTTCCTTCCTTGCAGGGGGACCACCCGTTGGCTATCCCCTCCAGCACATTGGAGAGTGGCAAGGCCAAGCAGTTTCACCCTTGCTTTCAAGAGCGTGAGAGCATGGCTGCCCGGCGTGCTGCTGCTGTGCCAACTTGCAGGGCAAAGACAGAAAAGCAAGAGTGTGCTTTTGAGCAAGCACAACTCTGGCTTGTGTTTGGAAGCTCAGTGGTGCCGAGCACCTGTAAAACACTGTACTGTCATAGGATGGTCACTTGACTTGTGTGGGCTAACTCAAGTTCTTCCTGCACATCCCTCTCCCCAGAAAAGCAAGTGGCTACCTGACAAATACCGTGTTGTATCATCTTTGCTGCTGGTGGATACTAGGGCTCAAGACTGGCCAGGAGACACAGGAGTCGTCTCCCCACTGCCCCTGCCTACACACATGCACTGCAGCCACTGGAGCATATGACTGCCCTCTGCCCCTGCAGCAGACCTTGTGCTGGTGTGACAACTTCCAGCCACCAGCCAGCATTTTCTCAGCCCTATTTCTAACAGCCTGTTCCCTACTTCTCCTCACTTGGGAGCCACAGAGCATCTCTTGTTGGCACCTCTGCATGTGGTTCTGCCATGGGAAGTGTGATGGCAAGCAACAGCGCTCTCCAGCAACACCAGCACCCTTGAGATGAGAAAAGAGAAGAGCAAGGGGAATTGTGCTGCCCACTCCTTTGCTGAACCACTTTAAGCTCCTTCTTTATAAGCCCAGGATTTTGGACCTGAGATTTGTTTTACTTCTTCCATTCAAAGGTCCTGGACATTTTCTGACCCAATTAATTTCAAATGTGGAATTTGCAGTGAGTTTTGTAGTAGCAATGGTGTACAGCACACGAACACGCACACACACACACACACACTCACCCTCACACAGCCTACATTTCCTTCTATACCAGGGAGGACAATAAGAATGAAAACAACAAAACAACAAAAAAGAGTATTGGCTCTATTTTTGTATGACTACCAAAATGGTTAGGAATGGCCAGATTGTTGTTTTCATGTTGAGGCATTGCTCCTATGCACACTATACCTAAAAGGAATGGCTGCTTGGTGATGTCCAAGGTCTCATCACTCACATCCCGCTGGTTCAGCCTCCCATCCCCAGGAGGAATGGGTGGCTGTACTCTTCAGTCCATAGTGCTGTAGGCCAGTCCTGGTTTCTTCTGCTTGTTTGGACAATTGCACATGAGTGCACACCCCCATGCACGTATGCGAGCACTCATGCGTAGCAGGGGCTGCTATGCTGGTACTTAGAGGCTGAGAGCCAGACAGGTTGCAGGTGGGAGAGAAAAAAAGGGTAGACAAGGGTGCAGACTGACTCTTGCAAGCAAGGTGGCCAGAAGTTAAAAAGCCAATGAGGATGCTGGAGAGAGGACACCATGGGAATCTGTGTTGCAACTGCTCCTCTCTCCTCACCCCTCTTCTCTGCCTGAGTGATCTTTCTGCATCTTGTCTCACACTTACAAGGCAGGACATTATCTACAGCAGGATGAGCATATGTACACATGGACTGTTCATTTTGCATGCTTACAGAGAGGAAGAGAAAGAGCGAAAGAGTGAAGACGGAGCGAGAGCCACACATGCATGCACGCACGCACACAGGCATACACAGGAGAAAGAGAAAGACACCTGGTTGAATTGAGAGGGGAGAGTAAGAGGATTTAAAAAAAAAAGAAAAGTAGGCTTTCAGTAGAGTTGACACAGATTTAGTTCAGGCCAGAGACTGTGATGTTGCATAAAGGAAGGGACAGGAAAACGGGTGTTTAGCAAGGGCTGGGTGCATATGAGTGCAGAGTGAAGTGAAGAGAGGAAGAGTTCTTCACAGGACACCAGTGTGCAGAGAGCTTCAGGTGACTTGCTCTGGTTTGTGGCTTTTTTTTCTCCTTTTTTTTTTTTTTGTTTTCTCTTTTTTTTTTTTTTTTTAATTTATTATCAAAAGTATGAACTGGATGAGCATTAGCTCACAAAAATGACCCAGGGCATCCAAAAAGTTAAATGGCTATAGACACCGAAGCAAAGACCTCTTTCTGCAAAAGAAAGAAAGAGGAGGAAGGAAGGAAGGAAGGTGAGGAAGTATGGAAAAGAGGAAGGAGGAGAGAAAAGAAAAGGGATCTTCTGTTTGATTGGCTTTGTGGTTTCGTTGGATTGTTTACATTGCAGCATCCTCCGGAGACGCAATCCTTGCTGGTGCCCCATTCTCTCCTTCGGTTCGTGTTGCCTCCTAGACAGTCAGTGACTTGACAGCCGGCTTTTCAGGTTTTGGATTAAATGTTGCTGAGTCTTCTTTGCTGTAATTTTTCCTCTCCCCCCTCTTAGCTCCTGAACACACAAAAGTTGTGAAAGAAACAGTCGTCTCTCTCTCTCCCCCCCTCTTTTTTCTCTCTCCCCTCTCTTCGCTCTGTCTCCTGTATAACGCATTTTGTTTTGTGTGTTGTTGTTGTTGTCGTGTTGTTTTTTTTAATTATTATTAATATTATTATTTTTAATTCTGATTTGTATTAACATTTGCTGAGTAGGCAGAGCAGGGACGCTGCCAGCAGCCACAGTGGGACGGCCAAACTCATGGAGCCGTTGTCTACTCTCCCTGTGCCAGGTCCTGCAGGGTGCGAGAAGGGAGAGAAAAGAAGACAAGATTACACATGGCTGGGTGAGATGGGGATAACACAGGAACACAACAGTTGGCTCCCAGGCTGGGGCTGCAGGGGACAGCCACCTTCCCACTTCAGTGAGCAACCTCCAGCCCAGGTGCAGGCTGCTGCCTGGCAGCTGCTCAGCATCCTCCTTCCCTCTGCCCACCACTCCAATGGCATGTGGTTTTCCCTAAACAACACTCTGGCTGGAGCAAGCAGGAAGGCTCAATCCCGGCTGCTGACCACATCCTGTTCTTTGCTGTGCCTCCAGCTGGGAACTGCTGGCCTTCCAGCACAAGAACATGGTTCACACCTCTGTAGACACAGCCCTTGGTCTCCAGCCCCACAGCTGCTTGCTCTGCCACCTTCCCAGTGGTGGCACTGAGATGCCAGGACTCATAATTGTGTGCAGTGGCCAGTGCCTGTCTGCAGCGAGACACCAGCTCCACAGGAGCTGATTCATCACAGTGATCTGATCAATAAAACATGGGGCCAAAACACAGACGTCTCCCCTCCCTCATACAGGCTGTGCTGCAATTACGTGTTTCTGAATTGGAGTGAAGGCAGGCTTCACTACTGCGTTTATGGCCCTGTGACACAACACCTATGGGGTGAGGGTGCAGGGTAAGCAAGGGAGGTTGATTTTTCATAAAGGATGGGAAACGAAGTTGCATGTGTGTGCATGTGCATCCACAGGCTCTGTCAGAGCGGGCAGGGAGGAGCACGCTGCTGCAGCAACAAATAATGCAGCCTCGCTCCAGGAGCATTCAGCACTAACACCCCTGACGTCTTCTCATTCATTTATGGTCCCCTTTTCTGGATGGCTTTAATGGCAGTGATGCTGTTTTAAATTCACCCTGCAATACCAAGCCTTGGCAGCCTTTTCTTTATAATAGGGCAGGGAGATGTACATGGCTGTGGTTCTGCAAATGCATGCTCACCATGTATATGTGCACATACGAGTACACATATATGTACAATTGTTTATATGTATATGTAGACATGCATGCATGCACATGTATATGTACATGCCTGTGTACATGTACACATATACATATAAGTGTATACCTACACATATATGTGTGTATGTGCAGTGTTTTACACGGATGGGGTGCAGGAAAATGCTGAAGTGTGGATATAGAGATGAGTTCTTGTGTTGGAACTGACTGTGCTGTAGAAGAAAGAAGTCATGCTCACTACCATGAAAAGCAAATTATGATGTCTAAGGGGTGCCAGAAAAAAAATAAAAGGCCCTGTTCAGGACAGCCCTGTGAGACCAAAGTGAAACTTCCCCTCTCACAACCTGCAGAGTTTACCAGGCGAAGATCCCGACTCTACTGCGTAGTGCACGGGTGCCACAGGCATGCTCAGCAGCATGGTCACTATTAAACTTGAGCTGGTGACTCAAAAGGCAGCAAATCCAAGAAGGATATCTCCAAAGCCTCTGAAATTCTTTAGCACTTTCATTTGTCTGATTTCTTCCTAATGTAGTCTGTTGCTTACTTGATTAGCTGTTTGTGCCACAACTCTGTTCTTTCATTATTAAGTAAGTATGTGCTGGACTGTGTGGAAAAATTATATTCCATCTATGGCTTCTTTTTTCTGCTAGTCCATGCATGTCTTTTGTGGCTTGTCACAAAAATCCTACAACACTGGTTTTTTACTCCTTTTTTGGTTGACAGGAACTTATTTCCCCCTCTGAAATCAGGAACAAGTTTAAATTCAGCTACTACCCTTACCTGACCTATGTTTCAGAGAAAGCATCTTTCACACTCAAATAATTGTTCAGAGGCTGTTTGGGACCATTTGCACCCCTTATTGGCAGTGAAGAAGTTCCCAAACAGGACTCCTCTGGCCCATCAGATACTCAAGAGCACACCAGGCAGTCTGTGTTGCCCACATAAAATATTCTGCCATCACATTTTTACTATTTGTCTTAAATACTATTTGCCTTAAATAGTATTTGCCTTAATACATACACTGACATGTATAACACATACACACGTGGCAACAATCCCCCTCCTTGCCACTTTTCCACAGTGCCCATACAATCAGAGCAAAGGCATATGCACCTATGGTGGCTTGCAACTCGTACCCCGCACAGTAGAGGGAGGGGGACGTTTGGCCTTGGCTGGGTACTGCTGCCTTGATACATATAAGTGCATGGCTCGGGGTTTGTGAGCTTGGTGGGGGCCAGAGGCACGGCATGGTGTGGTATGGCATGGTATGGTAAAGACATGCACTTCTGCAACATTTAGGTATAAGAAAGGACACCCAAGGAAACATGGTGTGATGACGGACTTGGGAGAGGGTCATGCCACTTCTGTTCTGCTTGAGCTTGCGTCCATAAACGTGAGGGTATCTGACAAGTCAGAACTCCCATCTCCACAGCTAAAAAATGGTGTGAGTTACATGGTCTCATGTTTCACCTCTAAGCTCCTGTGTGTGCCAGTGAGGTGGTGGGGCTGCTGCAGACACCTCTTATGTGCAGTCCTGATCATCTTCTGCACCTCATCTCACGCTGACACCAGCAGCTGTCTGCACAAAGGGGCCGTGTGTAGCTGTGCAGGTGTTGGGCAGAGTGTTATGCCGACTACGAGGCTTGGCATCCTGCGTGGTCCCTGCACGTAACCCTGGGGACCACGTGTAAACCCTAGGTTTTATATCAGAACTGGTTTAGGTACATGCCATGGATGCTACATTTACTGTCACGCGTACTGCGCAAAAATGGGGAAAGGTTATAATTTGATCACGACATAAAATTCACAAAGGCTTTTGGGGGACACTAATTGCTCAAGAGTAAAGAGTGAAAATGCAAGAATAAAATGAAACATCAATTTCGAGTGAGATTTTGAGCAGAAAATAGTTTCCATTTTCAATTCACTCTATCACTTTCGGTCTTCCTTCCCAGGCACAGCTTGGGCTGTGACAGCCCGCGTTTGCCCGGTGACCTCTCTTTCTGTGTGCACGAGCAGCTCCTCTGCCGCGGGCACCACGGCACCCGCGAGGCCACGGGCGAACCTCCAGCCCCCACAGCGACCACCGTGCTGCCGAACACGCACAGATGAGCGCTCGCCCCCACGGCCCGCACCTGCGGGCGGGCACGCACCCACATGTGGCCGTGCCCCTCCGCACAGCGCCCAGCGGAGCGCACGCACCCCGCGGGCACCGCGCTGCCCTCCCCCCGAGCAGGCCGCGCCGCTCGAGCCCCGCCGCGCCCGCGACCCAGCACGCGGTCTCTGGCGCCCCCTGGCGGCCGCCGCCGTCACCGCCCCCGGCCCGGCGCCTCCCGCTGAGACCCTCCCAAAAACAAAAGCGCTCTCTCGGCCCGTCTGCGCTGCCTTCAGCCATCTCCGCTGGCACCGCGGGCTTCGGGGCTGCCCCTGCACTCGCCTGCTTCGGTAACCTTGAGCCTGTGGTCTGGGCATTTGCTGTGATATCCCGGGCTCATCACTGACCCGCAGCAATTGGGGCAGCCCTGCCACGTCCGTGACCACGCAGCAGCTTTGAAGGGGGTGTTCTTCCAACACAGACAGGGAAGGAAATTGGGTTTCTGATGGTGATGCGTTAATATGAATATCTGGCAGCTTTTCACAGATAAAGTCCTAGGGGACCCAAGACCCTAAACCCTGACCGAGACAGATCTCATTAAACAAATCAAGAAGGAGCACACTGAAAATCAGCAAGGGCAAAATGACTGCACTGGTCTTCCCTGCTTCAAATGTGAGACATTTCAATGCCTGGTGCAGATGTATGTGGAGCCTTACCACGGTGCCTAATCATGCTGCAACAACCTCACAGGACACTGTGCCCTATGTTTCCAAGGGTTTATCCATGCCACACGTTCACCCTGGGTGATCTACACTGATACACACCACAGGGTAGCCTTGGCCAAGATTTAGAAAGCTGTAGCTCTCTGAGGGCTGAAGGGGACTATGTGGAGCCCCCATCCCACTCCTCTCCCCAAGACCAGGTAATCCTGGCTGCATCCTCAAATTTAACCATGGAAAAAACAGAGCCGTGTCACTGACCTCGGTGCTCCTACTCACCTTCATGCATGTAACGACCCTGTATACCAGCCCCGCACAGAGAGGCTCCAGGAGTCTTTTCCTGACACTTCTGGGAGAACTTCTATGTACTTTTGAGTGGGGATGCAGAAGGGTTGGTGAGGCCCTTAAGCATGGGACTTCAGCAATTTCACCTGGTGCCTCACACTCCTGAGGCAAACTCTTCCATGCACCATGAAGTGGAAGAGTTGCTGCATGACCTCACATGCAGAGGACTTCAAGCTTGGCTAACCCAGGTTTCACTAGAGATGACAGGTATGTATGCTGCTATACCAGAACTTTCATGGTATAGCTGTAAAGCTTTTTGTGTGTGTGTGTGTGTGTGCGTGTGTGTGTGTGTGATGGTTCAAATACTACTCCTACTCCTGTGAAGAGTTTAGGAAAAGATGTAACAAGAAGAATGGTGGGATGAGATGGCAGAGGGAGAGGGCAAAAGCAGGGTGCTGCTTACACTCACAGCAAACAACAATCAGATTGCAAAGCCAAGAGCTACTCTCTTCCTCAGAAACCACCTGCCTCTAGGAGAAGCATACCACAAGAAAAGCCCTTTGCTGGGTCAGTCCAAAGGACTTATCTAACTTTCAGTCCTGTCCCTTGCCGGTGCTTGGTGGGGGTCAGCCAGGAGTGTTGGCCCCTTAAGGCCTACAGTGCCCACTGTGGGTAGGGGGCTTCGTTGGGGGCTGCATGAGGAGGTGATAAATACATAAGTGCATCTGGGCAGAGGCACAGGAAAAGGCTGCTGTGATGAGAGATATATGAAGGGGGCAATATGGACTGAGGTGATAGGATGAGCCTTGCACTTGTACCCGTGCACACACACACCGCGCACACAGCGTGGTCTTAGGATCACAAGCTGAGAGAGTTGGGGTTTTTCAGCCTGGAGGAGAGAAGGCTCTGCAGAGGCCTCATTGCAGCCTTCCAGTAGCTAAAAGGGGATAACAAGAGCTGGAGAGGGACTTTCTGTAAGGGCATGTAGTTGTAGGAGGTAAAGGTCTTAAACAGCAGAGGAAACAATGCCAGAGAGGGTCTTCAATTGAAATGGCAATATAAGAATGCTCAGCTGATGACATGGGAGGACAGCAAGAGGAGATGTCCAGGCAGAGTGAGGATGGTGAAAGGTGGGGTTTTCTGTAAGCACACAGGTTGGATAGGTAATGAAAACAGGTCCTGGGAGAAGGGGAGATAAAGAGAGGAAATTAAGCCCTGATCAGGCATAGGAAAGCAGGGATAGAGGGAGACAGGTAGGGGGAATGATGGTGCTTATCAGGAGAGGGCATTAGTAGCAGGACTGCAAAGACAGGCAGCCAGCTCCACCGCGGGGGCAGAACCGCAGGAGAAAATGTGAGGTTTCCTAAGAGCTATTTAGATATGGATGTGGTGCCCGGTGAAGCAGGCGACAAGCAGGTGATGGAGTGCTGCCAGCGCTGTGGCATCATGCAGGCGAACCGCACTTGCAAAATCCTTGTCTGGCACCTTTCCTTCCCCGGCGGTCTCGGCTGTGCCCCGCAGACACCCAGCAGCAGGGCCGGCCGCTCCCCGCGGGTCTCTCCCTGGCTCTCTCCCTACCTCTTTCTCTCCTTCCCTCTCTCTTTCCCTCCCTCTCTCCCTCTCCCCTCGCCCGGCCACAACCCACGGGTGCCGCCGCCAAGCCGCTGCTCCTTCCCCGCGAGATGGCAGCCCACGGCCACGAAACCCAAAGATTGTGCGCGCTCCTCCCTCGTGACTCCAGGCAGCCTCCCGACTGGAAATGGCACGGATAACCCCGGGAATAACAGCCGGGGTTGGGGCGGCTCCGCACACCCGCCCGGTGAAACCCCGGGTCCCTCCCGGCAGAGCCCCCGCGGAACCATCCTGAGGGAAAGGTGCCAGCCCTGCACGCTCCAAGCCACTGCTGCCCCAGGCAGCACCCTACGGCCACGTTTATGTGGCACGGAATCCCATCCCTCACCAGCCTGCATTTCTCCACAACCACCATGCATCAGCCTCCCTGGTAACACCCCTTTGGGGGGCAGATCTGACCTGCTAGTTGATTGTGACCATAAAAAGCATGACATCTACCACTATGGCTGCAGAAACTGAGGTTGCAGGGGGAAGTGGTGAAGTTCGTAACTCATTCTACTTATTGTTCGTAAAATGGGCCCCAAGCATAAGAATGACATGGACCTGTTGGACTGAGTCCAGAGAAGGGCCATGAAGGTTCCCAGAGGGCTGGACCACTTCTCCTAAGGACCACCTAAGACAAGCTGAGAGAGTTGGGGTTTTCAGCCTGGAGAAGAGAAGGCTCTGCAGAGGCCTCATTGCAGCCTTCCAGTAGCTAAAAGGGGCTAACGAGAGCTGGAGAGGGACTTTCTGTAAGGGCATGTAGTTGTAGGAGGTAAAGGTCTTAAACTGAAAGAGGATAGACTTAGATTGTATATGAGGAAAAAATTCTTCACTATTGAGTGTAGTGAACTGAGAGTAGAAGCTTTGGATGCTCAGTCCCTGGAGATGTTCAAGGCCAGGATGGGACATGGAGCACCGTGGTCTAGTGGAAAGTATTCCAGCCCACAGAAGGGGACTAGGTGACCATTAAGGTCGCTTCCAATTCAAGCCATTCTATGATTCTACTTCCTCCACACAGATCCTCCTCCTGCTGTCTCCTCACTCCCTCCAGCTTCCTTTTGTGACACCAACAGGGGCCATTAGAGAGGGAGATGGAGGCTGTGGCATGACATGTAACCCTTGCTCAGCAGGCACATGAGGCCAGATGTGTAAGCAAAAGTTCACCAAGGTTGCACAGAAACATGCCTCTAAAAGTTGTAAGCACCATCATCATCACCATCAGAAACTGAACCTGTGACTTTCAAGATTTGTAACACAGACCTTTAAAAACTGCCATTTGAGTTGCAAGCAGAAAGCAGATACTTTCCTGGTCCATATACAGAGGGAAAAAAGTCACCCATCCACCTACATGTTTCACACCCACATTGACTAGTCAAAAATATTCTACTGGCTCTTGGGTCCTATCATCTGGGTAAACTGAAATGGAGGCAGGAGAAGAGACAGCAGGTGGCAGTTTTTCTCATATTTACATTAACAAGACACCAGGGCTTGATGTATCTGTAGTGCTGATGGAGGAGAGCCCACAGAGGAGTTTCAAAGGGTATCAGAGAGCTACTGGCTCTTTGTTTGCTTTGGAGAATCTGCCCTTGGTATCCTGTCAAAGAGCATGGGGTAAAATCTGGTGTTAAAGGGCAATCAGTCCCCATTAGTTTCTGAATGGAAGTGAGCCAGAAAGCAGCATGGGATAGGCTAGGAGAACTTGTCTGTGATGGGAAGGAAGGAATGATGGTGTATCAAGTATAGCCAGCCTGCTGTTTTTCCAAGTGCTGCTCACACTGACTGGCTCTGGGTTCCATGCTGTTAATAGGCTGCCTCTACTTACAGTGAAGGCTGGAGTCCTGCTTCTTAAGTGAACAAAAGGACCAAAAATGAGGGAAAGATGGGAAAAAAAACCCCACCTCTAAAGGAGAAGGCACGAGGGAAAGAGGATGTAGATGATGTGCATCATACAGGTGTCTCTATCCTCTCATTCCCTGGGGCCTGAAGGGGTCTTAGGATTTACACTTGCCAGATCCTGAGCAGGAAGTAATTTTTCCTAGTCTGTTGACTCTCCTGCCGAGGTTTCAGAAGATGAAATCTTTATTATCATGAAGGCTTAAAAGGGAGGAATACTGTTAATTCCATTTTCAAGGTCATACTTTGAAAGTTATTAATTTCTTTCTTCCAGGGCTTTGCACTCTACTCTGAGGCTTTAGGGATTACCAGCTTCTACTTACTAGGGTTCATCTGGGGCTTTTTTCTCACTCCTTTCCTGTTCCTTCCCCCTCCTCTTTGAGAAGAAGATACGTTTTTTTCCTCCCTGTTCTCAGTGTTGAAACTACTTTTTTCATTGCCTGCTCGTTCCCCATTGTCACTATCAGTTCTGCTCCTGTAATTAAAACTCGATTGTGACTGCAGTGGCAATAGGCTGGCTTTCCTAGAGGTGGAAGTACCACTGTGTAAACTAGGGAAGATGCCCTCCAGCAACTCTCCAACAAGATTAAGGAAATGTCTCTGGTGTCTATCAATCTTTGCACTCGGTTTAATGTATTTGAGAATTTGCTCATGCTTTTTTAGCACTGAGCAGTTCTTCCTCATGTTTTGGAGCTCATTCATGGTGTACTAAGTACTCATCTATCACACCTTATGTCTGAGTGAAGATTCATTCTGTAATGCAGCTCACCCATCCTTCCCTAAGGTCTAAAGAATATCCCTGAAATTGTATTTCTCAGTGTCTTTCTGAGAAGGTCGTGGTGTTCAAGACTGGCTGCTTACCCCATTTATCCTGAACCTGGTTTACAGTAATCCTAGTCTAAAATTGAACTGTTATCCTGACCAGTGAGGCTGGTGGTAGCTAGAAGACAACCTATGTTTCAAGGTTACACAGATCTTTCATCATCAACTCTGTCCTGTGTATATAAAAAAGTTCCAAGTTTTTTTCACAGCTGAAGAAATAGTTCTCCCACTCTTTCCATTTCCCTAGCAACTGGAGATGTAAGGAAAAAAAACCCACACAAAGAAACAACACTTGGCAAGTGACTGATACAAAATCAGATACTTAAAACTGCATAGTCTTCAAATCACTCATTGAAGACTCTCATTCTACAAGCAAAACATCCAAAAAAACCCACCTAGCACAGACTTTTTCAGGGGCCATAATGGAGAAGATCTGAGCTTTTTCTGCTTTTTACTTTCCTAGGATAAAGCAATCTCTCCCCTACTCACCTCTCAAGCACATGTGTAGGGCACAGAAGACCACAGGTCATGCTGGCACATAACCTGGTGTCTCAATAGAAGACAAACAGCATAGCTACCCTCATCCAGAGCACACACAGCCCTAGAAAGCAGGTTTGCTAACTGGAGGCTCTGGAACCTCTTGAAAAATTAATGGTTTCATCAGCTTCATGTCTGTTTGTTTATTTACTTCTTCCCTGCTATGGTTTCCTACAAGCTTTGCTGGATATATGGCATGGGAAAGATTTGAGTGGCTGTGGACAGAAATTAAGAGGGAGGGGACATACCTAGGGGTGACTGGAAAGGAGAGTGGAACAGAAGGACAACTAAAGAGAGGTGGAGAGTGATGAGCATGCTTGAGGTTACTCTGGTACTGAAATCCAGTCATATTGCAGTCTCTGCCCTTCCTACCTTTCTCTAGTACCTGCAGTACAGTGTCTCCCCAGCCTGTCCTTGTGGTCTTCTTAGGGCTATCACTCCTTTCTGGGTACTCCCTTGCAGTGAGCTTAGCGGAGACCAACCCTTGTCCCCATCCCTCATTTCCTAGGAGTAGAACAAACTAGGAGGAGGTTTTATCTAGCCTTTGTCAAAGGCTGCTTCTGAACAATGGGCAGTACAGGGCCTCTATCGTAGGAACGCTCTTAACAAGCCTGTGTGCTCCTTTCAGCATTTCAATGAGTTAGAGATGTCATGAGAGTCAAACTGGGTCCACAGGCTGGTGTATGTCCTTAAAGTGTGGGGTCTAAGTAAGTATTACTTTGTGTTCTCATCAATAATATGTCTGTGTGTTTGTAATTCCAGAGTGAGGCTCCTGGTCACCTTAATACCCTAACAGTGCAAGCATGGTTTTAATACGTGGTCCAGGCCTGGGAAAAGCCAGAGAAGAAAGGCATTGTGGCTTCCCACCACCCATTCCCAGACCAGTAATAAAAAAGGGAAAGTTAATACAGCTTACACGGGCAGCTGAGTTGGCCTTCAGCTGGATGACTTGGAGGAATGGAAAAGGTGCTGGAAGCTACTCCTGTTTCTCCTTTAGATGTTCCAGGGTGCCTGGAAATTGCTTGGTGGCTATGGGATGTGCATGCATAGGGTGCCTATGGTGATCTGGCTCAGGAGTGTAAGCACAGATCACTGTGTCTATGTACCTACAACACCTACCGTAGAGGCTGCCTGACCGGACCTTGCTGGAGCTATGCTGGTTATAGCACGTCCTTCTCCATGGCATGACCCTGCTCCCGTCCATGCATCCACTCCCCAGACTGCAGAGGGACATGCAGGCAATGCTGGGGAAGGGCCAAGCGCAATTCTCCTTTGCTCAGCCTGCCACGAGGCCTCTCCCTTTCGCAGGGGAGCTCTGCTGACAGACCTGCTCTCCCACGGAAGGGAAGGCCTACCAGTAGAGCTGTGCTTTTTCTGCAAGCCTGATTTCTTTGGAATGGTTGGGTTTTTTCCCCATGCATCCCCTCCCTCCCAAATCCCACACCTCCCTTCTCCTTTCTGGTTGTTTTTGTTTTTACGGAGAGCGCTTAGACAGCTGTATTAATCATGCAAGCCCAGCCATGTGTAATGTGCTTTATCAACAGCAGTGCAGACACTGAATGGCAACTGGTTCACAAGCAGGCCCGGTGCACTGCCTGAGCTGGGAAGATAAACCTGCTGCTTCCCAAACCAACTTACCGTCATGCGTTAGTGAATGGAGAGACTGTTCACTTAGGACAATAACCAGAGGGGAGGCCAACTTGTTAGGAAAATTCTTGAGTGGTTTACACTGGAAATGGAAGTGGGGGAAGGGAATGGAGGTGGAAATTACTCTTTGATTATTTTCTCATGGGGGCTGGAGGAATTTTTTTTGTGTGTGTAAGGATTAAATCAAGACAACAGTGGCTGTTCTCCATCCTCCTCCTTGCTGCCCTCCACACTTGGGTTCCAGTCACCCTGTATGGCAGCTCAGCATGAGAAATAAGGAGAGCAAGAGGGAGAGAGCAAGGATTTAGGTACACCTGCGTGCAGTGGGGATAAGTTGCCTTCAACATGTCTAAGGAGGAAGGTCCAGTTGATGACTTCAAAAGCTCATCTAACATACAGATGATATGAGACTGTAAGTGTCCTCTGGGCTGGGGATATCTGGCTCAGGAGGGTTATAGCCTGCCTGAGCTCTGCTGTGCAGGGTAATCTGTCCATGCTACAATGCTGACACTATAAGTATCCCTATTGGACAACTGATTTTCCACAGCAGTCACTCTTCCTTGGGTTTGTTTCTAATCTCTGCAGTTCAGTTGTGTGGTTTCTCCCCCACTGGTTCCACCCAGCCTCCACTCTCCCACCTGCCTGCTGAACCCTGACTTCTGTTCAACAGGGCTGTTCTGCATGGATGCAAAGCCACACCAGTGACTACACAGACCTTGAAACGCCTTCCCACTGCAAGGGCTCAGCTGGGAGAAATGTCTTTCTGGGACCTCTAGTCTCAGTTCCTACCCTCTGCTGCTGCTCTTCCTCACTCACTGGGTCTTCCACAACACTGATTCAATGCAAATATATGCAATCCAAGGCTCATTTTGGGATAAATCAATCTAAATTAAAATTAATGAACCAAAAAAGTATAGAAACAGATGAAGCAATAAAACCATTTCTCTTTCTTTTCCCCTGTGTTTCTCTTTTTTCTTTCAGAAAGATCATTTCTTTTCTCTACACTTTTTTTTTGGTGGGGGGAAGAAGCAGATTGGTTTTTAATTTTTTAAAAGCAATCTCAACAAACAGAAGCTGTCTGTTGCTATTCAGAAAAACCCACCAAGCAATGTTGGTAGCAGTAGTAACAAATAATTCTTGGCATTTCTATTTTCCCTAAGATGCTGTTTCTGACTACATCTATACTACCCCCTCTTGGAAGACACAATCATCACCTTTGACTTTGATATTAATCACTTTAAGCCACATAGTCAAAATAAAATACAGTGCTATCCCTTGCCTGGTACCTATAAAATAGCAACAAGCAATTAATATTATGCTGTCTGCCTGCCTTCACCCTGTCTTGTCCTTCCTCTTCCCTTGGCCTGAAACCCCCATAGGTTTGGCACCCAGCGCAGTCCCAGCCCTCAGTGCCTGCAGCGCTGGCAGGGACAGACCCTGACTGACTGAGCAGCAAGAGAAGCTTGGTCTGTCTGAGCATCCACTCTGCCAAGCCAATTCCTTCTGCACTCCCCAGCTGGAGAATAAGTTCTTTGGAAAACCTGGCTGGAACCACCAGTGGGAAGTGAGCTGTGCTTCTCACCCAGGGTCATGGGTGTTATCAGCTGCCAATGCCTGGGGCTCAAACAGTGTCCAGGGAAGCGAGGCATGCTCTGAGTAGTCAGGCACACATCACTGCGGAGTGACCAGTACAGCTGAACTATGGCCCTCAAATGCCTTAGAATTTATGGAAATACCAGACTTGCACATGGCTCCAAATATGCCCTCCTGTGCTTCATCCCTATGGCCATTATGTTCCCCTGCACTTTATTTTTTTCTCTATTTCTCTGTCAGGATCATAATCAGGCAAGATTGTCTATTTTGGTCTGTTTATGCTATGGCTTCCCCAGCTCTGCCAACTACTTTGTTTCAAAGGCTTGAAGGCTTGGGTTTTCACTGACCCTTTCTTGGAGTTCAGATAAGGAAGCACCCTCTGGCCTCAGTGAAGAGAACTCCAGAGATGTATGGATTCTTTAGCTGGTCATATTGGGAGGGCTGGATTCTGCAGACTGTTCCCACATCACTGCCTAGTCAGCAAACCCCCATAACATGCTAATCTCTTACAGTCTGTAGTCTCCACTGTAAACCCCCATGCTTCTCTCCTTAGCTTTGAGATACTCAGATGTCCATCTTTTGACCAAAGCAGACCCTGCTGAGACGAGAGCTGCAGGCTCAGCAGAACTGGCAGGGTCATGCACTAGAGAAAGCGAAAGGGGAGCAGGGATGGGTGGAGGTCACCAATGCAACAGATGATCTTTCTTCTCCACAGCCAGGACCTCCATAGAGAGGAAAGAGGACTGAGAGAGTATTAGAAAGAAAGATGCTCTCTGGTCATCAGACCCAAACGAACATCTCTCTCCCCCAGCTCCCACCCACCTGATGGCATTAGTGATAGTACAGGCTACATGGGCTACAGCTAAATGGAGACTATCTACGATCTACAGCCATACAGGGTCATTCTCCGATCAGTGCACGTTTTGGCAGAAAGACAGGACTGGTCAGTCTCCTTTTCCCTCCCCCTCCACTAATTTTTAACATACTATTGCTATAAATCTTTTCTCAACCATTTGACGTCTTTGTTCAGGCCCCAAAGACTGACACTCTTGTTGCCCTTAAGCAGCTCTGGATGTGCTCCTTTCTGGGAAACAGCACATCTCCCTTGCAGAGTGCCCAGGGCATCAAACTAACCATGCTGAGAAAGCCTCTGGTTAGCCTGTGGTCAGCCCTCATCACAAAACTCCTATGAGCAAGACTCACAGGTTTTGAAGCCCTTTAGTCTGGCTAAGCCATTCTGATGTGGACACTAGGTGATAGTCACAGGGGAGGGACTCTGTGTTCAAAGGGCTGATGACAAGGGACGATGGAGGACAAAGATGGAGCTAGTGCTATAATTGTGTCAGAATCCTTGGAGCTTCAACAGTGACCACACTTGCTTTGTCATTGGCAGATGTGGTGCGGAATGAGTAAATTCTCCTTTTAAAGAAGAAAAACCCTTTTGAAAAGGCACCTGATGATGCAGGAAGGCCTCTGCTTTTTGACAGCCAGGTCTTGTGTCAGTCCATTAAAACATGATGTTACAATGCAGACACAAAGATGTGGCATCGTCCCAGAAGACATTTCAGGGCATTTTGAGTGCCTGGCTGCAAAATTAAGAGGGATGGAAAATTTACCAAAGGACAATTCAGTTGAGAGCTGAATCAGCTGGGCTCCACGAGCCTTTTAGCAAACTATCTCACCAAATGCAAGTCCCATTTGTTTAGTTGAATGGACTGCTTCTGAGTCTCTGGCCTGCCTGAAAGCAAGATGTTTCCACAGCAGCTAGCAGTAGTAGTGCTTAGCAGCACTACAGTGTTCTTCATCTCAAAACATCTTCCTTTTAAATTAATGCTCAAAGCCCCACAGGGCAGGGGAGTGTTACTGAGGATTAAGAGAAATAGAAATTAAGGAAAAAAGAGGAAGAAGGCTGTGAATCTGATCACTGAGGAGATGCTTATTGAGAGCTGTGGACTACATCTCAGAACATCAACTCATAGGGAGGAAAAGGTCTAACAAGAAAATTTTATGCCCAAGGTTTCTTTGAAGGTGAACAGTGAGGTAAAAGCACATGTTGAGATAAGTACCAGCATCTGTACTTAAGTCCCACACTGGAGAAGCTGGTAGGGGCGTTCAGAAAACAAATCAGGTCCAGAGTATTTAAACTCTACTTTCCCCCTCTGCAAAATCCTCTTGGTGTGTCCTGGGTCACTGGAGATATGCCAGCATTTGGCACCACAAATTCCTGGAGACTCCTCACAGAAGTGATGTCACACCAGGATGTCCTTCAAGATGATCTCAGGAGACTGGGGAGCAGTAAAAAATAACAGCTTCAAAGACAGAGGGGAAAGTGTTTTAAAGGATTGACTAAAGCTGTGCAGGATGGCCTTGGCAACTTGATTAGGAGATGTATTTGTAATGGGAATCCTGGCCTTGCTTACTCACAGATTTTGCTTTATCATTTAGGTTAATGGACTACTAATTCAAAACCAGCTGTAAACAGGACTGCCTATGAAAAAAATTAACACTGCCTGCCTGTGGAATTTAAGGATGTATAATAAAAATAATCATAAAAACAAAGAGCCCTGGGTTTCCCATCAGACAAAAATATTTGTCATTGAAAATTCTGCTTAAAAAAAAAGAACACCTAAAATCGGAAAACTCCTCAAAACCTTATATCCTAAACAGCCTCAGCAACTTTAATTTCATATTCCAGCACAAGTTTCATTTGCAATACGTATGATAATGGTGTTTAATTGGATTTATTTTTCCACACTAGGTTCCCAATGGCCTACTTAACTCCTTTTCTCAGCTCCTTGAATGTTATTTACAAATCACTCTCTGGGATTTAATTTTAATGGTAGCCTGATTTCTACCTCCCCCCTCATTTTTTTTTGTAAGTACTTTTCTTTAATTGTATTTGTGGATTTGCCTTTTAAATAGGCAGTTGTGACTACATCCTGAACCTGAATAAGTTGCCAAGAGCAGAGCTTGATTTGAAAACGGCAGAGTGGTTAAATGGAGCTGGTGTAACACTCAGCATTTATTGTTCTTTTCATGGCAGTACCTGCAGGTGCTTTGTTCAAGCAGGTGCTCTTTTGCAAAACAACATGGGTTCCTAATAACACTCTACCCCAAAGCTCTGCGCAGACATTAACAATTTAGATCTCTGAGCATCCCATGAGTTGAGTGCATCTTCATCATATGGCGGTAAAACAAAGATACTGAGGGGCTCTAGGCCAAGCTTTTTTTAAGTGAACGCAGGGACTTGCTGTCTTACTGTTGATTTAGTTTCAAACACCGCTTTCAAACGCCGTACCCTGCTTTCTGTAAATGCCTGGTCTCTGTGCTTTAGCAGAATCTCAAGGTCACAACCAAGCCCCAAGTCTCATGTGGATGTTGGGGCAACGATATAAGGACCTGAGGCATGACTGGGCAGCACAGAGACAACCCCCAGACTCTGTTTTCTGGTGGGAAAAACACACAGACTCTGTTCTGCCTTCACACCTTCTTCCTTTGGAATAAAGCAGACAGTAACACCTCACCATGCCTCTTCTACATGCTCTCTGCATCAAATGCAGGACTATGTGACTGGCAGACTTGGAGCAGTGTGACAAAAGATTGAGAAAACAATGTGTTTTCCTGTGGATGCAGCGCAACTAAAATGAAAAAACCTTCTGGCAGAATCTTCATTTTTAGTTTTTCATTTGTCCCTTCTACCATCTCTGCAAAATTTTAGGTCTGCTTATGCTTTTGATCCAAATCTGAACAAGTGGGCAAAGACGGCTTAGGATGGAAATATATATCAGGTGTAGGTCTGCAGACAAATTGAACCTCACTGAAAACTGTCCAGACCTGCATGACAACACAAAGTCAAGGCTCAGAGCTTGGCTAAAGGGTGGTTGTTGCTGTTCCATTGATTGTTTTTTTGAAAAGA
The DNA here is from genome assembly GCA_013397135.1 of Pachyramphus minor. Classification (NCBI taxonomy): domain Eukaryota; kingdom Metazoa; phylum Chordata; class Aves; order Passeriformes; family Tyrannidae; genus Pachyramphus; species Pachyramphus minor. The sequence goes on from VYXB01005689.1 coordinate 1,531,678, forward strand.
GAGGGGGGAAAGAGGAAGAATGAGGAAGGTGAGCAGAAAAGACAAAACGACATGTAAATGAAAAGGGAAAGCCCTTATTTCCCTGCATTTCTGAGCCGTTTTGCCCATCTCTAACTCTGAGCATTTGTCAGGATGATGGAGAATGACCCGGCTAAAGAGCTACTTCAACATAAAACATATACTGACCTGGAAAAGGATTGGGGAGTGTGGGTAAAACTCGTTCTAAGGGGGAAAAAAAACAATAAGCAACATGCAGGAGAAAAGGACAAGCCACTTTTCACACCAAGCAAGCAGCAGATACAAACCTGATGGAGTTGTCCATCCCCGAATTAGATGAACGAGAGTAGGTTTCATATACAAAGCATTTTGCTAGCAACATGCCTAATACACATCAACAACCCGTGGGACTGGGAGTCAGGGAGAAGTCATTTGAAAAACTAAACAAATAACAGCCACACAGCAAGAGGGATTAAGCATCTGCAGTGAAGGTAATTAGAGTTGATGGGCCATATCTTCCCTCTGACTTTCAAGACCACTCATGTCATCATTCTACAGTTCCTCTTAGCTACACCTCTTTCTGGAAGATAGTCTTGGAAGAGAGGTGAGTTGTGGAAGTCCTCCATGTGTAGTTGCTGCCTCCCCAGAACCTTCTCCACAATGGATTTCTTCACAGTGACAGGTCCCCTGAGAATCTGTGCATGGGAGCAATCACTGTGAAGAATCCTTCTTTAGAGTTTTGTTCCTCAGAGAGGAACAGAGTTTTTGCACTCATCATCTTCCAGTTGTACCCAGAGCCTGCTGTCTTGTTTATAGGGTTTTTATGTGTCCTCATTATACGTCACAGCAGGACTTTGCTATACGTCACTGCTGACTTCAGAGTTTGCTTCTTCCACAAAAGGATCCCAAAAGAATTGCACAGACACTGAGGGAAACCAGTATCAGAGACTTCAGTCTGAGGCTAACAGTACTGTTAATTCTGCTTCACAGATTGTGCAGATGATGCACAGAGCAAGGAAGCAATTTGCCCACAGTCAAATGCTGAACTGTTGGCAGAGGCAGGCACAGAACCAAGAATACAAGGTCCCCAGGCTTGACTCTGATCACTGGGTCTCCTTTCATTGACTTGAGAACTTGCTGGATGCCTTGTACTGACTGAGACAAGTTCTAACTCATGGACTGATCCATAGGTAGACAGACATTTAGCTGCAACAGCTGCAACAGCTGGTAGGCCTGGGGCACTGAGTGGTCTGATGGCTTACCTGCTAAGATGATTGCCAATGGACACAGAGCTTGGCAGGATACGTCAGTAGCCCACTATCATTCTCTGATCCACCCAGGCCCAGATACTTGGAGGCTGATGCTCTTTATATTGTATCCTTGGTGCAAAGAGCAAGTTTCTGCCTCACTGGAGTCCATAAGGATGTAGCAGGTCAGGCCCATCCCTGTGACACTAGCAGAACTTCTGCCCTCATGATGGTAATGGAGTTGTTTGAATCCACAGCAGGCATAGGGAAGATCAAATACAAGTCTAGCCTGGATCTCTGTGTTTATGTAGCAACAGGGGACTATTGTTCTGCGAAAGCAGGCTGTTGTGCTGACAAGACTTCCTTGTTATTTAGTTTGGTTAAATAACTCAACTCCCCTTTACCTTCTTCCTGCACAGCAGGCTACAGGCTGCACAGCATAAGCAGTTAAAGCAAAGCACTATGGCCTCATTATCATGCTGCTTTCTATTCAAGGACTCTACCTCTGTTCGTCTCACCCGCTGTGTGCTGCTTTTATTGCTCCACCCTGGCTCATTAGCAGTGTCTCAGCCTTGCCCCGTCTGACTGTCACCCCAAACCACTTGCCCCGTCTTCTGAGCCTCCCCGTTAGTGACAGCTGGGGGGAAGACAATGGGTTTGCACTAAGAGGGATTTTGGCCACAGTTAACACTCCAAACCCTCACAGCAACCACTGTAAGCAAATGCTCAGGCACAACAAAGTGTGGGCAGAGTTAGAAGGAGGGGTGTCAGCCTTTGCTGACAGCCAGCTGGGGGTGTCAGCCAAGGGCACACAGCCAGCACTTGTGCCGGGACGCTAATGAATAACCACAAGTTAGAGGCCAGTGCCAGCTCACCTTAGAAACGTGCCCCTCTGCAATCAAACCAGCTGGACTCCACGTGAAGCCTATCAAGGAGGCAGGGGTGGGATCCCGCTTGCCACTGCCTGTAGTTGGTACAGGCCTTGCCAGCGGCTGCTTCACCTCCGTGTTTTCTAATTCCCCAAAGGGTGCAGAAGATATGGCACCTGCTGAGGTGGCAGTCTCCTATAATTGAGACAACTTAGCCAGCAGGACTGCATCAGGACGTGCAGCACTGCCCTGTTGTCTCCTGTTTCATCCTATAGGAAGGGCTAGCTCTGCAGGAGGCACAAGTCACTGATTTGGAAAAAGCTTTCCTTTCTTTTCTCTGTCTTGCTAGAATGCGCCAGGTGCTGCACCTGCTTCTGCGTGCCTGTGGCAGAGGTGTGTGGGCTTGTTTATACATCACACAGGTGCATGCCTATGTATACATACTCACTGACATGTAAACGTATCTGTGTTCCTACAACAAATGTGTATCTGCTGTATATTTATATACACACGTATATAAACATATACACTTCTGTGTAGCATGGGCTAAGATACGAATGGTGACTTTTACTCATAATGCTTTTCATAGCACTCTATTAGATGAGTAAAACAAAAAGAAAACACTTTCCCTACCTCCTAGTACACTTGGAGGTAAAACCCTTTCCCTTCAGTTGTGGCATCACTTTTCACCTCTGTTGCTCTGTGATGGCAGCCCCGGCTTTGCCTCTCTGTCAGATAATTTTCACAGAGATATGTGTTACTACCCCTTTCCTAGGTCTCACCATATTTTGTGCTTGGGGGTTACAAACCCTGCCCCTAGGCTCTACAGAGATGAATCAACCTACTGGCTCATCAATGCTGCAAAACGTGGTCCTGCCTCCCAACTCCTCATACCCACAGATGTGTGACACAGCTTTCTCTCTTGCATGGGCTTTGGTGCTTGTTGAGCCTGTCCATGAACTAATGCTGCTCAGAATAACAAAAGAAAACATTTGGGGGCATTCTGGGGAGGTGAGTAGTAAAGCTCAGTTACCTTTTCATTGATTTATGAGGTTGACCTGGCTCAGTGGGTCATCCACTGAGTAGCAGAATAAGTGGAACAACAAAACCATGTGGCAGAGAGCAGGGTGAGCAAAAGGAGTGGGGAGGAAGGGATGGCAGCAAGCTATTATTAGATCGGCTGTATCACCAGACTGTACCTTAGTGCCCGCTCTGCAAACATATTCCATATTGCTGTTGAAAACAGGTTCCTGTGTAAATTAAACCTTTGGTGTGGCCATTTTTGTTATTGTAAACTCAGTCTCCAGGGGTGAGGGGTATTAAATCTCTCCACCTACAGCAGGCAATCCTGCTGTGACATTCTTTAAGGAAGATCACTAGCTATCTATTCATACAGCTCAAGGGAGCTGCTTTTGTATTTTAATGCATCTTCTATCTATGACGTTGACATCTAAGGCACTCAGTCTCTCTGAGAGTTTTTCAGTGCTGGCTGAGATTTCATGAAATGGTAGTCACCCATTTTTCTCTATTGCTAAACTGTTCTTTCACATCACTTCCCTAGCTCCCTGTGTGCCCTCCACCTCAGGCAAAGCTGCCAGTACCTCATTATTAACTCTCTGGTTGTTTCTTCACTTCTTGCTGCCATTCTTTTTTGTGCTGCAATGGGACACTGAGGAACCATCACTGTACTTACCTCCCTAGTGGGATGTTGCCCTACAGTGAGCTTGTTCTCTATTTAAAAAGGAAATAAAATCTCTGATTCCAGGGATGAAAAACACTCCCAAGTATTTGAGTATCTGCTGTACCTTGCAAAAGCTGCTTTATTTTTCTGTCTGGGTGTGTGGCTGGGAGTTTGCATTACCTGTTATTTCAGCTACTGTGTGATCACTATAGCATTTTTTTCATCTGGGCTTGTAGGGTTTTTTCAGCTGCATTCTTTATCTTTATGAAGCAGGATTCCTTTCACTCATTTCCCCCTTTACCTTCAAAATACCAGCTGTAGTCTTCCTGAATTTATGTTTTTCTCTCTCTTTCTCTCTTCCACGCTAACTAGAAGAACAGATTTCCTGAAACGTTATGAAGCAAGTGCACACTAAAGAAATAGGGATTAACCAAGCAACAAAAAAACAAGTTAGAAAGAGTCCACTGAAAATCATCAAATCTGTCTCAGCCCCTGTACCCCTATTCACCTGGTTCTTATGAAGTTCACTGGTGTTCTCCAGCATAAATAGGCCTTGAATTTTTAAGGTAAAAATGACAATAACAAAATCCAACAACTTGAAAGAAGGAAAGTGTCCTTCATACATATCAAAAGGGGATAAAATAGGATCCTTGCTGCTGCAAGTCATCTTTAATACTTGCCACATTTCCTCTTGGAATAGTTAATGGCAACTTTGCAAGATTTCCTTGGGTCTCTTACAGGTTCTGCCACTCATTTTATGACCATGGGTAAACCACTTCTTCACTCTGTACCTTGGCTTCCTACTGCAAAACGGTGCTAATAACACTCAACCATTTCTAAATTACTTGTGATATTAAAATATTCATTGCTAGCAAATCCTTTGAGATCCTTTGAGGTGAAGTTCTGAAGTCATGCAAAATGCTTTTCTAGCAAAACTAACCCCCCAGCTAAAATCATACGTGCATACATACATTACTGAAATGGATTTAATATTTTGTTTCAGTGATGCATTTCAGTTTATCTGTGTAACACGAACCAAGAGAGAGGGCCAAATTTAGAATTCAGTCACAAATAATGGATTCTAAACTTAGAATTATATTAATATCAGCAAGAACAAATCTGGAGTATTTGAAAATTGTGTTCCAGATTGCTGCCTGAGGATTTTATTTGCATCTCATGACAGTCACAAGACCAGGGTGAAAAGACTTTCAAAGTAGAAATTTGCTTTGTGTGCTGCAATGCTACAGGAAATCAAATATATGTTCTTTTATGATAATATCTGTTCTTTAGAAAATAACCTCCACAAAATACACTGAAATTTGCAAAAATTCTAACTGCTATGAAATAAATCCAAAGGTGGTAAAAATGGATTTATCCTTTTGCACTACCTCTGTTAAAAATCACCAAACCAAAACACTGGGTTTTTTATAGTGGTTTGATTAATCTGACCACACAGAGTAGAAACTAGACTAAACTGCATCCCATACAGACTCCTTGACACAGCTTATCTTTTTTCTGTTTGAAAGGACATGCAGGTCATGGCATGAGTGTTTTAATTCAATTTAGGACCATGCAAGGAATACTGCCATAAGTCACTTTTTTGTCTATGTTTCTGTCCTGTGAGTGGGTCATTTTGCTGCAGTCTATCCCTAGTGGCAATAACAACATGTGGTCCAAGTCTAGGCCTGGAATAGGGGACTGCGTTTTGAATACACCATGGTTTGCATGGGTCGTACACGTGGATGGTAGGTGAGAAGCAGGGGCTCTGTTTACAGTCAGGTTTTCATCAGCTGCAAAATTCAGAACCAGCAGGTAATTCTGCTCTAGAATTTTGTCTAGTCCCAGATTCTGTATGTTTAACTTACTAAGACAAACTTAGTAATTGAAAGGTAGCAGAGTAAGATCCATATTTCATCTGTTGATTACCTTTCCCCCCATGTTCCCTAGCTACACACCTTTAAAATCATTCTGTCTTTTCTCATTTTTTTCTCTTCCATTTCAAACCAATATCTCTTTTTCTTGGCTCTCTCTTGTTCTCCTCAGGCTCAGTGGCTAGTTCTCTCCATCTCTCTGAATTACTTGTCATTTCTCAGCTGTCATGGATCCTCCGAGCCCTGGCCTTCTGTCTACTTATTAAAGGGGCTGTCATTCTAAGGGCTTTTTTGTTTCCAGCTTTAGCACAAACATGCTTTTATTATTTTAACAAAATCTGACTTCACCAAAGCCAGTCAATCAAAGGGCTTGTCTGTAAACCTTTTAATTTGGCTGTGTTTGTGTTTCATGGCAAGTAGGAACATGTAGGTATCTGAAGCAGAGTGCTGAAAGCCTCTGCAGTTGGAGGTTTGAGAGGCTTGTATTGTCAAGTGGATGTCTTCCTGGGTTTTGTTCACCATGTGCTTCCTACACAGCCTGGTCTTTGTGAGAGCCTCCCTTTACCCTTTCCCATACTTACTGTAAAGGTATAGGCTGGCATTTGTGACTCCCAGCTTGTTGGCAGCCACGCAGGTGTAGTTTCCATAGTGTTCCTCAGTGACGTTGGCCACCATCAGCAGAGACTGGGTCCCCGTGCTCTTTATCTCCAGACCATTGGCGCTGCTTATCCTGGGAAGGCAGGAGAAGAGGTGTATAGTGCAATGGTAGCTGTGTATTGGGAAGAAAAATCACTGCCTAGCAGGCAGTAAACCAAATCTTTCAGCCCAGCTGGCAGGTGAGCATAGAGTGAGGCAGGAAGGAGATGTGAGAAGACAGAGATCAAAGAAGGCATGTATGGAAAACAGAAGGGAATGAAAGGAAGTAAGAGTGCAGTGGGGTGGAATGCCACCAGTAAGGCAGTGGAAAAGCAAAAAAAAACCAAGGGGAAGGGAGGAAGCATTTTCCCAGCACAGACTCACACTAACTGGAGACTAACACTACCTACTTTTTTGTCCATGGGCTACTTAATGCATGAACATTGTCTTAATTGTGTATTGGCCCATAGTTGACTTGAAGGGAAGAGCTCCACCCTGTGCACTTCCTTCAGCATCCCCAGCGCAGAGAGGAACTGCCTCCTCCAGCCTTGACCATGCTGGTTCTGCTGAGTTTGATGGGCCATTGTGACTCAAATGGATTGTAAGGAGGAATTTGTTTGACATGAAGAGTTGGGGAGGACAACAGGTGATTCTCTAAGGATCCTCTATTGATTATACTGAAAAGGAGAGAAGGAAAGAGGAGAGCTAAAGGTCTTACCTGGTATCATCTCTGTACCATTCGAAATCGGGTGTGGGCACTGCTGATGCCTCGCACCGGAGCAAGGCTTGTCGCCCCGTGGCCGCTTCATTGCTCTTAGACTCTGTGATGGTGGGAGGGTCTGCAGGAAGGAAACATGTGGTCACTTCACACACTTCCAGGTGGGACAAAACAGTGAAACTGTGTCAGGGATGGCTTCCTCATGCAAACTGTTTGAGCTAGTGCAGGCCCACAGCTGCTGCTTGCTGTGGCACATGTTCCCCCCTGCTTCTCTGCAGAACACGTGCTCTTTGAATTCTTCCTAATATACCATGGTAGCATCTCTCCTTACACGTGCTTCTCTTCAGCACTGCTGAATAAAATTCTGTCATAAATGCATAGGCATACACAGGCAGAGTTAAGGTTAATGATGGACTTCTGTAATTTATGAATATTTACCTATGGATCTTTAGTTCACACGGGCTCATCAGAGAGAAGATGAGAGAAAGACTTTATAAAGGGTAAAGGAAGACAGTAAAAGTAAAGGAATAAAGGAATTTAACACTAGCATGAAAATTATTTTCCATACAAATCTTTGTCTAATGCCAAAAATATAATAAGCAAGGACTGAGGCAACAAGTATGATATGGAAATACATTCACAGCTTAAAAGGGAAGAGCTTTAGGAGAAGCTGTGTGTGCAACTTTGAGAGACAGACAACTTGTTGAGACACTTGCCTTAGGTGTCCAATGTTTAAAATCCTGGACAAATGTTCCTGGACATCATGCTCTGTGACAAGCTTCAAGAAGGCTGGTTGTGACTGTTCTGCATGAAGCTTGCCCTCAGCCTAGCATGGTGTTCCCACCTCTGCCTAATTTGGAGCCATGGGCAAAACAAATTTGGAAAACATATTGGTGTTCCCTGCTTGAGCTAGGTTTCAGTACTGGCTGGGTACCAGGTTGGGTAGGCACCATCATCTTCAATCCCAGACCCATGTTCAAAATATTAAGTGATTTAAGCTTTACACGTTAAAAGGCAGAAATATTTCCCCTCGGCTGCTGAAAGGGATCAAGGAATAAGAGCCGTGTCTCTCATCACTAATACTTGCACACCCTGAGATTACAGGACTGCAGCTCAGACAGTTACTTTTCTGAGACTTGGGTTACCATAAAGCTCACTCTGCGTGTGTTCCACCGTCTGTATCCGTCCCAGCATTGAAAGGCCAAAGAAAAAGACAAGCAAAACGGATTGTGCCAGTCAAAGAAAAAAAATAATTCTGTCTGGAAAATGTATGGAAGGAAATTTGTTTGTGAACACATTAGCCATCTCAATGTGATCCCTTTCCTGACCTTAATCGGGATTTTATGCAGGGCTTTAGGGATATTGCAGTGTGCCCTCTAACATCATAAATATTAATAAGTGTACATAAATAGGATCCTACATTCAAAGGCTATGGGTTCACACAAATATTTTAATTTGAAAAGGAGGAGGGGTAATAAAAGGATAGTGAAGGTGATTTTTTAACCATCCTCCTCTGATTTTTTTGGTTCAAGCAGTGTATCTTTTGGTTGTCTACAGTGAGACAAGACTTTTCCATTTCACTGAATCTGGCACAAGAGGTGAGTTACAGAATGAAGAGGCACCTTTCTGTGGGCCTAGAAAATTATCCCAGCAGGCATCTGCTACCCAGCCTGCTGCCAGGGAGCCCTTGCTCTGAGCAGTCCCTATCTTCACCCCTTTAAAATGTTGCTGCAGTGCTCTCCCACAAGAAGGGGCAGGTGGGAGCCCTGAACAAACCAGCCTATTGCACTGAGAAAGCAGATGCTCGGCGTGTAGCTGTTTCCTGCCTGGGAAGCCAGGAGTGGGTTCCCTTTAGCTGTTTTCCTTCCACTCTTCTCCAGGCCTCAGTTTCCCTGTCTGTGATGTGCAAGGACCATTACTCGAGAAGCCTGAAGGTGGTAGTGTGAGACCAAAGCAAAGTGAGATGCTCTCTCCTGCGGTCTGAGCTGACAAGCTAAGTGCTCCACAGCAGATGATAAGAGATAGCCAGGAAGCTCCTTAGGTTGGGCAGGTCCCATTTTTCAAACGTACTGTAGTTCTCCGACTTTCTCCTACTTGTGGTGTTGTTTAAGGACACAGGATCAGGGAAGATGTATGCAAATATCTAGCTTTCATTCCCCAAACAGGACTGATTTTTTCCTGCACTGTCCTCATGATCTCTTAGATTTATTTTCCTTTCTTTCAAAGGAAAAAATCTGTCCTGATGGAATTTTAAGTTGCTTACATTACAAATTACACCACATATTAATATTACAATACTCTATCACATTATATTTTCATATATTCCAACAGTTAAAATGTTTAAGATCTTACTGTGGCATAGTTATTATGTGTTGAAACTAAGTCAAAATCAAACATTCTGACTTTATACAAACAATCTGTTTCAAACACATTAAAAGCATCGTTGAAATTATGTTTCACAGAAATATTTGAAAATATTAATTGGTTTTCATGCAATGTCTCTGGTTTATAAATTCAGCTGTTTTTGACAAGGAAAAAACCCTCGACACTTGTAGTGCAGAAAATCTGCTACTACAGTTCATATTTATGCCAAATTTGTCCCATGAAGCAGCTGGTAGTAAGCCACTGCCACCCAGTTTCTAAGGGAATTATAAAAAACTGTAGATTCTGAAGATGCTGCAGGGAGCCTATAACCTTGATTTCTAAGCAAGACAGAAAAGTTGATCTGATGTGATGGCCCAAAGAAAGAGACAAAGAGCAAGAATGGTATTAAAAGGTGCTATAATCACCTGTGGTGTCAAATTAAGACTGGGATGGGGTGAAACACTTGCTGCCATCAGGTCTCTGCCTTAACCCACTCCCTGACAGTTCTATCTGTGAATCAAGGCCATGAATATGTACCCTGAAACATGCCTGTAATCATCTCAAATTCCAATTTAAGATAATATTCTGGTGTATAAAGTGAAGAAGGTCAGGAGACGATGTATCTCCTACTCATCCATCCCTGCTGCAAAGCTTTTAGTCCCCAAGTAAGGAAACACAGCAGGTAGATGACGATATTCACTTTAAATCACTCCAGTGCCAAATATAAGCCATGCAAGTATGGAGGTGGACATATACACACATAGGATTACACGAGTAACATCAGCCTGAAATGTCTGGTGTCACTGTGAGAGGAACAGGCCAGCTGAGTGAAGTGGACATCTGTCTAAGCATATATGGGCAATGGGATCCAGGCCCCACTCACACAGGTGTGGATGTAAGCCACATAGCCAACTGTGCCTCTCAGTGCTTTTAGGTGGATCGCTGTATCCTTTGGTCAAGCCCCTTTCTGTATTGCATTGGTGCACAGAGGGTCTCTTAGACAGAGTTTGAAACCATCACAAAAGTAAAGTTTTTGTACCCTCTCATTAACACGTGCCTCTACCGCATGTCCCCTGGGCTGTGATACCCGTGAAGGCACTGCTGAGATGGCTGAGTGCAGGGAGGCATGTGTTTGCTCTGAGCCAGCTGAACCCTCCCTTATCTCTCCTTGCTGCCTTGCTGAAGCTTCTCTTCACGCTACTGTTCACCCGAATATCAATGAGTGAAAGCAGGGCATTGCCAGCGTTTCTGAGGGGAGAGACAGGGGCAATTCACAGCTCCTCTCTCTCTCTCTCCCTCTCTGTTTCTCTCTATCCCCCCGTGCCCCCTCCTTTTCTTATATATTACCAGGTTTAAAGCACAAACTATACCCTGTGGCAAGCGTGTGCAGATAGTTCTCTCAACACCCTCCCTTTCAGATTGTATAATATAAACCCAGAAACGCTTCTCTTATTTATCCTGAAGTGACCCCTGCCTGTAGGCAAAGTTCTCCCCGTTGACCTGTTCCAGCTGTGATGTACTCACAGTTCACAGTGACCCGGACTTGCTTGACGTCTGCTGAGGCAACCTCGTTGGCAGCTTTGCATTCATACTTGCCCGACTGCTCTCGTGTGATACCTAGGATCTCCAGATACTCTTCCTCGCCTTCGAACTCTCTGCCTGGTAGGACAGAAAAATACAGAGGATGGTTCTGTTAGGCTTTCAGATTTGGGAAACCTCCTGCTTAGTGGAGGAAGAACTGCTGTTGCTGTGGGGGAACAACCGCAACAGGGATTCTGCAAATTAGCAACAGTCATGAGCAATTTAAAAGTTATTTCAGAAGGCATATCAGCAAGATACTAGCATTTTTTTTAGTTATGGAAAACTGAAAATCTGGAAGGACGTGTATGAGTGGTACCAACACCTCACATCTCACAGGCTGCCTAGGCCAAGAAGCAAAATCTCCATCACTTGAGATCAGAGTAAGTTCACTAATGTGATGGTTGAGCACACAGAGAGGTTAGTCAGGCTGTGGCTGATTGCTACTTCAGGCAGGGCTGGCTGGGTCCTCAGATGTGGCGGTGTTTTGTCAGCACCCTTTTCTCCACTGCAAAACTGTGAAAAATGTCCTTCTGTCTCTCAGAGCAACTACCACCCTGAAGTACCATCAATCAGATCAAGATACTGTTAAACACAGCCCAACTGAGAGAAACAAAGTGTAATTTGATCCGTGGAGACCAATAATCATCATGCATCCCTGATCCACTGTACATATGAAATGGACATATTTAAACTGTGCTGCCTTACTAACACACTTGTGAAAACAGCAGCTCCAGTGTCAGCTGGGGTTATGAACGGGAGCAGGAATCAGGAGAGGTCTGTGGCCTTGCTTTTAATTCACTGTACGACCTTGGGTGAATCAGTCCTTCTCTCTCCCTCTATGAACTGCAGCAAATAGCCCCCCCCTCTCTCATCACCTCCTGGTCAGAGAAGGGCAGTGAGGTTAATTCATGTACAACACATTAGATTCGTTGGATGAAAGTTGCCAGGGAAGCATGAAATATTAAGATTGTTATGTATACTCTATTGCTTCTGAAAGCAAAGTAAGGCTCCTTTTGGAAAGAATCAGAACCACATTCCTTCCTCAGAGAAGGTTGTGACGTTTGGGTTCCTCAGAGAGCAGATTTTTCCAAAGCAAGTCTCTGCTCAGAAGACATTTTCTGCTCAGCGGCTGCCGAGCACTTCTGAAACCCTGCCCATTTCACTAAGTGCTTACAGTTGTTTGTTGGAGTTCAAATAGTGCCTGCAAGGATTGGGCTGTTCCCCTTGGCTTATGTCACTGTGTGAAAGCAGTGGGTAAGCTGTGTCTGTGGAGCTGAAGTTCCCACGGAGCTGCCTGTCATGGATCCCACCACAGAGACAGAGACTTGCTGCAACGTGTTGGCCAGGTCAGGATGGCCACACACACCGGCGATGCCAGCTGCATGCATTTCCCTCTTGTGTCAGAGAGGGACTTTAGAAACTTCAAAATCTGCTCAGAGCTCTGTCCCTTACACAATTATTTTTGTCTTTTTTTTTTCTTTTCCCAGGCAATCTTCAGGATCATTCTAGGGGAAAACCACCCCACATCACGGAGACAGCATGAAAACAGCTGTGTACCTATTAAACTCATGTAGTGACAAGGTTTCCCCTCTCTTTCACCAGAGCTCACCAGCAGTCCCTTTTTCCAGTTCCTACCAGATGTTCAGGAGAGTGGAAATCTCATTGCTATGTCTAAAATTTACAACTGCTTTGGTTTTTGCATCCCCTAATAGTCTGCTGAAGGGCCTTCCTGCATGGGAGCAGCAACAAGGGAGGGAGGCAAAGTTGGCTCCTTTTGGGCACCCAGTGTTCTGGGACATGGCTTTCAGTCCTCTGCTGTGCACTGGGGCTGATCCTGTGGAGAGTCAGTGAAGAAGGAAGCAAGGTGGGATTTTCACAGGTGTTTTTTATTGCTGTAATTTATGAATATGTTACAGAACCCTCTAGGACCAAAGTTAGGTGAGTCACAACACTGTGGAAAGGGCTTCCATCACCACCTAACCCCTTCTCCAACCTCAAGGCAGGACACATGGGTTATGTCAGGCACACAGCCATCCTCTGCCCTCCAGTGACAGCCACTCCAGACAATCTATTCCTGTGCTTTGCTGTCCTTACCACTGGAGCAGTTTCCCTGAAGTTTGACCTGAGTCTCCCTTGCTGCAATTTAAAGCTATTATTTTTGTCTTAGCCACTACAGACAAAAAGAACTAATCATTCCCTCCTTCCCTGCAATAGCCTTTTATCAACTTTTAAATCACTTATGTTCCTCCCTCAGTTGTCATCTTTTTTTTTTTGGCTGAACATTGCCAGGGTCTTTCAACCTTCCTTTGTAGGTGAGGTTTTTTTTAGACCCTTGATCATTCTTGTTCTTTGCTTTTAGACCTCTCTGACAGGTTCACAATTTTCTGGCAGTGCAATACCCCAAACCCAACACAGCATTTCAGATGAGCTGTTAGCAGGGCTGAACACAAATGAAGGACTGCATTGCAACTTCTGCACTGTGCTGCTGTCTGTATAGACATTATGTTGTTTTTGGTTTTGCTATAGCATGAGTCATTTCTGTTTGGGAACCCTTTTAATTCCCAGATCCTCTTATGACATATTTCTACCTGCTAATAAAGCACTTTTAAAATCCCACCCCCAATTTAAACTGACAACTAACACCCCCCTCCTTTCACAGCAGCACTCCCAGTTGCTAGATTAGTCAGTTGACTGGAAAGTTAATCAGACAACAGGGAAAGACTCAGAAAGAAAAGGTTAAAATGTAATTTGCCTCTGTTTTGCAAATCATTTGCTCTGCCATTCTGCTTTGTTTATACACAGGGTTCATTCCAAGTGGGACTGGCTTCTCCTGCAATTTGCCCTTGTCACAAGACTGTCACCGTAATGAAAACAGGGTTGAGGGTGACTTAACCAGCTCTAATGGAGCAGCACGCTCATTAAGGGTGCTGTTCAGTCTGTCTGTCAGAGAACCACATCAATGGAGTGCCAAAGTATCCTAAAAGGGTACGTACTTTCTCAATGGAAGATGGTTTTTAGCCCCCATATACATACATGCATTTAAAATGTACTATGTACCCTGTCTAGCAGGAGAGCATTCACATCTACACAAAAGCCCTCCCAAGACATGATGAGTTACTGGTTTGCCCAGTGAAGTTCTCTAGAGACAAGTGAAAGGCAGGACTTCTGTTTTAAAGGGCATGCCAAAGACATCAATAACCCTGTTCAGCTCCTCGTTCCCCTGCTCCAGGACACAGATACAAGCACAACACTTCAGGGAAAGTTTCTGTGACAGTGTCTTGCTGAAATAGTGGTAGCACTGTTCTTGTCACTGCACCGGTGACCCTGGGCATCAGCATTTTGCTACAAGAACTCAGCTGCTCTCACTTGCAAGACAGACCCTTTTGCTTGCAGCCTTGTCCCCTCTAAGAGTACATTAACCATTTCTAACAAAAAGCGTTTCTATAAAATCAAGGTGTCGTAGTAAAGATCAGGGAGAGGAGAGATGTATCACAGTGTGTTAGAGAAATGTCAGGTTGTGATATCTTGCAGAGAGCTGTAGAGATGTTTTTACTAATTCACTTTGGCAGCCAGATTAGGTGAGTCATATTAACTCTAACCTCTAAGGCAAACAGGGGGTGGTGGGAGCAGGAACAGAGCTTTATACATCGAATGAATTTACAAATGTTTCTGCGCAGGAGCCAGCTTTGGCATGGAACTGATGGTTGTCACTATGCAGTTTATCAAAGGGAGGGAGAAGGCTTGGACAATGCTCTTTGGTACTGATAACAATGAACATATTCTATTAGGTGAACAGAGGGACTGCCAGCTTCTGGCAAGCAAGCCACTCCATTCTCATAAACAGAAGACATTTGCCTTGAGCATGTTTTCAAGGGCTGAAATTCTGACCCTTCTGCCAAAGCTTCCTCACTGACAAGGGCTGTCTCCTGGCTGTTCTGCCTGGTTCAGTACAGCCCTTTCCCAGAGAGGGGCCTTTCAGGTTTCCCTAAGGAGATGACCACTGACACAGTGCAGCTCTTCTCATCTCAAATCATCCCCTCCTGTGACTTTAGGCAACCTGCTTCCCTGCAGGTTTTTTGCCTTTCACACATTCATAGTTAGCTTGGTTTGTTGTTGCAGCCCCATTAAACACCATCTTGCCAAGCTGTAGCTCCTTAACTCTGTCCCAGTAAATCAGAAAGAGGAGCCTTCTGCTCTGGAGGCTGGAGATAGAGAGAGTACAAGCCTGGGAGGCTTGACAATCAAACCAACAGGGAACGACCCTGAGCAGCACAAGCCAGGCGGCTGCTGCTGCTCGGAGCTGGCAGAATCCTTTTTGCAGAGGGATCTGCGGCAGACGGCTTTGATGTGTGCAGGAGGAAGGCTTTGAAGGCCTGCTTGCCTCAGTCACATTTCCTATCCCCTGACTTCCTAATTGGACCCAGTAAATAATGAACCTGAAGAGCAAATCTGCTCGGCTGTGCTAGCCTGCTGGCAAGCAGGGCCCCTCTACCCCTGCCCTCTGGAAACAGGCTTGTGCAACCCTGTTGGCTCTACATATTGTCCTTGTTGGTGTGCACACCTGCATAAGCTCTTTTACATATATATATGTATATATAAAAATAATATTATGTATTTAATTTTTGTATCTATAAATCCCACTGTGTGTGCAGAAACACAGACTGACATGCTCCTCATGTACGCATCTGCCCTTCTGATCACTGTCCAAATGAACCCTTGCACCGCCACACACCATCACTCTTTCCTCAAAGGCTAAATGCTTCCTTTCCTAGAGATGACACACACCCAGACGAAGTCCTACTTGTACTGTGTACAGACAGCTCTTTCAGGTAGTCAGGGGGCCAGCAATGCATTCAATCACATGCTTTACCATTCATGCCCTAGCTCTTTACATATCCAAAGGAGAAGCTAATTTGCAGAGGTGGCAGCCACCTTTTGTTCCATCTCCTCTCCTGTTTGTCCGTCCAACACTTCTGCAAAAATTACTTTAGTTCTCTTAATTTTTTAGCACTGCTGTGGTCTTAAATTAAGCTGAAGTTCAGATCCACTGAAAGTATCTGTTTGCACTTGACATGTGGAGAAAGAGATCAGCTCCTATGTTTGTTTTCCCTCCAAGCATCTTTGTAGTTGTGAAGAGGGAAGAGCAGAATGGGTTATGCATCTTTGTTGGGCCCTCTTCTGCCTAAAACAAGATGTGAGGAGATAAAAAGGATTGGAAATCAATAAATGCCATTTGAAGTTTTTTTTTGTGTAGCAACTTCTATTGATGAACTGCAGATTTTGTTGTCTCTGCACTCCCCATTTAGTGTTTGAGGTTTTGCTCACCTAACTTTCCTCCTTCCCTCTTCACCTTATATTCCCTAGGAACAGGCTTCTGAAAGACAAAAATAGCTAAGGGAGCCTTTGACATAATTTTTTTGTTTTACCTCCAGCTGGGATTTTTTTTTTTAAATTAAAAACTTTGACGCTTTTGTTTATCAGTCTCTGTCTCCTCAGCCATCACAGATTCCAATGAGCTTGGCATTTATTTTCCATCCCTTAGTTGAAGAGGCTTGTTTTTAGCAAAGACATCAGTGGAGAGCAGCAGATGGTGGATGAGCAAAAGGGCAGCTAGTGCTACAATGATACAGTGTGGAAGGAAGGCAGAAAAACTAGCATGGCATGGGCAGTGGTGAAAATGGGGAAAGCTTGAGAGTCAGAGAAAGATAGATGGAAAAAAAGAGGGGGAATGAAGAGAGGCACAGTGACTGGTAGAGAGAAATGCAAACACAATGACATTCTTTAGTGACTGACAAAAAGAGAAAATGGTAGTCAGCTACTGACAAAGAGAAACTCACTGAGACAGAGCGAGTGAGAAAGACAGGAGAGGAGACAGTAGCAGACAGAGAGATGTATGGCATGGAGAGAGGCAGAGCCATCCCTTGTGTAAAGGGAGCCATGAAATAACAACTGCCAGAGGGACAGGAACAGAGGGGTCACATGTAGTAAGGCAGTAATTACTCTGTTTAAGCAGCGAGGCACAGCAGGGTATTTATTGTTTAAGCTGGCTTCATGCCTCCCATGCCCTTAGGTCTGTAGCTATTACACATAAACCAAAAAACTAGTGCAGTGCCAGGGAGGGCTCTGGCCTGGCTCTGGCTTCATGAATGAGAATGAGTCAGATCAGGAGGAAACACCCTGGCATGGTTTCCCCTGGCGTTCATGGGGCCTTGCTCATCAGCAATCACATTTGCACCTTATGTGCAAAGCTGGCTGCTGTGCCTCCCAAGCCAAGGACAGCGCCCGGGGAGCTCCCCAGCTGAGGCAACACAAGCGCCTGCTGGCATAACCAGCATTAAGAAAGCCAGTAATTTTTGTGGGGTCTTTCTCCTCAAAGTCCATGCATCTAGCATACAAACAGTGATTAAAAAAAAAACAAACAAACCAAACCAAACCATCAACAAAAAAACCAAACATACACACATACACACACACACATGCACAAAAAACAAACCAAAACCAAAACCAAACAGAACAAAAAAAACCTTCCAGGTTAAGAGCAGACTGAATGATGTCTCTGTGTTGTCTCTCAAGGGACAGCACTGACCAAACCACTAGGGACGACTTGCCATCCCTGATGGCTCTGCCCAGGAGACGGAAGCCAAAAGCTGACAGCTCAGATGCATTTTGCATCCTGGCTGTGGGTGCATGTCAGTGGGGTTCTCTGCTTGAGGCAGCCTCAGCGGGTCTGCTGTGTGTCTGAATTTCCACCCCCTCTTATTCATAAATATCCACTAAAGGCCATCACACTCTTTCATAAACAGCCCTGAATCTGGGCATGGAGCAGGTGTGCAACACACTCCTTCATCTCAGCAACTGATTAGATTTTCCATTCAAAATCCATATGTGAACACCAGAAACAAAGGGAACCACACCCGGAAAAAAAATTCAACCCTGCTTCAGGTCAAAGCCTTCTTCTTGACCAGTGGTTTTCTTCTGCTCTTTGCTGAACCAGAAGAAGGAATTAATGTTCTGGTTTACTGTGAGATATAATTTAAAATAATTATTTCATGTTGAAGAAGATGGTTTTTTTCCCCCCCAAAATTACTTACTGAATTTAACCCAAATTTGTTAACACTTTTTTAATGAACACAAACAGCATTTTTTGGATAGATGAATTGCTGTTGAATAAAACTTGGCTGTGATGCCAATGTATAAAGTAAATTATGAACCATGAAGTAAATTAAGTCATCTAATGTCACAGCTACAACACTATACTCCCTAAATGTTGCATACTGCAATGTGAGTTGTCATGACTATGCTACCAAACACCAAGCCTTAATTTTACTGCCAAGAAAATGACATATAAACATGAACATACCAATAGCTGTACTGTTTCTACATCCCAAAATTTTTTCCTGCTGCTTTTTGGAGGGTACTTTGCAACAACATGAAGTAGAAGGCATCATCAGCTAGATGAATCACTGAGATGACACCACATCTTTGAGTGCCTTTAGAAAGCCTGAAGGCTATGAGGACAATGCTGGAGCAGATAATAAAACAGAGGTTGAAAACAGGGGGTCAGACAGATAATCACAGCTCAGGCATAGGAATTGTTTGATGTGCACACATTGATGGCAGCACACCTCCTGCTCCCAGCAGTGTGCTCAGCACTGTAGGGATCTGCATCCTCTTCCTCCACCACCTGTGAGAGGATGGCCCAACAGTTGCTCCTGGCAAGAGGAACAGCGGGGTGTGTTTGTGGGGGTGTGTGTGTGATCAGTAGGTCTTTATTTCCCGCTGTGCTAAGCACAAGAAGGTAATGCAAGCTGAGAGCTGATGCAGGGGACTGGGTTTTCTTGCATGTCATGGACACCTGCGAAAGGCGTAAAATACAACAGCAAGAGGTCAACTGTTACAGGCCCTTGTGACTCTGTCAGCTGGTTTCCTTTCATTTGGCTTCATGTACTGCTTTCCCTAAAGTTCTCTTATTTTGGACAACGCAATTGTGCTATTATCTTTTTACAGTTTGAAGACAAGTTTGTCCTCACAGACCCAAGACCAAAGAGAAGATTGACAGCAACTAGTCCCATCTGAGACAAAAAGCCTGACTAAACTGTATAATTTCTGTCCTGCCTGTGAAGAGTGGGGATGGTCTGCAGTGTAGTCCCTAGTTTAATTCCACAAATCATTATGTCAGGCCCAGACTGTAGGAAAACCCCATGTGATGGTGCTCAGTGGTACCAACTGTGCCAGTCTCTCAATCCAGGAAATACAGGGTTTGTCTGTGTTTGGTGCCATCTTTAAAAATCCTTGTTATGTTCTTTACAAAGACTCTCGTGTCTCCTGCAGCTCAAGACATGCACAATATACTGTTGTGCAAGAATCAGGCAGCTTGCTTTCATAGGCATCCGTGAAAATGTTTTCCTGTTTTTAAATATAATGTATTTGCTCCCTTCTGTCTTATGTCCACTCATGCTTCTTGGGATGAGAGGGTAAGAGCAAACCCATAACTTTAATGTAACTTAAAAACTAAAAAAAAAAAACAAAACAAAACAAAAAAAAACCTATAAAAAAAAAAAATTAACCCCCCCGACATAAGTCAACTTAGCCCACAGAATTCCATTCTTTTATGTTTGAAACTTGGAAGAAGGCTTGAGAAATTATGAATTGGTCCAAATTTACTTGAAATGGGAATGAATATTAACTCAAAAGCTTAGACATTCTTGTGGCTTTTTCTCTGGAAGCTGAAGCCAAACATTTCCTGGCCAGGTCACACAGCCTCTGAATATCCTGTCTTTTTGCAAGATGGCAGTTCCTGTAGCTCACCCCTGTTTTCAGTGAGGCTCCTCTAAATATGAAGTTCACAAGGAACACATAAAGACCATGATTGCTGTATCAACCTGGATCTTGCCACTGATCTTTTAAACAGCTATAGTTTTCAAGTGAGGAAATGAGGTCAAAGAGTTAAGCCATCCCTCAGCAAGATTTACCCTTTCAAAAACATGCCAGTGTGTTGTGATGCCTGGTGCCAATATTTGTATAGGTGGATTAGCTTCTTGAAAAATCGTTTTGTTTGCTTTTCTGTTGACCCCTCTCCTTGCTGCAATGTTTCTCAATTAGATCTGGCACAGTGATTGCCTTAACACCATCCCCCATATCTGCTCCTGGTGAAAGAAGCAGAGGCGATACTCTGTGGGGAGCACAACAAGGGATCAGGAGATGATGCTAACTGGTTGGATTTAGGATTGAGCAGGCATGAAGTACTGCCAAGCATCAAGGCAAGTATCACAGAGGTTTTGAAGCAGGGTGGAGTATGCTGGGAAGGTATTGTTTGGGCTCACACACTGCACAGACTCTTGATCAATTGGGCTGGCTCCTGTGATATTATCATCGGATGTATATGCTGTTGATTGATAGTGATAATGGGCCAGATAAATGATTGGTTCAGTCCATGATATTTAATTCCTACGCAGTTAGCCACTCCCTTGCTTTCCAAAGAATAAGGAATCTCTCTCTCTCTCAAACTTACAAGGTTGCAAAGGAGGAGGAAGGTGTTTGCTCACTGTCTAATATTGCAGGCTGTACAGTATTACAGGGGAGGCAAGCAGAGAGGAAATACAGGCCCTGATTTTGACCTCTTATAGCTCCCTGATGCAGCTACTACCATTGCTAGTGCAGCTGTTGGCCACCAGCGCTGTTGAAAATCTTGCCTGTGAGGCAGGACCTCTCCCCCAGGGATATGGGAAAAAGAAGAGGGTTACCAAAAAAGGCAAAGGCAGAAAATTATAAGTAGAAGAAACAGTTTCAAACCAACTCCTTTTGACTTCTTACAGCTTACCCTGTAAATTTAGGAAGGGGTCTGAGGACAAACCTAAAAGATATTTCATTGCCTTTGTCTTAACTCCTTACTACTCTTTCTTGTTCTGATGCTTATAGAAAACTTCTAACAACTGTAACACTCCTGGCATGAGAAGACCATGGCCAGCCATATCAATTAAAAGCATCTCACTGGGCTTCACCACCATGTTACTGTCTTGGACAGGAATCTATTTTTTTCTTCTCTCTCAACTCCCCAAAAGCATTCACCTTCTCTGGAGACAGAAACATCTTGCTCCAACAGGAGCTAAGTCAGCCAAAAAGACCCGGGAAAGCATGAAAAAACATTCATGTTATGTTGAGCACTCATTGGCTCCTTTCCTTCTCAAATTTCCTGAAGAGGCAGGGGTCTTATTAGAGTGTCTTTGCAACTGCAAACCTGTGAGAGTTTCACTGGAACTGCAACAGCAGTTGTTCTAATTAAATAGCACAGAGCAGGCCACCTTAATCACCGGCATGATTTCATCTTCCTTGAGGAGAGAATGGAAGAGGAATCTAAACTGATAAGAGAGAGGGAAGAAGGTGAAATGTGCTGAGTCCCTGGTTCCTCAATTTAAAGCACGAAGGGATGTCTCTCATCTCTGTAAAGATTAATGTGAGCTTCTGATGGCATGTTTTATTAAATGGTTATATAATAATTAATATTTGAAAGAAGGGTTTCCAAAAGCCATTAAATGCTTTACCAGGACAAGACCCAATAGCTTTCAATGGCATTTGTGCTTGCATGTCACTCAGGTGCACTGGAAAAATTCACCTCTGCTCCCTTATTAAAATCAGTGCCTAACTTACTCCATCAGCATGACCTTGACAGGCTACATGGAAGAAACTAGGGGCTGGGGTGAAAACCATAAGCCCTCTAGGGAGAGGGTCCATGTTTGCTCAACCTTGGGTGGAAGGGGGAGTTGCCAGCAGCACACAGACTGAGCAACAAATCCATCAACTGAGGAGCAAGTACCCAGACACCAAGGACACCTGAGGAAATAACGGCATGATAATTCCCATTCTGACTCTCCCAAAGCCTGTAATGGGGAGGCACATCTGTCCCTGAGATGAGGCATGCCAGCCGGCCAGGTAGAAAAGCTGCTGGCAAGCTAGAGGGCCAGTGGGCCAAAGCTTAATAGGAAAACAGCAGTGATTTGTCTCCACCACTATTTATGTTTCAAGCACATGACAGGCTGTCATTGGAGGTGAGTGCTGCTAAATTTATTGCTTCTCAGATCTCTGTCACAGTTGCATACTTGACAAGTCACTTCATTTGAAGGGCTAGGTGTTGGGCTGGACTTTCCTCCCCCATGCTCTCCTCCAGTGAAAGCCGCAAATGGCTGTCTTTACACCACAAACTGATCCCCTTGGGGGCTATATTATCAGGGTGTGAGTTTAGAGAAGAGGGATGTTCCTGGCATATTCACTTTTAACCCTGATATATGCCAGTCTCTTTCTGGGCCACTTGGCTGCAGATGTGTGTCTGACAGGACACACATATGACTGAATCAAACTAGTAACAGTTTGGTTACAGGGCTGGGCATTCAGAGACAGAACACGAGAGTGTGGTGAGCACAAGTGAGTACCAGCTGGGTGCATGGGCACTGTAAAACAAGCAGTACGAAAGCNGAGTGTGGTGAGCACAAGTGGGTATCAGCTGGGTGCATGGGCAAGAGCTGCCGAGCGCTGTAAAACAAGCAGTACGAAAGCTTGTGGGGATGCAAGAGGAAATGCAGATGGGTGAAGGAGTACCCAGGGATTAGACTCTCCATGTGTGTGTTCAGGTGTATGGATGGTGAAAAAAATACCTGTGGAAGCACAGGTGTGGTACTGGAAGTGTGATGGAGAATTAGGGTGAAGACGTGAAGGAAGGAAGGAAGGCTGGCTGGCTGGCAGGCAGGGGAGAGGGTGAGAGGATGAGCACAGGGCTGTGCTGTGCCTGTGGTCTTGTGTGTGGAGGACTGTAGAGTGCATTTGCCTTTGAAGTGTTGCATGGTGCCTGCATCCACACAGCCCTTCTCCAGTGGGAGAAGACCCCTTAATAACAGCTGAAAACCTATAATGGCCAGTTTCAAACAATCCTGGAAAGCAGCAGAAGGGGAATGAGGTTGCCATTTGATGATGGGGGCACCAGGAAGCACAAACATTCCCTTTTTTTCCCTAACTTGTCCTCATTGCACTACAGACACTTTGTTGAAAGGCCCTGGTCTTAGTTGTGTGGAAGCTATTTTCTGCTTTATGCAGCTGTGCTGCTGGGCAGCACCACATCTTCTCAAATGTTCTGAATCTCCTTTTGGCCACAGATAGCAAGAAAAAGTTGTCAGGAATACAGTGTTGTGAAAGACAGCCAAATGGAACTGGGCATATCCTGCTACCCCAACCACTCCATTCATTTCTTCTACGTGTAATAGATCTGTGCTTTCTTCCCCACATACTCCTGATCTCATGCACAAGGTCCTTTTGTTCTCACATGTGCCTTTGGTGAATAACACATGTGCATGGACACAAACATGTACCCCTACACAGAGGGTCATGCAGGAGCAGGACATATCCCTTTTTTTCCTGTCACAAGGGTGCAGGATAACTGCAATTCTTCACCAGCCCCTTAGGAATCTGTTCCGCTTGCTTTTCCAGTGGTGTAGGCCAGAGGCCCTTGTTCTGCAATTGCACTGCACAGTTTATATGATTAAATGTAGCATCTGTAGCTATATTAGCTGGGCTATTAGTGACAAGTGTTATCAATCCTCATACTTCAGTGAATAAACTGATCACCAGCTGGGGACAGAAATCTCCCCTTGTCTCTCATCACCATAATGTACAAACTGCTTTATGTGGGTTTCACGTCATCATACACACAGACCAAGGTTGCAAATGGGCCACTTCTCTCTCTCCCAGCAGTTTACAGTGCTGCAACACTGGACTGTAGAGACAGCAGGCACACTGACTTGGCACCATAGCACACAGCACCCACTCACCCCTCCCCTATTGCAGCACCTTCTCTTATCAGCTTTGCCACTGCAATGGCTTGTCAATACTTTGTCCTCACGCTGCTTATGTGTGGGTCACACTGACACACTGACAAAGGTTGCCTCTTTAGAAACCCAAGAGGTGGAGTTGTGAGTTAGACACTGACAAACAGTTTGGGTTATCTTCTATTTTTTCTTTGGTTCACTGCTTTCCAAGGAACATAACAGACAGTTTTTAATGGGTGGCTCATCCAAGGCTGCTTTAAATTTTACTGGGGGTGGGGGAAAAACCCAACAATCATGCCCTCCCACCCGGCCTCCAAGGACCAGGAATTCATCCACAGTAATCATCCATGTCCTGTGGACTGAGGGCCTCTGACATTTTCACTGGATAATAGCCCTCTTAATAACCAGTAATACAATCAAATTCCTTTCTATCACCTCTCCAGTAACAATACTCTGTATTGGCTAGGACTCAGTGGAGAAAAAATAAGTCCTGAAACTTCTGACAATAAGGTATTAAAAGAATATTATAAAAACAGGTTTTAAAACACCCTGTCCTCAAATACTTATTTCCTTATTTCTCAACTGCTCTCAAAACTGCTGTCCTTGTATTTCTAAGTCCGGCATTCCAAATGGGATGCTGGGTTTGATTAAAACAATTTCCTGGTTTATAGGTTATGTCAATATCCTGGTGGGATTTTATGCCACTGATCTCAGCAGTCGGTTGAAGGAGAGGAGGCATGTTAACTATATTAAAATGGAAAATTCACCTGCAGACTGTATTTTTTCACTACTTCAGGAGTAGACGGTCCTGAGTGTCGTGGGTTACCCAGGGATCAAAACCTTTTTTCACAAACTCCCCCCTTTACACAACCACTATCAGTCGAGAGAGGTTTTATACAGACAAAACAGAGGCTTGACTTAAGGGATATAATACTA
>VYXB01005689.1:1556914-1569710 GCA_013397135.1 Pachyramphus minor
TAAGAGTTTTGATTGGCTTTTTCTTAGGAACTATACCTGGGCCTGACCATTTCAGCCCAGGGGGGGCTGGTAACCCACGACACTGAGATAATTTCCAGGCAGTATGAGCTTGCATATACAGGGGGATGCAACATGCTTGAAGGAGAGCAGAGAAGAGAGAAGGAAGGAGAACAGAGAACAGGGGAAAAACTGTCAAGACAAGAAAAAATTTTAAAAATAGCATAAAGACGATGGCTTGTGAGACCCAAGTCTTCAGGAGAAGGACAGAAAAGGAAATAGATAAGGAAGTGAAACACAGGCCATGAGATAGAGATGACAGGTTGATTAAAAAAAAAAAAAAATGAGGGGATGCAGAGGGTTATGGCAAACAGGCAGAGCTCTGAGCAAGGTGAATTGCCATGGGAAAGCAGTGAGGAATGCAGTTAGTGTTGGCTGGGAACACAACATGCAAGGGGTAACTGAGGCCTGTGTCTTTCAGATATATTACAGTTATATTGATCTGTGGTAAACAATGTCATTGCTCACAGGCAATAGAAGGCTGTTGGCAGTATCACTGAGAGTCTGAGACATTTAGATGATGTGTATACATGCACAGAACATAAAAGTAGAAAGAGAGGTAAGTTCCCATGACCTTTGGTGATAAGGGCTTGGGGTGGAGTGGGAATGTTTGGTGCTGACTCCTCCGTACTTTCTGCCTGCCTCATCTCATTAATGGTGGGTAAAATACACCATTAACAACCATCCCATTTCCAGACAAACAAGGGCTCTCACTGCTACCTTCTCAAATACAGAGAGGTCCCCTAAATATTCTTAGTTAATAAAATGCTCCATGTTACAAGACACTCTGCAATTTATGGATCAAAAAGATAAGGAAGAAGCCATAGTCCCAGCCCCCAGACAATTCTACCACTGCAGGAGACCTAGAAGATATTCTCCAGCACTTTCCATGTAGCCCTGGAAGAGCTCCTATGCATTTGTTTTCCTCTTCATCCTTTAGGCTCTTGCTGTGAACATGCTCTGGTTTGCAAGGAGGCCATTGAGGCTGCCAAGAGGCTCAAGAAGGAAAGAAACAGCTTCTGCAGACACCTGTCACTGAGGTCATTTGAGGTTTTGATGCCCTCACTTACAAATCTGTTCTGGTGGGCAAAGGCTCCTCACATTTCCCAGCTGCATCAGCTTGTCACACAGCAAAGCTGGGCCACCAGCTGGGCTACTGGATGCAGGCATGGGAGGGAGCCTGAAGATTGGGATGCAGCAGGTAGCTGCTGCAAGAGGGGATAGGAATGAAGCCCAACCTGCTGGGGACCATGGGTCTGCCTCTAACGCAACAGGGAAAACAGCTTTGCTGCTCTGTGATCTCCTGAAATGCAGCTTGCCCTGTCACATATAATGTGCAGGCTGAAATCTGCTATGATGGAAAAGGGTTCTCCACTCAGATCTGATGAATTCTGGTTTTTTCTACACCCGTTTGCTCTTCCAGCTGGAGACACTTGTGGGGAATCATGGGAGAGAGATGGAGAAATGAGAAACTGAGATACTGAGATACCTATTCAAGTATTTCGTCACTTAACCTCAAAACCTTCCTCAGCTGTCTCCAAACAGAAACTGGCTGAAGGTGACATATAGCCCTCTGAATCTGAACCTCCTTGGGACATTTGTACATACTGCTCCTGGTAGCATACTATGTTAACTCATATATCACTTGTTTAATGATTCGGGGATTTAACCACTTTAACTTGGAGCAGACACTAAGTTAGAGGCTGGAAGGTTTGACTCCCCATCTGTGTTTCTCTGCACTCAGTCATCCTCAGAAATGGTTGATTTTTGTACAAGCCTAAAGGCAATCTGGAATCTTCCAATAAAAAAAAAAAAAAAAAAAAAAAAAAAAAAAGGAAAAAAAAAAAAGAGAGAGAAAGAAGAGACATTTAGGAGTCCTCAGAGAGACAGAGATGAGTTGATGCTGGCAGAGAATATCTAGTACTGCATAAAGTCATAAGGAGGGAAATGGTCTTGTTTCCTTTTCCAGGTGGGAATATCTCTTCCCATCTGCACTGCGGTGCCCATCAGCATCCCTGTGCAGGAATATAGGCTGTCAAGATGCTCACCTGTATTCTTTGCTTTGCTTTCTGCATGATAGTTATGGAGGTGGTAGCAGCCTTTACAGTTCCAAGACTGGAGTCTGGTCTAGGTGACAGATTAAATCTCAGTTTAGGCAAGAGTCTTTCTAGGGAATGAGGCTGCAGAAATTCTTACTGAGTTTTCTCAGGAGAAATGCAGTCTAAGTTAGATTCAGACTAATAGCCTAACACTTGTTCCTCTCTAAAAGCAGAAAATGCTCAAGACATTTTTCTTGTGCTTGTGCAAAGACACTGATCACAAACCTGTATACAGCACCACATTCTGGGTCCCTTCTGCAGGGAAAAATCATTAAGCCAAATCATACGCATACTCCTAGCAAAAAAGGCAAAAGATGAAAAAGTCTGTGTGCAGAGGGAACAGTTGCAGCTGTTTCAATTTATGAGACAAGAAATTGTATTTCAAAGAGAATAGAGAAGTTTTCCCCTTTGAGAAAGTTATTAACCAGAATTTGCAATAAACCTCACTCCATTTATATGCCTCTAAACTGAAGGGCCCTGATAGAGATTATATTGCATTCTGCAGGGATCTGCCCTGCCAAGAGCTCACAAGCCTCAGACCTTGCCATCCTACAGGTCTGAATAACCTCCCCTGCTTTTTTACCCATCACAGACCTTTCTTCCCTTCTTCAGTTCACATACCTCTTTTTCTCTTTTCATTTTTTCCTCTTACCTGTCTCCCTCCTCCTCTTCCCCTATTATTCTCCTTTTTATCTTCCAACCTTTTTTTCCCCTTCCACTCCTATATATGTCCACCAGACTGAAACCTGACTGCAACTCAGTTGAGCTATTGCAATGACAAAAAGCATTCATGCATAAATAGTGTATTGGTGAAACAGTTAGGAAAAAGAATTCTTATACTTGCGGCTTTGCTTTGCTTTTACAGTTGTCTGTTACATGGCAAACACATGTTGCATTTGCTTCAAGGGAGATGATACCATATTGCATCACATGGCTGCAAAAGACTTCATTCTTCTTCAAAGCTACTACAGGGAACAGAACTAAGGGGAGTGGGGAGAGGAGAAGGTAAAAAAAAATACCCTACAGCTGATGGAGTCACTTAGAGGTGTTGGCAGCAAAGAACTTCACTTACAGAAGCTGGGATGCTGGAAATTTCCTTGAAGATGACCTACTGAAGATGTGTTTGATTTGAGCTGGTAAAGGCCTGTGCTTGTTTGTATTTGAGGATCCTTGTGAACAGCTTAAGGTTAATTAACTTTTTTTGCATATACTAGCTTTGATGCTTAGGACATTTATCAAGAAAGCAAGGAAACAACAGAAGATATCACGGTGGTATAAAAGAGGGAGTAAAAGACTGAGAGAGGTCAATCCAGCAATCTCATGCATACCTGCTCTTAAAAATGGAAAATTTAGTGTGGAACATACATCCATGTTTCACTCTCACTTGTTAACAAGGAATCAAGTAACTTAAGGAGGTGACAGATTACCCATGAAGGAAAAACAATAAATCAAGCAGTTAAATAAATAAAGGGTGCTGTCTCCTGCTTGAACCTCTCTCATTGCTGGAGGAACAACAGGGGCCTGGGTGGACCACTGCCCATTTTTCTGGCAAGGTTGCTCTTAGACAAGTCCTCTGTGTCCCATTTCTTTCCGCATCAATCTCACAGTGTCTTAACACACACTTTTCTATACATCAATTTGTGTGTGGTCAACTTTATATAACACAATTTGTATGCAGCTGCCTGGAAATGAAAGCATAACAAGCGTTGCAAAATTGATATTCTCCTCATTAAAAAAAGAAAAATCCTCCTATACCAAGTTTGACCTAGTAACTGTATTTCCCTTTTGGACAATATATACTGTGCTATACATACAATGGAAGCAATAAATAAGCCATCATTTAGAACAAGAAACGTCTTCCTAATAGGGCAGTGAGTGTTTGGCATGCCCTCATTGATTTAAACATCAGCCAAAACAGGTAATGATTAAAAGATGAGAAAATGCCTGGTCTCACTCAAGAGCCCAATCAACATATTACAGAAATCTTCTACAGTTTTTACACATTAACTCTCTGGATAACTCCTACTGAGGAGTGTCCAAGGCACAGGGGTAGGAAGCATTTGACACTGCTGTGCAAAAAAACCTCTCTGTTCAGAAAACAAAAGACTTCAGTTTCCTCTATTTTCAGTCTTGAGCACATGAGTGGTGGTATGTATGAAGCAAGAGCTCAGTCTCCTACAGCAAGCAGTAGTCAGTGCCCACAGCAGTAAAGGGAGGGTCTAGTATAGGATGGGAACAACAGCAGAAGCAGCTGATATTTAGTACTATAAAAACAGCCTTTTTCTGTTTCCATTGCATGCTCCTACCTCCACTGGTCAATGCAGTGTCCTTTGTATCCTAAGATACCTCTCATGCTTATAAGCCTCTCTATAGCCAACCTGCAACCCAGTGTGAAACAGGCTTATGCTGAACCACTGGGGGTTTTGAGGTTGAACAAAAAAAATTGGAAAAAATACAGTATACTGGAGATAATAGTCTGTAGAGTGAGCATTACATGAGCCTGACACGAAAGTGACTGAGCATCTTACTGATTTGTACAATACTGCTTCCCTTTCAATTCACCTGCTTTTAAACATCAAACTGAACTGTCTCAGGAGACTCCCTGGTTTGGGGTTCACCTCCACACAGCTCTTCCTGTCCATCTCCCTCTAGAAACCAGCCTTTCTTTTCTAGTTACCTCAGCATGAATACCTCTGCAGGGAAAAGTTGTCTTTCTCTGCAATCCCTAATTTAATACTCTGACATGGCATCAATATCTTGCTGCTATTTCTTCCTGTTAGTTAAGTTCTATCTCTGCCTTTTATGCCCTTTCTCTTTAAGTCATTCAATTTTCCTCTTCTCTCTGCCCTGTTTCACCCTTTGTGGTGGGATTTGTGTTTTTTACTTTTCCCTTTCCTCCTCTTCTGGAAACATGCCAGTGATACAGCAGAAGGGAGCACATCGAGAGAGGTTAGGCAAACACAACATTATGACCAGAATCAGCAACATATTGCTCATTAAACATTTAAAATCAACAGTTGCTGGCTTGATTTGCCAATACTGTGAGAAATGCCAGTTTTAGCTCAAGGTGCCTCCTGTTTCCAAAATGGCTTTATTTATGATGTGGGAGCTGGTGGCTGTGAGAACAAAACCCTACCTTCAGTGGCCAACAATACCCAAGCTACAGGCAGCTCCACGGAAAGTTCCCCAGCGAGCACCAATCACTTCTGCCTCCCTGACACCCCCGCTGCTTTCCAGAAACAAATGGATGTGTAAGAGCACAGAAATGTGTTTGCAGGAGATAAATTATTTATCTGAAATTTACTGTTGTGAAGTCAGCGTAATTCTCAAATCCGCAGACATATTTTATGCACTGATAGGACGTTTCAAACAGGGGCATTTGGACTCATTTCTTCCCTCCTCCTGCAAGTATTAACACAATAATGCTTCACCTGGAAAAGAAAAGAGCTGGTGCTGAAGTTGGAAAAGCAGCAGGATAATATGCTTGTAGTTTTGCATTGTGTCCCAGTAAAATTCTGTTTCTTGATAAACAAACCAGTGTAACACTCGTTTCCCTCCTCCCCTCAATCTTTGTGATATTTGCCTTCATATTTTTTTCTCCCTAGTCTACAAAATTGATGCCTTTGGTAGTTGGAAAATCAAGCTTTATACTGTATGACGTATAAACATCACTACTGTGAGCAAATCCTAGAGCCCTCCAGCTCTGTCAGCATCCTCTGTCCTGCCCTGCAGCAATCCTTGCTCTCCCAAGCCAGGTCAAAGACAGGTCACTCCTATACCCATGCACATGTCCACATACCTACCACTACATGGACACTCTCCTCTCTTCTGCTTCCTTCTGGGACATTTCTGCATCAATCAAGGCCTACCAAATTTCCCATTGTTTCAGAAGTGCCTTGGGTAGTACATGGTATCTAAAACTATGCCACTGATCCAAACTGAGATTCCTTCTTGGGAATTTTTGCCGATTATTCTGAAGGGAACAGAGCTGGATCCTAGGTCTCAATGTGAAGATCTATTCACTCTGAATTGCACTTGTTTGAAGCACAAAAAATAAGATTGTCCTCTGCTAAGGCAGAAGTAAAGAGGTCAATTATAAAGAAAATGGTTCACACAGCAGATAATCAGCCCAACATTTCTGACAAGATCTTGCCCACTGAGCAATAACAAGTCCCGCAGATGCTCACAGGCACCCTTCACTTTGAGTGACTCAGAATGGAAATGAATATGGCCCAACCATGTCTCTTCCTTTGCTCTGCATGGGTATATTTAAAAGAGTACATGCTCAAAGAGAAGCAAATGGCTTGCTCAAGGCTCTAGTAAATCCAAAAGGCAGAAGTAAAGGCTGCAGTTTTTCAGAATATAAGCAAGCATTTTTGAGAAATCAGATGGAATGCTTCCAGCAATCCAGAGTGCCTGCAGAGAAGTCCCAGAAGCTCCTCACAATATTTAATTATTTTAACAATAATTCTGTAAGTGAATGCACTCCCTCACCTGCCACTTAAGAAACCTAATCACATACCAGATCCTCCGTTAAGAGTTGGCCACTGCACAGCACAGGAAAAGTGGGAAGTCGTTTTCATTGAAACACGGTCTAAGCAACTTGAAATGCTGCCACTAGAGTTTTCACAGGGAAAAAAAAAAAAAATAAGAGGTCTTTTGATATAAAAATAGTTACTCTCCTCCTTGCACCTGGCATCCGTTTTGTTTCGTAATCCAAACAAATACCTGACCTTTGGTCATACAACACATGCTGGATTTTCACTAACACGGAGCAAGTCTTCACTGTGGCTGCAAGCGGCTATTTTTGTGTGCTGTTTGATATTCAGCAGGAAAGATGAAGCCCTTCTTCCCACCCTTTCCAAACTAATTACCAGTCACTGCTGTCGACAGGACTACAGGGCCCTGCTCAGGTCAGCCAAAAGACTGTAGTCTTATATTCTGTGGCAGCAACTGATGATGAAAAATTGCTGCTACATTAACTCAGATACTGGGCAGCCACTGGAGATCCCAGACTACAGCCCCATTACGGCACCATGGATCCAGATAGACTTGGGCCACTGCTGGCAAGTGATCCTCAAAGAGTGGGGCAGGCTGTGACCCACCTACTCATCTTAAACAGAAATGAAAGTGCCAATGTTAACAGAAGTAAAGAAGTGGCTACGGTTCACCCTCCAGTTTTCTGAGTTGGAACTGAATCAGAACAGCCTCTCACTTCATCAGAGGCATCCAAACAGAGAAGAAGCAGCAGGTTTTTGTAACAAGCTAATGACTTGACTGACCAAGGACTGTAAAGGAATGATAGCACACATGTATCTCCTGGATCTGAAAAATGTACAACCTGCAAAAAATATCTAAACCTGAAAGAAACCCCAAATCCTTCTGCAATGAGAGCACAGATGATCTAAGCTCTAGGTATTCCAGATAATTTAAACAGAAACAAAGCAAGTCTAAATTTCTACACATGGTAGCATGACCTGAGGACTGAAGAGAGAGCAGCCCCATGAAACAGCATCATGATTTTGCTAGAAACCCAGCAGCCTCAAAATGGTTTGCTCAACTTGCAATAGAGTTGTAGCTTTTGGCAATCCAATTTTTTAATCATTTAATTGCCTGGAATAATTGGCCTAAAATGAGTGTTCAATATATTTGCCCCTTTATTATGCCAGGAAGCTCCCTGAGACCCCAGGCTTACAGCAACCTGCAGACCCTCATGGTTCAAAGCAATGCTGCACTGCAGAACTATATCAGTGTCAAAAACATCTCACAGTCTCCTCCCAAGAGGGTTTGCTGAGGACTTGATCCTTCAGACCACAGGTCTCTGTAATTGCCTTCTTTATCTGAACAAGGTGAAATAGCTGTGAAGGGATAACTTTTTATTGATTTAGTTAAAGTGATGTTACCTGTCCCCTAGTCAGCATTCTCCTATCATTTCAAGAGTGCTGTGTTTCTGCCAGTACAGGCAGATTCAAAGCAAAGTAAAAATCAAACTAAGCCAATCATGTGCACCTCTATAACAGGGTCAATTTTAAAATTACACCTTTGCTTAAATGGGTGCAACTTCCTCATGTAGCCAAGCCCCAACCTCCCTTTTTAAGAATAGGTAGCACACCAAAAGCTATTTTCTTATGAGAGACCCCAGAAATAAGTTTCAAGCCTCAGAGAGAAGGATTAATTTGCTAGTAATGAAAGTGACACACAGGGAAAATGTAAAATCAATCTTGTGTTTAAAGGCAGAACAACACTGGCTCCACTTCCTCTTTTTTTTTCCTCCCTCGTTTTCGTCCCCTCTCCGCACAGTGGCTTGTTACCACCGAGCATACATTATGCACATTACCCACAAGCCTCAGCTCTGTTTAAATTAAAAAAAGAAACAGCGTTTTTAATCAATCTATTTGCACTCTTCTGCCACAACTCACAAAAGCAGTTTGATTTCTTTTCATTGCTCTCAAGAGAGCTGAACACAGATTACTAAAAAAACCACTGCAAACTAGTAATAATAGTAGCAATAGTAGCAATAATAGTAGTGAACACCCTCCCCCCGCCCTCGAAAAAAAGAAATAACTGAAAGAAGAGACACGGTTAGCCAGTTCTTGAGCAAAACACAGACTACGTTAAAGAACAACAGCTCAAACTTAAGCAAAACTGGCTTGTTCCGACTGTGGACATCCATCCCTCTCACCACCAACAGATATGAACAACTACAAAACAACGGAGGGAGTTTTCAATCCTTTAAAAATTGGATTGTCTGCCTGCACTTTTTCTCCAATTCCTGCCAATTCTGCTACATGCACATTTGGAATGAAGTTGTTCCTAGGAATTCAGACCCTATCTTGGGTTTCAGACACTCTATGATTCAATTGCAAAATTAAAAATAGCAGAGAAAGGGTTAGCTGGTTTTGCTTGTAATGAATCACAGCCACAATTAATTCTACTGTTCACATCTAGTGATTGCTAATTCTTTCATTTTTTCTCCATCAAGACAACAGGAGGAAAACCAGACCATTGCTTAACAAGACTATATCATGCTGAGAACTCCTGCTCAGTTTTCTATCCGTAAACAATTTTAAACAGTGAAAACCTTTTTCTTCCTCTTTCTTCCACAGATGAAAAGAAAAACAATCTTCCCATGAAGGAACCTTGAAGCAGAACTGGCACCTCTTCATTGCTGTACCCCTAACGGGGGAGACCTTATAGCCACAGAGACTGGTTCTTCACTGCAGATGCTTTTCCACCTCTTCTACCACCCTACAGCAGCACCCCACTTCTACATCTGAAATACTTCACATGATGTATATACTGATACAGGGTAGCTACTGCTGGATGTATGAACATGCTTTATTCTTCCAGACCTAAATATACTCCAAGTCTCACGTGTTTTACATTCCTGGACTTAGTGTTACAGCAGTAAAGATCCTGCCAACACAGTGATATGTCTCTCCGCTCCAACCCAGATACATAACTTGTCCCTTTCGGCCATATCAAAGACATACACGGTACATTAATGCTAAATTATATTCACAGCTCAAACTGTGAGAAAGATTTACTATTCAAAGAAGTAAAGCCAGGGATGATATCCAAGATACAAGTCTAGATGCTATACTTGCACATTTCAAAACTGAAACATGGAAGTATTTTGGGTTGTTAACACCTTAGGGTTTGGTTTATACTTATCTTCAACCAAAATACTGCCATTTTCCCCTGCAGCTTTAAAAATGGAAGAGAAGGAAAGATACTGGTTATCTTCCTAATTGCTTCTTTATAGCAACCATCTGCATAGGAAATAATGCTGGTATTTTTCATGAGTTTTAAGAGAATTATTAGATGCTCTGTATGCACAGAAGGTCACTGGCTCTGGATGACTAACTCCATAGAATCACAGAACAGTTTGCATTGGAAGAGACCTTAAAGATCATCTAGTTCCAACTCTCTGCCATAAGCAGTGACACCTTACACCAGACCAGATTGCTCAAAGCCCCATCCAACTTGGCCTTGAACATTTTCAGGGATGGGGCATCTACAACTTCTCTGCAACCTGTTCCAGTGCTTCAACCATTCACACAGTAAAGAATTTCTCCCTTATATCTAATCTAGATTTACCCTCTTTCAGTTTAAAGCCACTCCCCCTTGTCCTACATGCCGTTGTAAAAAGTCCCTTTCCAGTTCTCTTGTCAGCCCCCGTTAGGTATTGGAAGATGCTACAAGGTCTCTCCAGAACCTTCTCTTCTCCAGACTGAACAAAACAAACCCTCTCAGCCTGTTTTGACAGGAGACACGCTCCAGCCCTTCAGTCATCTTCATGGCCCTCCTCTGGACTCTCTCCAACAGATCCTGGTCTTTCTCATATTGGGGGACCCACAGCTGGATGCAATACTCCAGATGGGGTCTCACCAGAGCAGAGCAGAGGGGGAGAATCACCTCCCTTGACCAGCTGGCCACACTGCTTTTGATGTAGCCTAGGATGTGGTTGGCTTTCTGTGGTGCAAAAGCACATTGCAGGGTCATGTTGAGCTTCTTGTCAACCAACCCACAATCTCTTCTCCTCGGGGCTGCTGTCAATCTGTTCTCTGCATAGCACCTCTCCTCATTGGCTCCTCTATCACTTGGGGAAGAGAGTGACACAACACCACATTCCAGGAACCTCCTGAATTGCTTATGCCCCACTGTATTGTTACTCCAACAGATAATGTGGTGGTTGAATTCCCCAAGAGGATCATTGCTTGTGAATGTGAGGCTGATCCTATCTGTCTATAGAGGGTCTTGTCTACTGTGTCTTCCTTGTCTTAGAAAATCTCCTTGCAGGTAATCAGGAGAAGTGTCAGCCTAGACATGCAGTGCTGAGCATGCTGTAAGAGGGATCTCTTCACATCACCTTTTCTCACCAAACAGAGCTAAAGCACCAGGCTCTGCCAGTATGCACTAGGGAAGAAGTAGCTACCCAATGGTGTAAGGGAAGTGGGAGAGCCGTGGATATAGGATCAAAATCAAGGAGTTTTGGCCTGATCAATGTAAACTCCAGGCAGTCAATAGGTGGTAAGTTTAAACCCCAGTGCAAACCCATATGCAGGTCCAAATGACATGAGGTGGGGGAAACTATCAGATGGAATGATTGTGTGGGCAAGGTTGTGTTTTTTGAGGTGGCTAAAACTTGACCAAAAAGTACTTGGTTTTAAAAGGCTCAGTTCTTGAGCCCCAAGGAGGCAGCCCAGCTAACCACTGTGACTATGTTATCAACACTGTGGTGCCAAAGGAGCAGATTTGTAGAGAAAAATGGTTCTGGAGACCTGCTGTTTACACTGTGTACACTGCAGAGGTTTACCTGGGGCTACATCTATTTAGGCCCCATGGGCTGACCTCCATATGCCCAGAAACCTTCCTGCAACAGAACCAAAGCAAAGACATGACGGGAGATATACTTCCAAAGCACAGTCAGGATTTAAACTCAAATGTTAATGTGAGCACACTCTGTACCGTATGTTGCGTTGAACTTAATAAGTGGTACATTTCTACATATGAAACACGATTCAGAATTAATTTCCTAGTTATTTACACCCAGGGTGGAAAGTTCATGACAACTGCCAAAATACTTCACTGTGCTAAGTGCAAAAAGAAAGTCCACCATTTCTACCTATGTGCACTAAAATCAGATTGCTTCCAAGATCCTGAATTTCTTCTGATTATTCTGTGATCTCCATGTCCAAATATTTATCAGACCAGAGATCTCCATCATTCTCTGCCTCAAGAACTTCATTGCTATTCCTTTAAAAAGCCTGATTATAGGCACAATCTCTGGTTGTAAAAGTGAGACAGCAGAAGAGATTCCCCATGTGAGTTGCTAGTTTTTCAAGGCAAAGGATGCTTTTTTCAAATGCCAGAAACATAGGAGGTTCATCAGAGAAGACTCCACCTGCCTCACGCCCATTCCTCACAGAAACAGTCCTGATATTGGAAACTGAGGTTTTTCTGCTGCTGATGCACAAGGTGAAACAAAATCTCCTTCACTTTTTGTTCCATTGGTTCTGTGAGGCTAAGAGAAATAGGCAGTTATTTACATCTGTACAGTAAGAAGATGGGACTTGAATACAGAGAGATACAAGCTGCATCATGAGGGTGTGCTCACACAGTAAAACAAGGATTAATGGATAAAAGTTAGACCACCTATTATTAGGATTTCCAATAAAGTAGAAATCCTTCAGGATCTCCTGAGGAGAGACAGAACTCTCACCTCCCAAGCAATGTGGGTTTATCACTGACTCATTGCACTGCAGGGCAACCACAGGCCAGTGGACCCCTGTTTCAGTAGCCTTTATCCACACCAGCTTGCACAACAGGGTGCAGAGTACTCGGCAGTTTGCCTGCTCTCCTAGGAGCAGAAAGCAGCTTGGATGCTCCTCTTATCTGGCTCCTGGAAGCTCTGGAAGAAAGGCTTCAGCAGCAAAGAGCTTCAGCTGTCTCCTCAGGATTTTTGAACAGCAGGTAGTTCAAACAGACTGCTCAAGTCTGAGGCATCTGTGGTGTCAGGGTTGAACAGGAGAAGGAGAAGAAATGCTCTTTAGTGCCTGGACATGTGAAGACTTTTGAAATCTACACAGTATTTTCTCCCCTGCTGGGTTTTATTTCCTAGTGAAGAGCTATCATTT
>VYXB01005721.1:0-52500 GCA_013397135.1 Pachyramphus minor
GCCTGTGTGAACTGTCATGCAAATGTCCTCACTGATGTGCCACATGTCTGTTCGATATGCTCACTGGAGACCTTTAAATCCACCCCAATTCCTCTTGGCACCACTCCCTGCTCACCTGGTTGCCTGCCAAGGTCTTCTGACTCCTCAAAAGGCCATGCTTAGGTGTTCATGGCCAAAGGAACCCCTGAACAGCCCAATCTCATCCTAAAAGCCTCTTTCAAATCACCTCTGGTGCTGTCTTACTGATAGAGAGATATAACAAAATATATAATATTTTTCTTATTAGTTATTGGAGGGGCTCCAATAACCCTCTGCTGGACAGGAAGAAGACTGACAACCTCCTCATCATCCTGTGATATGATATTCAGATGATGATGTGTCCTCTGCAATTTAAAAATCACATAATCTCGCGCTTTCATACGCTTTGTCTTATGTCTTTTAAAAAGGACAAATCTTTTGCTTACCACCTAAAATTTCCATTGCTGAGCTTTTATTTCATGCTCTACTGCAGCTGGAACATCAATTTCCACTAAAACCTCCATGCATCATGAGCCATCACAGCAGGGAGTATCTTCAGATATTTCTAAGCATATTGGCACCTTTGTTAAAAGGTCATCATTCTCTCTTTCTATGGCAGTCTGAAGACATTTGCTTTTGTTGTCAGGGATAATTATTTTTGTACCCATAAACAGCACTTTGGTTTTCACTATTGTGTATAGATGGAATTTGATCTACACATTAACCTGTGAACAGGTGAAGAATGCATAGATCAAGCTTATAAATAAGCTCATAAGATGAGCTTACTTAGTGAAAGGTTATTATTTTAGGATTGTTTAGTGCTGTGTTGTGTTTATCATGTCACTAGCAACTGGTTTTGTAAGTATTAATTTCTTTTTCTTTACAGGAATTGCAAAAAAAAAGTAAATTACTGTTTAATTTTTATCCAGTCTTAATAAAAGATGTGAAGAAAACCTGACAAAAATTCATGGAAGAAGGAAGCAGAAAGAAAATAGTAATTTTGTTAAAGAGTAATTTTGGACAAATGTCTGCAATGAAACCTTGTATTTTAAAGTGGAATGCTTAATATTCTGCATATTTATATTTAAGATGTTGAATTTTCAGATGTAAAATCAGAATATTTTGATTATTCACATGTTGTAGCAAGAAGAAAGAGCCAAATTCAACTTCAACATTTTCATAAGGCAGAATGCACAAAACACACTGAAAAAATTCTCCAAATATAGGATTCTCAAAATTTTTAGTCTGGGCTCTGAATGAACATTTTGTTTTCTTTTTCAGTGATTCAGAATATCCACAGTGTCTAGGAAAATGTCATGCCAACCGGGATCAAGTTTTATTTTAGAGTTGAAAGTATGAAATAAGCACTAAGACAATTGTACATCTGTTCTCTAAAGTAAAAGAGCATCTTCGATCTACTTTGCTTTTGAAAATTTGCTGAGGAACATATTCCAGAGGCCCAATAGCTCATAACATTATTCCATATTCTACTCTGTATGACTAATTAGGCTGTTGCACATTTGCATAAGCACGATGCTTCATGATTAATGTATAAGTCACAGCATGGAGGCCTGAACAAATTCATCCACAGATCCTTCGCACCATCTCTACTGCAAATAATCAGTGTGCCTGAAGTGCAGTCTATCATACCTGCAGATGTATCAATGTGTCATATATAAAACTTTTAAGCTTCATTATGAATTGTGCTGAGCTGTAAACCTTTTTTATCTAGAAATGTTAATGACAATAAAATGTTTGTCCCTATAAAGCCACTGGCGTATGTACTTCCTGTGATTTATGACAGGTTTGTTGGTGGTTTTTTCCCATGGTAAAATTAAATATGAAGTCCATAGCTTTAGTCTTAAAATTGAACTAGATCACAAAGACTTTGTTAAATTAATAACCTAATAATTACTTTTGCACTATTATTCCTGGGGTAAGGTTAACCTAGAGCAAACAAGAACTTGCTGTTCAAAAAAGAGCAACATGTTAATAATTCAATAACACATCCACTCACTTGCAAATTAAATAGGAAAACTCCTGAAAATGTTAACAGAGGTCTGATGAATAAAAGCCAGAGGATGCCACAGTAAGGGTGCTGGGAAAACATTAGTCTAACCTTTTGTGGTTAAGCAGTACAGACATCTGGAGAGACTACAACATGGTACATGTTCTTTTTACTGCAATTCATTGCATTAACATGATGACTGAGGTCTTAAGAGATCTTCCACTCAAGCTTAATTTGTTTCCAAAAGAAAGCAAAAAGATCCACTACTGTTATTTAAAGACTTTTTCCTAATACCACAAAGACCATACACTGATTGTGATTTATTTTCGTTATTAACATTAAAATTACCTTGACCTAGCACAGAAGGCTATCAAATGCAGTACTATTGGCAGTATCTCAAAGCCAGGTATAGAGTCAATCATATTTTGTGTAACTGGGAAAAGACAGAAACAAAATAATTTGAACTATTGAGGAGTGAAAGCTCCATGAGCTACACCCATTTTCACTTAAATTCAAAACTTTAAAAGAAAATATATTCAAAGGCTTGAGGTTTGGTTTGGGTTTGGTTGGGGTTTTTTTGGTTTTTTTTTTTTTTTGTTTTGTTTTGTTTTGTTTTGGTTTTGGGGTTTTTTTTGTTGGTTTGGGTGTTTTTGTTGGTTTTTTTTTTAATTTTTGGGGTTTTTTTGTTTACAAACAACCAATGCATAACATCTAAATCACCATCTCATTGGTGAGCAGTCATTGGTGTCAATCATTCAAATCAGTGGGATTGAAAATAGTTTTTAATATTATTTGCCTGCATTTTCATACCAAGAATAAAACCATGGACATTTTAAATATTCTACTTATAGAGAATTAATGTTAAAATACAATAAAAAATATGTTCACATTATTCTGAATTTAATATAAATATACAGCATGGTATATACATATAATCTTCTCTACAAAAATAAGCTTATGCTGTGAACTAAATGTTGTGCACCATGAGCAAGGAACTTACACCTCAATCAGATGGGTGCTGGTCAAAACAATCTATTTTTGGAAGAGATGTATGTGATAAACACAAAACAAGCAGAGGCCAAAATTTCAGCCCTAGAGGAAACTATTCTCCACTCTACGTAATAAAGCCAAAACAAAACAATTCTATTTCTTAAGTAACCTAAAGGATCACTCACATTGTGTGACTCCAGTGTGTCAGAACTGTCCAGGGATAGATTTCGTCTTTTTTAACTTTGCAATGTAAACTGTTTATGTAGACTTCTTCAGGAACAAAGTGCTGTCTCCAAATGGAAAGTCACCACATTTACACTACATTTTCTGACAGATCATCTCTCTAGACACATACTTAGTCTACCAAAGAAAGCTGAAATTACAGTCAACCTGTATGCATTCTCCCAATGGCAGTTCCTGAAAAATCCACTCTTCCTGCTATCAAATTCCCTGTTGTCTATATGTAATAAAAAAGTTCAACATGGCAGAAATATTTTTCCAAAAGCTAGTATATTTGTATTTGCAAGTGAGGGAATTTTCTTTTTCCAAAATGTTCTTTTTTCCCTTTGAAATTATCTTTCTATGGGTTGAGTGTACTTATTGAAATAATCAAAGTAAAGCAGTCTGGAGAAATTAAATTGAAGTACATGATACTATTGTTTTAGGGTTTAAAAATGTTCAAAATAGGTCTGCAGTAGCTCCTGTGAGATCATAACCTCACTCTTGTCTCTCTCTTTATACCAGTTTCATGGAGTTAAATCCACTTCAGCAATGGCACACAGGCTTTCTGCATTGTCTTCTTAAGAGGAATTCTTTCTGTAGTAAACATCTGAAGAGTCTATAGGTAGCATACAAAAAGTTTATTTTTTTATGTATTTTTATAAAAAAAGACATAAAATCACATGACAAATGTTACATTATAATACATTTTTGGATTACAATAAAATAGATTTTTCTTTGAGAACATTGACATCATGAAAGCACTGATTGAATGTATTTATTTTCTGAATTTAAGAATATGTCTTTTTAACAGCAACAGAAGAGGCAGCCCACATTCTTCTGGTCTGAATTTTCCAACTAAATTTCCCAGAACAAATATGTGA
Source organism: Pachyramphus minor (assembly GCA_013397135.1). NCBI lineage: Eukaryota > Metazoa > Chordata > Aves > Passeriformes > Tyrannidae > Pachyramphus > Pachyramphus minor. Next base: position 4,120 of record VYXB01005721.1, read on the forward strand.
CATAAATGGCAAAACTGGTAGGGTTGTGTCATCATGCAAATGGAAGAAATTAATGTGAAATTGCCTATGGATTGTATTTTAGATATTATGTGTTATGTTTTAGATATCATGTATCTATTGAAAGTTCTTTGCTTCAATATCTACATGAAATTAAAATTATACCATTTTAAGGGTGATTTGAGAAATTTCATATTTTTTAACAAATTTCTAAGAAAGTAGTCAAGAAGTTCAATCCTAACAGCGCGTTCAAAAGCTATACTTTTGTAAGATCTCTGAAAGGAAAATCTAGAAAATCATTTTAACTCCATTTTTGAGGAATTCTTTTTTCTGAAAGCCACATATAGGATGCACAGTCATAAATAAATGGTACTTTCAAAGAAATTATTATTATTATTAATTAAATAAAATATTATATAAATTTAAAATCTTTTTGTACATCTCAACTAATATAAATATATTCAGTACCTATTTGAGGCTTCGATATGGAAAACATAAACAGCTCATAAATGTTCCAGGTTGTATTTGTATAGAAAGGCATGATTTGTTCACAGTGTACCCAAAGTTGTTTCAGAAGCAAAAAGTCTTACCATTTTCATGTTATTACAGACAAAAAACCCGCCCAAAATAAAACACCAAAAGAACCAAATGACAACAAACCCCAATCAACCAAACAAAGAATTCTTCTCCCAAAACATTGAATAGAAGTTGAATTGTGAGTTGCTTATCTGTGCACTTATTCTTCTTAGCTCACTAATATTCTGGCCAAAAATGCTTGGAACTGTTGGTTTTTTTCAGAATTGTATGCACTTATAGCCCTATATGTAAGAAAAAGGAGCAAAGAAATTGAAGACCCCTGTATCAGATATGTGTTCTAACATAATTTTAAGATTATTGTCTCAGTAAAAAAAATTGTCATTGTACCCTAGATGTCAGGATAACAGAAGATTCAATTATTTTGACTTTGAAAACTTCAGTAATTTGTAGTTTATTATGTCACAAGGGTCTGCTGTTGGCTTACCTCTGGTTCTCAGTCTCTTCTCTCCCTGCCACAATTAGAAGTTTTCTGTTACTGCTTGGCCAGTTGTGCAGCCAAAGTTTACAAATCTCTTACATGTATTAGTTTCATCAGTTTAGCACAGCATTGGGAGTATCAGCCATACATCAGTCACTCTGCTACATGCTATGTAATATGATATGTTGTAATATGATATGGGTAAATAAAATATTTTTCTGTGGACAAAAGAGGTGAGGACTGTTCAGTCCTCAGGTCTGAATCTTGGGAATTAGTCAGGCTCATAGAGTCACTGAGTTCAGCCAAGTGCTCCCGGTTCACCACCACAATGTGCAAGCAATAGCTTCCTTAACCTCATCCTTTCTCTAAATAAATGAGGGACCATTTGAAGGTATTCAGTACTTCTTAGTTAAAAATCTGTCCGGGAATCACTTTAACTCTAGCTAATATGTTCCTAAAAAAAAACAAACAACCAAAACTAAAAAATCACCAGTGTTTGAAATATTCCATTTGTTTCCCAAGTAATTTAATTCAGGCATTGACATCTAGTTAGAGAGTTTTTCCTAATGTTTCCCATACTTCTCCCACACAAGGTAATTGGTGTTAAAGTGTGTGACTGTTTCTCAGAGTAGTTAAAGGAAATAAGTCAAAGAAAGAGATGATTTCATCTAAAACAAACCTCTAGAACAGATGTTCTGTATAGAACTATTTTTTGGCACTAGCTGTGGACTACTGTGACTTAGTATAACACTTGGACAATGCTATAGAGTCACAGTTACTCTAGTTCTCTACTGTTGGAAGCCAGATGCCCTCACTCAAATGAAATTCAAGTAGGTGTTTTCTTCATGTATCCTTCTTTTCTTCTTGGATATGATATACTGGGTCAGCATGGTTGTAGTCCCCTAGACATGGATGTGAATCATTAAAGAAGTCAAACAACTGCAATCCACCTATTTTAATAGCAAAATGTTGCCATAAATGAGAGGGTTTTGGTTATGATTTTTATTATTTTTCAATTATTTTACTCTCTCTAATAGATAAACCTAAGGAAAATGAAACTATTATGTATAATCTACAAATAGTTCAACTCTGTTCTTTATGATTCTATTTAATGTAATATCACTACACTCATTCACACATGGACATTTTATGTTTCTGAGACAGAAATGTCAAGCTTTTCCAGGAAAAAAAAGTAAAAAAAATTGGTGATCTGCATTCCTTTATGCACATGTCTGATACTGCAGAATAAAATTTTTTCTTAAAAGCAGAAATATTCTGGTGATCTTTCGGTCTTCTGTCTTCTTTCCAGAACAGTATGTAAGCCAGTGAGAAACAAAATGCTCTCCTAGAATATGAAGGAAACAGAAATATCATAAAAAAAAGATAATGCAAGAAGGGGGTTTTTAGATGGTTGCTATATTTTATGAAAGTGAAGTTCCTATGAACTCATGGTAATCTCTTTCTTTCTCTCATCTCAATGAAGAATCACCCCTCCTCCACCATGAAACCTCAGAAAACTGAGTCGGGAGTATGGAGGGGAAGATCATACAAACTGCTTTAAGTAAATGTTTAAGTAAAGGCTGTCTACAGTTCTTTGCTATAGTATTTTTTGAGTCTAAAATGAGATGAAAGCAACACAAAGCTTGTTTCTCACAATTTCCCACAATTTCTTTGATTTTCCTAAAGACATAGATTTATGTTATATCCAAATGTCAGTATAAAACTAAACAATGTATAGCTCAGTTTTCTTTGCAGGAAAGATTCTGATTACATGTGTATAAATCACGCCAAACAAGTATTTTTCTGTTATTTCATTATATATTGAATATTCAACATCAGTATTTTCAGAACAGAACATCATGTTAATTTAGTGATATATGAATTCTTTCCTACATGACTTTTAGATTGATAGGCTCAGGGAAAGTTGTCTTTTGAATACATATGGGATTTATTCCAGAGGCAAATGAAATTTCTTTTCCATTTGAATGTACCTGTTCTCAGCAGTCAGGATTTCACAAGAAGAGATAATCCCAAAGACAGCTTAAACCAGACCGCAGAGAAGTCTGAAAGTGCAGTTCTAATACCTGAAAAATCTCCCAATAAGACTTCAAAATAAGAAATGTGATCACAGGCTTTGATTGCTAAGGCAGATTGCTATTCACAGAACAAATTGTATTGCTTTACAAACACTGCTTTCATGCCTACGCATATTAAACTATAGCAAGCTGCCTAATAATAATGAGCAATATAATACCAAAACACCTAAATGTAGACTCAGGAAAAAGGGTACATCCTTCTCATCTACTGATAACAGAGAAGATTTCAATGTACAACCATATCTCATGGTATCCAGAACAACAAGGGCTGTGAGGCAACCTGATGCTGGGCTCTTTGGGGCCAAAACTCTCAAGTGTCCAGTTGTGAAGAAAAAAGATACTTCCACATCCTTTCCAGAAGGTTCAGTCTTTTAAAAGGACCACACAGGAATGAAAACTGTAAACAAAACTATCCCTTTATAACCTTAAATTCAAATTAACCTATGAGTATCACAGACTCCACTGAAGAGCATTTGGTGTGAATATAATCATCCTCTGCTTTATGCCATTAAATTATTAGAGGCCTAAGAAGTCTCTGCTTGTTTCTATTGACATGTGACCGACAGTTTTCAGTGATAAAAGATGGATACAATCCCCCTCTTTTTTTTTTTGGTAAATGCAAAGTCTGAGGATTTTTTAAGATGCTAGCAAACATTTTTAAAACCTCTCAGTTCTTGGTCACAGCTTACCTTTTCATGTTGTCTTGGCAGTAGAATGGATTCTTCTTTGTGCACTATACTTAAACTTAATCAACTTTTCATAGGAAAGGAAGGCAAAAACAGGTTAATAACAGTTTAAACAGAAGAGGTTTATGGGGGAAGATAAAACTCTTAAGGAAACTTCCTTGTCTGACCATCCAGAAGTCACTCTGGCAGTCACACTTGAACCACCTGAGACAGGACCAAGGCCCCTTTTCAGCTGCATACCCCACACTCACACAATCAAGCCAGATTTTCTTACCAGATTTTGACCCCAGGTTTCCCACAGCAGTCTCAGGTGTCCCAATCCTTAAAATAGTTTGATCTTGGTGCAATAACTTAATAACAAAATAACGGCTTGAGCTGGCACCTCCAAAGAGGAACCCCCAAAAAGCAAACCCTGGGCTTTTATACCCTCACAGTCTAAGCATGAAAGTCTGGTGTTGATCAGCTTCTGCTGTGTCTCTGAGTGTCCCATCACCTGTCTGGCACCACAGGTCCCTGGATCTTTGTTGTGCACAGGTTGGCCTCTGGCCTTGGTCTGTTGTCACCCAGAACTCAACCTGCAGCTTGTACAGCAGATTGCAAGCCTAGCTACCTGTCCTGGATGTATTCATGAACAAAACGTGATAAAAATGTTCACTAGGTCAAATAATATGTTTCAACAACACCAGTAAAAATCAAGCATTAGTCTTATCTGATTACTGTGAAGGCAACTGGGCTTTTATAAGTAAGAATATATGGTACAATGAATGTTGCCTTGTAACACTGATGCTCACATACACTAATACTTGCAACATGAGGCATGAACATAAATTGGAGACTGGTGTGCAGTTCCAGGGCTGTGATCCTGTTGGGATCACAATGGTGCCATGGATCTCTTGACTGAAGTGTCCAGTGGAGAGATACAGGCTTTTTAGGAAAGACAGGCTGGGAAAACAAGGAAGTGGAGTAGATCCTAATGTGAGGGACAGAATATATGGAGTTCTGTCTGGGGATGGTAATGAGCCAGCTATGAGCTGAAGGGTAAAGATTAAAGACTGAAGAGTAGCAGGTGTCTAATATAGGTTGCCTGACCAGAAGGATAAAATGGATATATACACCCTACACATAGCAGACAGGAGCATTTTCACATTTGCAGGCTCTTGTCCTTATGGGAGGCTTCAACCAACCTGTTATTTTCTAAAGGGACAGCACAGCAGGGCATAAACAAACCAGGAAGCTCATAGAGTGCATCTATGACAACTTCCTCACCAAGGTTATACAGCAGCAAACAAGGAGAGGTTCTCTGCTGGGCCTCAGCAGCAATGAAGGGGTCATTTAACATGTGAAGGACATAGCATGAGACAGAATTCAGGATCATGAGGGGAGAGTAAGTGGAGACACAGGTTTACCTCAAGGGTCAATATTGAGTTAAATTTTTTTAGTATTTTCATTAACAATCCGAAGAATAAGGCAGTATGTACCTTCAGCAAGTTTGCCTATGACACAAAGCTAGGAGTAATGGCTGAGATCTCAGAGGGTCATGCTGCTTTTTTTTTTTTTTCCAAGAGCATATACATATTAATGATAGACCTGACATAAGAATGTGCAATTTAATTGAAATGAAAGGATTGCATCAGGTTTCCTTGGGTCTCAATCACCAAAGAATTAAAATATGTACATTCTGCTTCTGAAGTTTAAAGTTTCTTTGAGTCAAATACAAGCACTATACAAGTGAAAAAGCTTGTATTACATTATGTATTTGAATGAATGTTAGGATTTAACGATGCAAATATTAAGTGTAAAATAATGCATGGTAAAAGAATGTTGTGTCAGTGTATTGAAATGATCAGTTTTTTACAGAACATCAGCAGTTAGTGTTTTCAAGCCTTCAAAGTCCTAGAATTTTCTTGTTATACTTAAAGGGGTCATCTGAAAGTGATAGACTGCTGGTCTTTCAAAAGGCAAAATGTTCCATATGAAAAATAACCGCCCCTGAAACTGGGGGCATTATTATTATATGGATTATGCATTAAATGCATTATAATTATGCATTTAGTAGAATGCATAATTTAAAATTATGAGAAAATGATAGTGCAACCTGAGAATGCTAGGATTACTTACATAGAATCATAGAATTGTTGAGAAATTTATAAAAGTTTGAATGACATTTAGTCTATGAGTTAGAAAACAAAGAACCACAATGTCCTGAAGTTCAACTTTGTTGACCTTGGTTTTAATGACTTGGGAAGGAAAGTTAAGGAGAGAGACATCTATGCCTGTGTGCATGTGTTTTAAGTTTGTCATATAGCTAAACTCTTTCCTATGAGCAAGGAAGAAAAAAAATTCAAAAACTGAAGAATTCCTGACTTTATTTATTGAGCTCCCGACTTAAAACTTTTAAAACACAAAAGAGATAACTGAATACTTGGGATCAGCCTCCTACCAAAGTTTCCTCAAGTGTTTTTAGAAAGAGGGCTTTAAAGCCTTTCAAACTCTCTCTTCCACTGAGACTACTTCTGTAAAAGCTTGCTACACCTGTTAAAGCTGAAAAACACAGCACTTCCCTTTGATCAATTAAACTATAGTGTGGAGTCTACTAAAAGGAAATAGCTAAATATGTGACCATAGGTATTCTTGAAACCAACTCTGTTGCAAAAGAATGAGCTAAAATACAACTACTATTTGCAAATAGACAGTGATAATGCAAGGTCATTGTTGTAAAGATCAAGAAGTGATCTGGACATGGAACTCTAGAGCAGATGGTACAATGCACAAGAGTTTTAAAGTATTCTGCATGGAAAATCTATAGTGTGTACCACAAACTGTCAAAGAATCACAGGAAGTAGTTCATTATTCTGCTGACTCTGGGTCCTAATCTATATGTTTCTCTTAGAGCTCTCTAGCTGTCTTCAGGGCAAAAAAAACCCCACATTATATTCTCATAAATCAAGTCAACCTCTTCTCATAATCCTGACACAATGATAGCTTATGTACCGTGCAACAAACAGTAGAGTCTGTAACTTTTCTAAAGGATAAAAAAGCCTTGTTATTTAGAATATGAGTAGCAACATGAAAGGAATTGAAAGTAGATCTGGGATTTAAAAATTCAGGAAGGCAATAAAGTTTGGGACATTAAATATTCTTGAATTGTAAGGAATTCAGTGATTCTGTCCTCTACAGCCATCTCCTCTTCATTAAATAATTCTTTCTCAATGCTTCACCTACTGCTTACTTTTTTATTCTACCATAGGTCTCATCAATTTTATCTGGCATACGTCCTTCTTTTCTCCTTTACTTTCTAACTCGATTCCCTTCTTCCTCCTGTGTTGCCCAATCTGAATGTTTAGCATCACTGCTGGGACAGATTTATGTGTTATTGAATATGCATAGATTCCACTTTCACTGTCTCCATTAAGTGTTAATTGTCTGTACCACAGACCAGTGTCTGTCATTTGTAGTCCCTTTCCATTGATTTTCATGAACCAGTCTGTCTTAAATTTTGAGCTCAATTACTTTTCAGCAATTTCTGCTTTTACACTCTAATATGACAGTTGTGGTATGGCAATGTTAGTAGACACTATATGGATATAATTTCAGAGAAATAATAGGAATAGCATGGCATACTGTAAGAAACCATTGCTTATTCACAGTATTCACATGCAAATAGCTTACCACAATATAATACAGTGAGATTCTAAAGACAAAGGATTTCATGATGTTCATATCAACTGTGACTAACTTGTATCCAAAGATTTGGGTATTTACAAGCATCATGTTTAAGTCATGCTGCTATATCTTCTGCTAGTTTAGATCACCAGGTAGATACAATATGAGAAATGTCTTACTTTTTCTAAGGTGAGACAATTTGAGGATCAGTGTTAATTGTAAAGACTAGAGAAAATCATTAATAATACTTCATTAATTTCAGGATGAGTAAAGCATGTTAAAACGAAGAGAACAAGATCTAAGAGTAATTTATCTGTTAATATTCTCTTTTTAATATTGATACTAACAGAGGAGTTCAATAAAGGCGTTGATAGCTTGCAGTGACTTAAAATGTCAAAATAAACTTGTTGAATTTTTGGACAATTTTTCCTCAATGTGTTTTGTGATGAAAATTGTGTCTGTTAAAATTTCAATTTTACCTTACAAACATTTAGGTTTGTTTTAGGTAAATAAAATATTTAGGTAAAATAAATATTTTATCTTGGGGCAAGTAAATCTGATTCTTGACATTTTCAATTGCAAAAATGAAATCAAAAAGTATTTAAATATTTGTTTGCCCCTGTGTTAGTCCCTACAGAAGCATATAATAGCATTTGTTAGGATCACTCATAGAGCTTTTCTACAGAAAGGAATCACTGATTTAATTATATCTGCCAGAAAGTAATTCAGTTTCCCTTCTGAATGGGTGACTAAAGCTCCTAGGGAGATTATAATATGAGAGATTTAGCTTACCCCACATTTGGAGTCCATAGTTCATATGGAATTATAATAAATCCCTGTGGTATTCAGGTTTATATAACACTGAGAAGAAAGCAAGCATCCAACAGTAGCTTGATGGATAAAAAACCTCATTGTAATAGCAGTAGGCATAGCCATGAATCCTCCTGCCCACCCTGCCACCCCCAGTCACATCCCTGATGGAACTGTGACTGCTGAGACTGAGACTGAGCTGCTGGACAGCTGGACATCCCAGACAAACAGCTGTTACTCCTGTACACCTCAGTATACATGTGTGCAACATCATTCTGTCCAGGATATCCCAGACAGTGCCCACAGTTATTTAAGTGTAAGATGTTAGCAGGTATAAAAACAGGACTATAAAAACTAAAATAAGCATGTTCCTTAAAGGAAAGGTTTTTTAAAGTTTACAGTGCAGGAAGAAATTTTATGCTTTGCCAAGTCATTCTAATTCAGGATGAAAATAAGAGTTGAAATAATTAACTTCCTTTGGGAAAAAAAATCTCTGCCCCTTATTACCTGTATTATACTTACTTTATTTAAGGTTTGTGAAAAAAATTCATCGATCAAATGTCCTTAATTATGAAAAATCCTCTAAAGTCTCTGTTTCTAGGAAGGTGGAATTTTTGCTTTTCTTGTAGAATTGAGTAAGCAATTAGACAGTAGCGAGAAAACTTCTAGTTTTGTATGATATTAGATAATACTGAAAATAAAAAAGGGAGGAGATGAAGGAAAATTGCCCAGTTGATCCACTTAAAGGATTTAAAATCAGATTTCTAGCACCACTAAGAGTAAAACTGACAGGCTATAGTGAGGAGTACACAATAGCTTCCCCTCTGCTATATTTTTGGCCCTTATCTGTGAGTACTCCTTTAGGGACAGAATCAGGTTGTTCCGGTGTAGCAGCTCCAAGAACCCCACCTCCAAGAATTCTACTTTGGCAACCAGCAAGTCTCACGTCCAGTCTGAAAGTCTGAACCTTAGGACCCAGGTAAGCTTGCACAGCCAGCAGATTCAGGCATCACTTGACTGTGTTTAAAGAAGTCAGGACCATCTTAGTAATGCAGGTGCCAAGATAAGGTTAAGAAGTATATAACCAAGAGTTAATGGAATCTGGCTTTTAAAAATCCCAAATTAACATCTTACCATGTGGTTCTTTACTGGCTTTGCATTATATATAATTTTTAAACTGTTTTATAAGCAGTATTTTGGCCATAACCTGAGAGAATAATAAACAGACCAATGTGAAATGTGTTTGATCAAAAAGAAAGGCAGAAGACCACAAATCACAGAGATATAGAAAGCAATAACTGGAGTAGAAAGGAATGATAGAATAAAGAGCAAGAATATGTTGTGTAAAATGCTGTCAAGACATATCTCCTAAAAAGCAGATTACTTGAATTACCCCTAAAGACCGAAATCTGAAAAAATTCCATAAGAGTGTTTATGAGTTGAACAGAGAAATGTTTACCAGGGAAAATAATTATGATGCCCACAATGTATTTGTGCAAGTTCCTGCAGAAAAAAAAAAAAAAAAAAGCAATGGTAGCATTACAGTAAATAACTTACTTAGAACTTTCTTACCCTTCACTCAGCAAGTACCTCTCCTAATAAAGGAGAGAGAGATCTGAAAATAGTAAACATATAAAGTAAGCATAACTTTGTAATGTGCTTCCTAGAGCCATCAGGAAGAGAGAGAAAAGATAATGATTTTTTTAAAAGCTTTGCTAGTTTTGAACCATTTCTTTTCAGTACCAGTGCTTAGAAAACAGTCAGTCACCATCAGCTGTCGAGATTGCACTGTTTGATATTTCAATATTTCCATACATTTTGAATGCCATTCCAAGGCCTGCTTTGCAATCTTCATTCAGTTAACTGTCACGTACAGTCCAGGACCCTTTCCTGTGCACCATATGTGTCTTTATTGTGCCTGGTGCCTTAATCTGAAAGGTGCCTCAGAAGCATCCATGTGGTCATTTGGCAGCTGGATCATTGTGACCAGCTATTTTCAGTGTTTGTATCAACTGCAAAGCAGAAATAAATATTGATTACCAAAAGCAAAAGGTACTTGTTTTATTGCCCAGTGAAGGCAAAGTTGGGACAATAGCAGAGCAGCTGTTTGACATACTTTCTAATTTAGAATCCCCAACAGAGACCTAAGCACTTGTGTGTCCATTTGTGAAAATCAGATTGGTTGTTTTTGCCACAGCCCTATAGCTGCCAGCATTTCTATGCTCTTTATGTTGAGAAAAGTGTCAACTTGCCTATACATGCTAGATAAGCAAAGGCCATGGGCACATTTAGGGAAATGACCAGGGAAAAGGCATTTTCATTTATTCATTGTTAGCACTGAAAAGCAATAAGGAGTGAAACATAACCACTGCCACAACCATGAGAGGGATGGCACCCTGGGAATGGTATTAGGTAGCCAGCAAAAAACTAGCTTTCAGTCAGACGCCTCTTACATTATGAGCTGCTTTTCTAAGAAAACTCACAAAAAAAAAATTATATGTCATTCTTTAGGTATCTGTAATTAGTTCTTAATACTAAAATTTCTCCCTCCAACAAAAGAAAATTAATGGATTCACTAAAGAAGTAAAATGTATGAGATAGATACTACCTGTAAACTTAATCTCACAACTTCTTTCAAAAGGAGGTTAAATCTGATTTCGGATGCGTGAAGTTTATGTTAAGATACACGTGAATCTTCCGTAATTTACGTGGCCTATTTTTAGAATGAAGTCCCTGAAATGACAGTTCTCTTTTCATTATGGCATGCAAAACAACTAGGAATTTGTCTACTTTGAAGTAGCTGTCTCACTGTGACTCCATTTTGATTCCTTCTCATCTGATAATATTGATGGGTATATTGACAACAATTGTTTCTTCTTAAAGTTATTTCAGCCTGTGTCTGGCCTATATGCATTATTCTCTGACAATTCCACTTTTGGAGAGGTACCATGTCTTTAAACAAGTAGAAAAAGCTTTGAACTTCATACTTGAAATGAATGTATACAGTACCATAGAAAAGGGGAGAGAGGGGAAGGTTTGGGAAGTTTGGGAAGAGAAGGTTGGGAAAGGAAGGTTATGGAAGGGAAGTTTTAAGAAGAGAAAGTTTTGGAAGAGAAGAGAAGGGAAGAGAAGGGAAGGGAAATGAACCATGGAAAACAGTGGATATATTTATTAAATTCAAAAATAATGCATTGTGCCACAAGTTTGGGAGAAGCAAATGTAACTTTTAAATGTAAAAAATATTAATTCATAAACATTTTAAATTAGTCATATTTTCATGTAGTAAAAGAGGTACTTTGTGAATGGAGAGGGTTAAGACCCTTTCAGACAGGAATGCTGATATATATTAAGAGCAGCCTCTGGCAGTCTCACGCAGTTTACCATCCAAAAGTAGTTGGTATGGTATACTACCTAAAAGTAACAGTTAGTCACTTTATGACTGACTGAGGAAGTGAAAACTGTGATCACTGGCTGAATGATAAGTGGGCTAATTTCTTCTGCAATAGAAGGAATTAGAAGCATACAGTTCAGTTGACTTGATTGTCTCTATTCTTACTCATCTGTTTATACTGCATGTTCTTCAAGGTAGCACTGCTCCATGTTTGGCCACACAAATCTGTAGTTTCCTCTTACTTATTTCTTAGTCATAGCAATAGTCTACATAGTTAATAATAACAGATATCATATACATTTAAGCAGAGTTCATTATCACTTCTTGACTTCTCACCAAGTTTATATTAATCATGTATAAAAACCTTTTTTTTCTGATTGAAAGAACTTGAATGTACATTAAATGAATCTGCCAATTGTATTAAATTAGAAGTAGCTGTGTACACCCTTGAGAGTAGAGGGGCCATAAAGAGAGATCTGGATATCATCAACCATATGACATTTAGGAAGAACAAGTACCATGGGATGGGGTAGTCATGTTTTTACATGTCAATAGGGGGATAAAAGGCTGAAAAGCAGCTCTGTGGAAATTGATGGGTTTGAATTGATGATAAATTGAATAAGAGTAAGCAGTGTGCCCTGGCAGCCAGGAGGGCCAATAATGTCCTGAGGTGCATCAAACACAGCATAGCCATACAGTTGATGGAGGTGATTGTCCCTCTCTGCTCTGCAGAGCTGAGGTGAGGCACCACCTCAAGTACTGTGTGTAACTTTGTGTGCCTTAATATAAGAAGAAAATCAAACCATTAGACTGTGTCCAGAGGAGGACAACCAAGGTGGTGAACACCTCTAAGGCAAGACTTTCAAGGGGCAGTTGAGGTAACTTGGTCTGTTCAGCCTGGAGATGATCCATATGCAATCCCTTTCAACAAGAGCTATTCTATGATTCTATGAATTAAAGAAAGAGGACTGATAAAAAGAGCCGACCACATTGAGAAATGAAGAGGCAGTATTTTTTCATACAGTATTTGTTTATTAAATTCAAAAAATTATGTTTATTTGAGACGAAAGACCTTCATAGAACCTTTATTTGTACTATTAGTAATTTCACTGGTCCTAGAAGTTAAAGTGTTTTAATATCACTAACTGATTAAACCATTGGTTAACATCTGTTTTCAAACTACAGAAAAATAAATGAGTGAAGAATTCTTAAATATTGGAGATTTTCTCAGCTATTTTATGTTTTATTTCACTGAATGTTTTAGAAACTTTACAAACATCTTTAGAACACAGATATCTTTTAAAAGGAGGATTAAATATGTATATCAACAGTTAGGGGTATGCTTACGATCACCCTCAACATCAGACATACCAACCACTTGCCCTAAAAACTCTTTTGTCAGTTTCTGGAAACTATTCAAAACAAAGCTAGAAGCTATGCTCAGCATGTGGATTAGATGTTGACCCTATCCCGTGTGTTCTTGCAGTGCCTTTAGAAGACATTCAGCCACTGTTTTTAGTCTTCCAGCTCACCATTTCCACCATTTATTCCTGTTTTGATTTCCATCAGTCTCATGGCCTATTTCTTCTCTTTACTGTATGTAAGTGAAAACAAAATACAGTCCCTTAAGATTGCACTGGATGTTAAGGGAACACAATATAAACAAAGTAATAAGGATTCAGGAGTTATACCATAAGCACTAAGTGGCTTACGGCCTAGTTCTCATCTCTATCTTAGAGGACTCTGCCCTATTAGCAGGTCTGAAGGACAATTATGGTGCATTCTCTAATGTGCTGCCTTAAAAGCATATGAGGATCTAAACTTCCTGGATAGATGGAAACTACTGCTTAGTCTAGGCAGGTGACTGTTAGTATTGGGATACTATGTGGTCAATGTGAGCTTATGACCACAGTACCCATTCTGTTGACTTTCATTTAAGTTGCATTGGGTTACATGAAAAATCCAACATGAGAACCCACCATTAAATAAGATAATACTAAACATCGTAAACTATACCAAAGTGTGGAATTGTAGCAAAGAAATTAGTCAGACAGTCACTTATAAAATTAGTGAATCCGCTATTTATTACTGTTGAACAAGCACTCACAAAACTAAATCTTCTAGGAATCTAGCCAAGAATTTATTTTTGTTGACATGAAAAGTCAGGTTTGACGACGTTCTGATTAAAGCTGAACATAGACAAACAACTGTTAGCTTGTGTAGTATTAGAGTAAGATATTGACTACTTTCAGAAATCTCTGGCTATTTTTTAAATACAACATAATAATTAGGAGAGAGAGAGAGACTTAATACACAGCTGAATGCTTGTTTCAATTACTTCACAATACGACTTAGTGCCTGTCCCTAAGAGTTTCCAAGTATTTATGTGTGTATCTATCTATCTATCTATCTATCTATCTATCTATCTATCTATCTATCTATCTATCTNTCTATCTATCTATCTCAGGTATATATATTTTTAAAAAATGATGATAAAGCAGAAAGGAAGACATATGTGAGAAACAAAATTAATATTATGCAAGATTTATTACCAGATCTTTGTTCATTCTACTATCCATAACAAATTTGCATACATGAGAGAAACAAGAAGGGGAAGAAAGAAAAAGCATGAGTAAGCGAGAGTAGGGAATAATGTAGGTCAACAAAAATTCCAATTACTGCTATAAGTAGTGTCACTAATAATCCACTGTAGCCATAGAATCTTAGTGTGTTCCCATATCCCATGACAAGTAACTGTGTCCACTCAGAAAAGCTGTTCCTGTTTTCTAAATTATGTAACCAAAATCTGTCATCTATTGTTTTCTTTGTAAGAAGATATATAGGCAATCTGCAAAACAATTTACACTTTAAAATTTATTTTATATTACCTCAGATTCAATATGGGGGTTTCTTATATACTGTGTTATTTTAAGGAACTTCAAGGAACATGATTAAATGATAGGCTATACTGTAACACTTGCTAGCAATTTAGCTTTTATTCTGATCAGTAATTTCAGGGTTTCTTTCCACTCAATGATCAGTTATACAGGACCATGGAGAGTTTCCACTAGAGTAGCAAAATTAAAGGAATATACCTATGAGGAATTACTTAGATCCAAAAAGTTACACCTTTTAATTTTAAAAAGAATTATAAGCCAAACAAGCTTTGGAATATTTTGTGGGTTTTTTTCATGTTACAATAAAATAAGGGTAGAACTGAGACATCTGAATGTAGTTTTAGATTCAAATATTTATGAAAGTGAGCACCTATACTGCCATATGCATCAGATACCCCTTTCAATAACTACAGGCATTCTGCTTAACAAAACCCAAAACAATAAAACCTACTGTAGCATTCACAGAAAAAAAAAAAATCCAAGAGCAGAGGTGACAATTTGCTCTATATTTTCTCACTGAGTTTTTTTATGATCTTTGGAGAGGAAGGTACCTAACTGTCTTGAACCTCTACTTCTTTTCTATCACACTGAAAAATATAACAAATTCCAGTTATGTTAAAATCTCTGCAACAACTGTACTTAACCTTGTGAAATTAATTTCATGAAATTATTCTGCTTGAAGATAAACACACACAATAAAAGTGTGTAAGGATTGAGGCATATGATGGTTATAAGGTCATGCCATAAGGAAATACAGAACATTCCATAGAAATTTTTTACCAATAGACTCTTGTGTAGAAACAAATGCATCATCCAATGCAAGTTAATATTTCAGAGGGAACAGCTATGAATGGCCTCAGCTCAATTTTGGGAAACAAAGCACCTTGAGCAGTTAGGCACCACCAAACTTTCATATGCAATATGCACAACACTAAGCTTCCCTTGAAATAATTACCTAAATATATATCCTTGAATATTTTAAAACTCAAAATGTTCACATAGCTGCCTATGTTTAGTTATGTCACTTAATTGTAATTTATCATTGGCATTATTTTCACGTTCTGATTTCAAGGGAATGTACATATCTCCAAGTAGAGAAAAAAGAAGGCTAATCACAGTTTGTCAAAGCAAATTGACTATTCAAAAGTTTTTGAAAGTCACTAACATTTTTTTTCTAGATACTGTGCCAAAATAACTATGCCAAATTTTGCAACTTTGATGTTTCAATTTAAAACTTTTTGCTGAATCAGGATACAAATGAGAGATTTTTTTAAAAACATTTATTTGCATTCCTCACAAGACTTAATTTCTAGTTCTCCTGAGATTTTTAAGCCCTTCTGAGATTTTTAAGCCCTTGCTGTCTCAGAACAAAAAAAAAGTTAATATTTTTAAAATCTTTTTCATATATGGACTTTCACCTTTCTTCAAAACAGCTGTTAGGAGCTGGATTCAGTCAACTAAACTCCTAGAAGAGGGAATGTGCTTACCATTATGGCAATCATTGTTCACTTTTACTTTGTATTTTCTTGAGTAATCAAGAATACTACATCCAGATTTAGGCCCCTCCAATATAAAAAAGGGATTAATAAACTGATATTTGTGCAGTAGGGGCTAGCAAGATAATCAGGGAGCTGGAGTTCTTGCTCTGTGAGAAGAGGCTGAGGGAGTTTGCTTGTTCAGCTCGAAGAGACAGCTTTGGCAGGCAGCTAACAGCAGCCTAACAATGTCTGCAAGGGAGTCACCAAGACAGAACCAGTTAAAACAAGAGAGGTCCAAAGTGAGTCTAACAGAACATTTTTCCTACATTATGAAGACAGTCAAGCAGATAAACAGGTTACTGAATGAGATTGTGATGTCTTTGTTCTCAGAGGTTTTTAAGACCATATTGTCTAAAGCTCTGGGCAGCCTGAAGGTACCTTACATCTGATCCAGCTTTGAGAGACCTTCATGGCACTTAATGCCATGGCCTAGTAACCACGGTGGTGTTGGATCAAGGGTTGGACTTGATGATCTTGGAGGTCTCTTCCAACATGGTTTATTCTATGATTGTAAGATTCTAAGTCTCTTCCAGCCTGAAAAGCCTTACAATGCTAGGGTTCTACAGTGCCTCATTACTTCATCAGTTTAACTCTTTCTTATTTATTTCACTTCATAGATTTTATTTTTTTATTAGTATTACATTAATCAGTATTAAGTTTCAGAGGGGAAAAAGGGAAAACTAGTGGAAAAACAAATTTATTTCAAGATCAAAAAAGAAGCAATGATGTCTAATAAAGATCTAAGGTAGGTATTTGGAAGTTAAAAAAAATTTACTTATCATGGTCACTGGTAAGTAAAAGCAGGAGTTACTGGTAAAAAATACCTTTTTCAAAGGACAACTTTAAACCAAATGCAATTCGACTATGTAAGACTGCTGAGATTTTAAGTGGTTTTTTCTCTGTTTTATCTATCATAAACTCAACATATGCAGCTGCTTGCAAACATGGAAATGTAAAGACCTAGGAATAAATAGGGTACTCTGATTATTACTAATAAACCTTTTGTTCTGATCCTGTAAGTTTCCTGCCATGATATTGAAATGTATCCAACAAAATATAGCTAGCTCTAGCAACAAGTTCATCATAACGCAATTATTTTCCCTCCAAATAATCAACTTGGTCCTTTTCCTTCTTTCTTTTCTTCCTTTCTTTCTTTTTCTTTCTTTCTTTCTTTCTTTCTTTCTTTCTTTCTTTCTTTCTTTCTTTCTTTCTTTCTTTCTTTCTTTCTTTCTTTCTTTCTTTCTTTCTTTCTTTCTTTCTTTCTTTCTTTCTTTCTTTCTTTCTTTCTTTCTTTCTTTCTTTCTTTCTTTCTCTTTCTTACTTTCTTTCTCTCTCTCTTTCTTTTTTTCTGGTGGGACCACACTTCTGATTGTGAACGGTTTGTTGTTTTGGAAGTGGAGCACACAGGTAAAAAATCAAGGCTTTATTTATTTGGTTGAACAGACTTAGATAAATATTAATAAATTAGGATAATTTAGTGATATGTTAAGGTAATTTAACTAAATTAACTTATGTAACCTTATTACTGATTTAAAATCTAATTTTGTAAATCAGAACCTTCTTCTACTTGACAAAGGGAGCACATAGTTAAAATACAGTTCAAAAGCAGGGAGTTGAACTACATTTTAATAATGGGATTATTCACTGCTACTTGTCAACATAAGTAAGATTTTCACAAACTGATCCCATGCAAGGAAAATGTAGTTAGGAACTAGTTCGAAAAAAGTGTTCACAGACAATTTCATCACCATATGCACACTCATGGAAATAACATAGTGGTAAAAAACAAGAGGCTTTTCTAAACTTTTTTTTTTTTTTTTTTTTGAGTATGCAATGATTCACTAGATAAAAAAAGCCACTAGGTGGCATTTGTGATTTATTAGGCTGGCATCACTGTTTATATATTACATCCAATCCTTGGTTTCAAGACATTTAACATTCCAAGACATTTAATTCAAGAACCTCCTTCTGTAATTAGATAAAGGCACAGAATTTTCACTTCTGCTATATCATTTGGTAACCCATTTTCTGAAGTTTCCATTCAAACCCTAGACTTCTCAGGCATGTATTCCCTGACCCTACAGCACCAGCTTACATAAGTAATTACTTGTCTACAATTAAGCTGTAAATAACGCAATCACTCCATTCTTGTCCTGTCACTCTAGTCCCAACCACAACAAATAGGGCTAATCACGTACTTACTCAAGTGTGTAATTATTTACAGTTAAACTTCTGTCACTTTCACCCTGTTTGGAAACAGTAGAACACAACCTGTAATTAGCAAATGTTGCTGCAGGCACTTTTACTTGGAAATATGCCATGGATTCAGCACCTATGTGAGCAAAGAGGTAAAGCCTTTGATCCAAAATTCTGGCATGGATTCTTCCCCTCAGACTATTCTATTATCAGTCCTCAATAAGGAAGGGAGATCAATGAATTATTATTATGTCAAATAAGGCTCTTGAAAATTACTAGTGCCCTTTTTGTCAGAGACTTTATGTGTACTTATATCATGCTTATATGCATGAATATACTTATATATACATATATATATATATATGTATTAATGTGTGTCTGAAGATGTAAGATTCAATCAGGTATATGCCTGATTTGAACTTTCACTGAAATGACAGTAAAAATTGTTATATTCACAAATCAGATTGATGAATATAGGCCTCATGTTGTCATTTCTTTCATATGTTGTTTTCCTGGTTAGAACCCAACACTGTGAAAAAAAAATCGTTCTTGCTTGAAATACAACCTTTCAAAGCATTATATTCAACAAAACACAATTATATTAACAGGTACAGAAACAACTGTATGTAGACATGCCACTAAAAAGACTAGTCATAAAGCAGATGCCTGTAAGTCATGCTCTGGTTTATTGTGCTGAAATCTTCCAACTAAAATTATTGTCTCATAATAAATCAAGTGCATCACAAATGTGACATTAAAGTGTATGTGCCCTCATTTCATACTGCGTCAAGTTCTGTCACATGTACTCAGCTGGTGCTATTCCTTACCCTATTCCAAGGCTGGTAAAGAACTACTCAGCCTGAACAAGGGGGCAGCATTTGTCCCATGGAGAAGATTGGACAATTAGAAAGAACTCATTTGCCACCTGCCTGTAGCAGAAATTCCAGAAGCAGATGGAATATGAGATTAAAAACAGGACCTGTTTTTTTACTGGCACATAAACAGATCATTTAAAAGAAAGGCTGGGTAAGAACAGGCACAGAAAATAATTGTCATAACACTTTCAGTTTACCAAAGATACTGGAGGATTTATTTTTTCTTTCCCTTTTCCTGTTCCCTGTTTCATCCTCAATATGGCTATAGCTCATTCTGTAACTGTTCTCATGGACTAAAGTTGTTTTACACAGAGAAATCAGAGTGAGTTGACAAAAGATAACACAGATTTTAAATAAGACTTCTTTGTGGGAAGACACTAGAGTAAATCCTTCAATAGATTAATTGGAAATAACTCCCTGTATAAGATCCTGCATGTTTTGGGTCGAACAGGTGTATTCATTAACATTACTGAAGTATATTAGTGTAAGGAGACGAGGGGCTTAGCTTAAAATGTTTCAGTAGACATTGGATGAAAGGAAAGGGAGTCAGAACATAAGTTATCAACCTGCTTTGGGGATGTGCATAGTCAGAGTCAGATACTATGAATCTGGAAATCATTACAGTTAATTATTCACTGTGTCTAATATTCTAACGTAGAAAGAAAAAGTCTGAGGATTTACTGCCTAGTCCTTAGCAATGTCTGGCAAACAGGTTTCAGTAAAATGCCTGGGTATCCAATTACCATGGAAACAGTTATACTGGATGGAGTGTGTGGCACTTAGCTAGTTTGTTAGTTAGTTGCTGTTGAATTACACTGATATGAAATTGCTGTAGTCTCAAGATATTTTTTGTAATGGCAGTAGCTGTCTCCCAGTATAATGACTCACTTGAAAAGTCTATATCAGCCAGAACAAAATGCTCAGCAAATGTTTCCAAGTTGACAGATATTCTGTTAGGGACCTATGATTTGCTGTGAATATGATGCAGGGAGAATGTAGACATGTCAACCTTTCTTTACTCTTTCAACTACCTTCTAAGATCATGACCTTTTGTTGCTGATGATATACATATGTTGAATATTTGTTTAAACTATCTTCCCACTACTGATAAACACAACCCACCAGATTACATTATGCAAATGAGTTGCAAGGGAAATAAAATAGAATTTCATATTTTCCTATGTAGCAATGCTTCTCACAGCTTTGTATTTATTACACTTTAAGAAATATGTAATCCTTGGAGGAAAGTGAGTGATCCAAATAGTTATTACATATAATTCTTCCACAAGACCAGAAAATCTGTCAAACTGTCATTGCAAGCTGCCATCTGAGAAACTGCCCTTCAGAGTCTTAATTTCCCTTTCTTTCCCCCTCACACCCCACAAAACCACATCTGCAATCAGCCCTTCTCAGATTATTCAAGATTTCTAAATTGCATGAGAGATATAAAAGGCAAGATGTGCTGATAAGGACTTGGATATATTAGTAATGAACATTACCAGTTTCTAGTTATCATTTGAGGGCAGTATATGCTTTAGCTCTCCTCTTTGACTGGACAGTCAAGGATTTGCTTGCACACTAAGCTCATTTCCCAGGTAAGCAAGCTGTTTTTCTATTCTCTTTCCACAGTGTATTAAACACATCCTTGTGTCACCAGTAACAACAGCAAATAAAGTGCATTCAAAATTTTTTCTTTATCCTTCAGTACTTTGAATATAAAACAAAAATTTTTTTGAGCTTCAAAAAATCATTAGCAGTGCAAAATATATGTAGTAAAAAATACATTTTATTAACTAGCCTTTTTCTCTCCACAGCTTAGTGTTTCAGGAGAAGGTGATATCAAGCTTACGTTCACATTTCATTAACAAGAATTTCTCACTATTTGTTCACTGAAATGTGAGGTTTTGATTCCTGATGCTCAAATTGATATTTAACTTTCTTACAAATCAACATAACTTTTTTATCTAGAAGCATGTGAAACTGAACTAATGACATCATTATAGTTACAATCCTTCACACTGGAAACCAAGTCTAAGAAATAGCTACATGCAATATGCTGAAGGGCTCAACAATGTATATGTTACACTTCCAAATCTTCAGAGATTTGGAGTGACTTGTTAGAAGCTGTCATGAATTACAGAATTTCTTTCTAAACCCAAAAGGCTGTCACAATATTTGAGGTTTTTCAAACTTTTCTATCTTAAAAACTACATAAACACAGATATAGTATATGTCAAAAGATAAGCCTTAATCTGACTGCTGTTTTCTTAGCCCTGACTTTATTGAAAGAATTTACATGATACAGAATATGGATGATATGGATGGTCCTCCACAGCTGAAAGCAAAAAATATTGGATACAGTTTCAGTATTAAGAAAATAAATAATACAATATGATTAAGATGAAAATTTGGAAATCCATAGCACGGATGCACTTGTTGAATAACATTTCTAGGTGAAGTTAAAAAATTAACTCACATGAAAGCTTTTGGCCTTTTTGTCAGTAGAGGGAAGAACATATTCTACATCTCATCTGTTGCTCATCCTTTCTAGGAAAAATGAGGTCATGCAAAAACTTGCAGCTGGGTAAGGTAAATCCCCCTAATTTATACTTTTATTCAATAATATAAATTCCATATCAAAATACATTTTATCCCCTTCTATTATTTTTGGAACCAGACTCCTGATCCTTTATTTACACTATATATGTGAGTATGCTTCTGCACAATTAAGTTCACCTCATAGATAAATCCAGAAACAAAGAACTCAGCACTTGATAACATCTGGTCTGGTTGCTTGGCTTTTGGCATATAGTTTCTGGAGCTGTAGTTTGAAACTTTAGAAAGCTACTTAATCTGTGACTGAGTCATTGAACTCCAGGCAATACTAAACATCCACATCAGGGATGTGGTTTACAAGGCTTTGAGTCTCATAACTTTTCAATTCCAGCTAGCAGTTTGAAAAGTAGTCCAAATTACTTCAGTGGGTCTACTTAAACAATAATGTTTATTGGAAGTAAGGATTTCAGATACTGCTTCAGAACCTTAAGTGTTGGTCAGCCTAAGGTGATCTCTAGAGAACAGAGTCGGGGGAAAAAAATATGGGCAAAGGCAAGAAGGCAGGAATTCCAAAGGGATTGGATAGGTAGAAAAACATTCTCTGAAGAACTGTATCATGGTAGGTTCTGAAGTACTGAGACTTTCTCATGAAACAGTTGCTGCCTGAGTCTGGAAAAAGGAAGAATGGTAAATCCTCAATTTTAAACAAAAAATGGCAGATCTGTTAGTATTTTTATGATATTTCTTTGAAGTTGTTATTAATTGCCAGTACTGAAATAATGTAACAGTGTGTGTCAAGATATAAACCAACTTCGTGTTGTATGTTTCCCATGGCACAGGACTATACATTTCCTGTACTGTATTTACGTGGAGTGAATGTGCCACTTATTAAAGTTGAACAAATAAAGTACTCATGGATTTATGTTATTTTGTTGTACAATTTATGGCTGGCATGCAAATTTTCAGTTCCTTTCTCTCTGCTATTCGTTTTTGTACAATTATTCATTCAAATAGGTTCTCCTCAAATGCAGAAGAAATTAAATGTTCTATCCACATTCACACTGAATGAATTAATTCTGATTAATGTTACTCAAATGAACACAAAATTAATTAATCACCATTAGAAAGATACTGAAATGCTTTACCTTGGCTTTTTAAGCTTTAATAGGCTGCTAGGTTTCACAGCATTAGATACAAACCCACAGTTAAGCCCCTAGATGCAAGGATTTGGGAAATATTGGGAGATGTCTGCATCTGTAACTAGACTGGGAATTTTGCTCCCATCTCTCTTTGAAAGTGATACTTATTATGCATGCTCTTTTGAGCTCTTAATTTTTTTAACTGGTATGTTTTCTAGTAGATTCTAGCCCCTTTCTCAAGTCAGATGGTAGAAAGGAATTATATGTTTGCATAAGGTTACATACAATGTGGTATGAATAAAGTAATACAGTGGGCAAATAACACAAAGTGTTCATTATAATTCATAAAGTGTCTCCACAAGTTTTCTTTCCAGTGATCAATTCAAGTTAATGATGTTTCCTAAATTCTTAGCCAAAGTATCTTTGCCTATTATCGGATATCAAAAGATAATTTTCTAACAATTTAAATGTTTGGAGAGTGACTTCCATAATAAATTACACTTATCTCTCCATTTATTTCCCTCTAATTTTTTATCACTCCCACACCTTTGCTATTCTCTGACATTTCAGTACTAGAGAACGTTGCACTGAAAATATATAATCATAGTATCACAGCATAAGACAGTCAGGGAGGGGCCTTATGTATGTCCTGCCAAAGTTGAAACAATTATGAGATCAGACCAAGTTCCTCAGCACTTTATATGGTCAGGTCTTGAAAACCTTTGAGACTGGACACTTTACAACTGCTATGAACAATCTATTACACTGTTTGACAGTCCTGATGAAGAAAAATATTTCTCTCATATCTACTTGTTCCCCTGCTGTAAACCAATGTGAAGAGGCTGACTCAGGCTTCATGACTTCTCATAGGTATCTCCAGGCTCCTGTTATGTGCTACCTTCCCTTCTCTGGGCTGAACAAACCTAGTTCCTCCTCCTATACTTTGATCAATTTACGCTTCTTCAGTTAATACTGTTGGTCATTAAGCTTACTACCTTCAGGAAAACTGGGTGAATGCCTCCAAGCATGGATTCCATTTCAGAGAACAAGGACAGTGTGCGGCTGGGTATGAACCTGTGCAATAGTTTGCCTAGTCCTGTTTTGCTGATATTGAGTTACTTCTTAACACCAAAGTACAGGCATTTACAAGTGAACAATAGGGAAGTCAGTACTTATGCATTATCATATTTTTGAACACAAGAAGACAGTTCTTTCCTTCAGAAGTCATTGAAAGAAAATATAGTAGCTATCGGTAGATGCGTGGGCAGCAGCTGCATTGAATTGTGCAACAGATGCATGAGAGGAAAACACCACGTCAAATGGAGGTTTTACTGGACCCTTTAATGGACTGTTTGGCCACCTGTCTTCTATTGGTAATCTTTTCATCTCCTCTTATCCACTTCAAGTGTCCTGGAAGGAAATGTGTGAATCTATCCTACCAGAAAAGATCAGTCTTTGAATTCCAAGTTACAGTGAAATAGCTAATGACCTTGAACCCAGATTCAGATTTTTTGTTTTGACTATTCTCAACTTAATATTTCTGTCTGTGAACCAGAATTTTATTGCAAATTGCTTCATAGAACTACAAAATTAAAGTGTAATGTAAATTTACAGAGTGAGGTAAAATTGTCACTCCAGAGTGTGAAAGGCGAATAACTGAAAAAAATAGCTGTATTATGATCATAAGAAAATTGAGAAAGATTCTCCTTCATTTTCAGTAAACTGTTGTTTATTTTGAAAGCCAGATGAAGAGGAGAGTATTAATACCAGCAAAACTGAAATTTCCATGATCTGATCTGTGATAATCACAATAATGATATCACACTAGGTTTTTCCTTTGTGTACATAGTTTAAATAAGGATCTCTGGTCTGCTAGGCCTTGTATACCACAAAATAAGTGAAGTACTGCTTTGAAGGTCTGTCCTAGTATCTACTTAAACATTTTGGCATCTAAGAACATCCCAAAAAACAGATGATACTTTCAACATATTATCAGCTCTGTATAACGTCATCATCATGAGAAACAGTTGAATACCAATTTATCTGCAGCTTTGCTGAAAGGTTTATAGCACAGTGAGTGGTAATCACATTAGCTTCCTTTATCACTTGGACTGTACATTACATTAACATAATACAATTTTAGAGCTTTAAGAAATATTAAACTGAAATGAAGGCAAGCAGTGCTTCACTAATGGATTTACAACATCTCTTATCCCTGCTCAGATACAATGTCTATAATCAGAGAGAATATTATTTGCATTTCTTTAGAAAAAGCTGTTCATTTCAAACATTGTATTAGTCTGCTAAAGAGTTGCCATCTAATTGGTTTGTTGAGAGATACAGAAACTGCTTTTGTCCTTAATCCTGATTTTAATTTGTTATAATTTTTTATTCTCATATATGTCCATAACAGAAAGACACATGCATAAACACATATTTGTGTAAGAGATTGAGACACAGAAAAATCTCTTCACTACAAGCATACCACTGAAATTTGGTTAAGATAAACAAATAATTTGCCTTGGACCTTTTAAAAGTCTTTGATTTTCCTCCAAGTATCTCAAGTAGATTTGGTTTGTCTGGCAGGGAACATCAATAAGTGAAATAAACAGCAAAAGGAATCTAATTAATCTTTTCACCCAAATCATCTCTCTGAATTTAGGGAAAAAAACACAGCACACAAAAACAACTGTTCCTGTTCTAAAGATAGTTTGAATGAGTAATAACAGAAGTGTATTTTCCTTGTTTCTATGCTATGACAGAAGCATGAAACTTGAAAATAAGAACCAAAAGCATTACTGAAATAATCCTCATATACTTAATCCCTTATCAATGTATCTTTTTTGCCAATCACAGGAGAAATAATTACTAATAATTGCTGTACAAATAACTCACAAGAATATTTATCTCTCTTGTCATCATTCCTCAATAGTCCACTGTTTGAGGACTGTCAGTGTTCCCAAGCCTTCATTTACAGACGTACTCATCCTCCTCATTTGGTAAAGATCTGCTCATTAGCTCTGGCTAAAATAGACAAGAAATCTAGAGTCTGTTCTAAGTCTCTTGCCTCCTTTTATCATGTTCAGCATTTTGTACCGTTCTTTTGGATCATAGGAGTCAGTTGCAGTCACAAGTCTTGATTATTCAGGCCAAATATTTCCATATTGACTTAAGACTTGGGACGAGAGTCTGACACTAAGAGTTGCTCACACTGAATCTTCATGCCAGCTATCCTTAGAAGTCACAGTATGTTGCTTATGAGATGTATGTGTAGGAGTGGCCTCTAAGTCCTTGTGTAATTCAGATGAATATTGATTTTATCCATTAGCGTGTGTTATGTTTTCCTGTGATTCGCTTCCAGGAAACAAATGAGAATTAGACTTTTTAAGTATTATATATTTTCTTTTTTTTCTGTGTAATTTGCTGCTCAAAGGTGCTTTTCTTTTATAAATTATTTGCATTTATATCTATTTTGCATTTTCTCAAGTAAAAAAGATATACAGTGGAATTATGCTAAGAAAGGAAGAAGTGAGAAAAAATTTTCTGGTTTCTTCTGCTCATGACCTGTTTAAGTTGTTCATGACAATGGTATTGCTCCTTCATGCAATTTAACTTATTCTGGAGAATTGGCAAATGGGAGTGAACCACACAGGGATGTATTCATTGAGAGGCTGACAATCCTGCCAAGCATGTTGTTGTTCTGAAGGCTCTACCTCAATTTCTAAATAGTTAGAATCACACAAAGAGTTAGAGGTGAATTCGCAACCCCCCTGGAATTAACAGGTTTACTTTGTTGTTCAGAGTTTGATATTTCCTCTCTTTTAACAGAAACAGAACTTCCCTGTCTCTTCACTGCAGGATTAATGGCTTCCTTGCTTGTAGGTCTGACTGATGGTGTTCAAAGGTGTCAAATTATTTAAGGGCTTGTGTTGAACCTTTTCCTACTGAAGTAAAAATTATTCAACATCTGTCAAGCATGCACCTGTGTTTATTATTTTATCCCATATGTGGTTGGCTGGGATTTTACACTCAGTTACTCTCTCTTACCAATATCCTTCCAGTATTAGAATTTATTTATCATAGTGAGAGAAAAATAACTGTTTTGAAAAAGCCCTTTAGGAGTGATGCATGGTTATACAAAATTCTCCTTATCTTCCCTGTAGATGAACCTGTGAAGAACATACACTTAGCTGAATTTCAAGTCTTTATGTATATACACACCTGTATGTACTGCATTTCCTGTATGCATTCAACATTATTATGTGCTTCTTTTTTTTTTGTGCATAAAGAAAACTCATGGTCTTGAGGCTAAAATTTAACCTAAAAATCAGCATCAATTTATTGCTAGTTACAGTTCAGATATTGACTCCAGAGAGTGTGTTGCAGTATTCTTGTACCTCAGATTACCTAAACGGGAAATAGAGTCAAAAAGTTGTTAAACTTGCCTCTTGGGACTTGTTATTTTCACCATAAATGCAAGAGATGCCTGCATTATTATCAACACTGGAATAAATCCGTTAACTTCTTAGCTGCAAAGTATATTTAGATATCTCTAACTCAGTGAATCTGGTGACTGGACTTTTTCACGAAAATGTGTGGTTAAATGTTGCAACATTTATAACTTCCTACTTCCTAATGCCAGAAGTCAGCAGCTGGAAGTCGTGATTCACAGCAGACAAAGCCTCTGACTTGCTGCAATGGACTGCCTGCTCCCCTTTGATCTCTAGAAGGGAGACCTGTGGTGTGGCACTGAGTAGTTTGAGAGTTAACATATTTGCTATTTAAAAACCAATTTGGACATTAAAAGAATCCTTCATGTAACAATTTTGATTCATCTCTTTAGCACAGTAAGCTTTGATTTAGGCAATCAAGATTTTCTTTATATTTAATTGTGTATACTGTTTTTCATTCAGTCAATGAGTTGTCAGCTTTTCATGTATTTTTAAAGCCTCACAAATAGATGATCTGAAGCGCTGTTAATTATCAATTAAATTTTCTCAGAGTAGATTGTAAAAAGTTCAGATGCACCTAATTAGAAAGAATGCAGCTTCCCTCTGCACCTCTAGGCTCAATTATTTTAAAGTATATGATAGCATAGGAAAATAATCAAACTTTTCCTATTGATTATAAATGTGCTTTTTAAATGAGATGCTAAAAAAGTCAGAAATGCATAATTCAAAATTGGAGTTAATATAAATACATTATTCTTTGGTTGTTTTTTTTTTTTTTTTAACTCTCTGCATGGTCAAGTGCTATTTTACAAAAGTGATGACCTTGTATGTTTGTAGACCTTTTTTAACTGGGATATTTTTGGTTTAGAAATTCTTCTACTACTAGATGCTTGCTATAAATGCTGCACTTCTGGTGACCTGAGTCTATTATCTCAGCACATTATGCTACTGAAATAAGACAGTGGAAGTAATTTCAAGACAAACTTAACAAGGAGTTTGTAAATATTCTGGCCTAAAAAAGAAAGATAGATTTTCTGAAGAAAGGCTTTCAAAGCAATGAAGGTCATGCAGTGATCAAGATCTTTGGCAGGAGGCATGAGAGAGAAATCTATTCAAGGCTGGATTAGATCACTAATTTTTCTGAAGACCGAAGAAATTAAAGACTTTGGATAGGACTGAATCCCCCCAACTGCTGAGTTTATTTTCTTGTTTGGAAAAACCCAAATGTTACTTTCACTGGCCTTGACTGAAATCACAATCATCTCATACCTGGCTTTCAGCCCTGCTACCTGTAGTGAAAGGCCATTCAAATACCACTCAGACAGGTGAAAGCATTTCACTGTTCAGACTCAGTGTATTCATGAGCAGTTTACAATCCTTTATTCTTTAGTTTAATATTCTTTATCTCTTTACACTTCTGTTTAACTCACTTTTGGATTTACAAATAACATTCTTCTCTTAAGACTTTCTATTCCTTTGGTTATCCCAGTAGTACTTACCTTTATTCACGCAGATTGATTTTTTTTCCTTTTCTTATGACTGATCAGAGTAGTATACCATATTCCAGAGAAGTTATGTGCAGAGTGATACTAATATTTCAGGTTTTCTACTGGAAGCATATTTCCCTGCATATTCTAGAAACACACTTACCTTTCTCTCACCTGGTTTCTACTTTGAAGCATCTTCTGATCCACTTATAAGGCTAACTTCTTGTTCATTCACTTCTGGCTGATGATCTTCCAGTTTATGACAAATTCTTGGTTTAACTTTTACTGTACACCATTGAGTATACTGTATTTACATTTCATCTTATTTTCATTACTCCACTCCACATAGTTATTAATTTCTTTCATGTTTCAGGAAGCAGGTTAGGGCTAGGATTTATCCGTCTCATTTGCAGTTCTGATGACATCTTTTCCTTTCTAGATCTGCATCAGATTTATGTTTTATTGAAAATCATAAGCCTATATCATCTGTCTTGTATTCTGTTCCCAAGGGTCTGCTTCTTATAAGCTTCCCACTCTCTTCTTCAATTTAGATTCTTTTGCATTAAACATAACAGTTTTATTGCCAGAGAAACTTAACATTAGCTGCCTATAAGTATCTGGATCAGCTTTCAGCTTGATGTTTGTACTTGTCTGTGCACAACAGACTTCTACTTATGATAGGAGTATACACGTGCAAGGTAAAATATATGCAGGTATCTTCCCCAAAAATGCCAAGGCAGTGGAAAGGATTCAAAGGGTTTATTTCAGAAGCAAAGACATTAAAACTTACAAACTTCTTGGCACTGCAAGACAGCACCGGGCCTCAGAGGCAAAGGCAAACCTCCTATTTGCTCCTGGGCTTTATCATTGCTACCCCCCCACTCCGACACTCCCCAGGCCACAGAGGCCCTGTAGCATTTCTGTGTTATCTCTGTCCTCTCACATATCAGAGAAAGAGGCTGAGAACTTCTCTTTGTATGCAAGCGTGGGAAGAAAGCATTGAAACTGCCTTTGAGAAAGAGCTACCTTCTAGGCAGAAAACCTTCCTAAGCGAAAACTCTGTCTCCTCGTAACAAAATCTTCCAAGAAAAAAGGGTATTCTATCCTCACAGCATGACAAAAGAAATATTTAACAAAAATATTGTTCAAACACATGCATAAAACCAGAGTGTTAAGTCTAAACTATGCACAGTGCACATGTCTCATTCTGAACAAACACTTTTACACAAATTATTTCAGTACAACAAGGAGACACCTTAACAGATATGTCAACTTTGAGATGTTGGATATTTTAATGCTTACTGCCTATATTCATAATTTCAAGGAAAATAGTCCTTAGTGGACTGGTGATTGATCTCAACTTTGAATTCCAGTTTATGATGAGAAAAATATTAGAGCTTTTACTCTATTTTAAAATGTTTAAAGAGTGGTGGTGATTTAGATAGATAACTTATCTGTGAGTATGGTTATTTTCATCACTTTATTGTGTGCTAAACATACTTGCTCTTCTTTGAAAAGGCTATACAGTATTCATTGTGGCACAACATTTGTAACAATGCTTAGAAAGGACATCAAATCTCTGTGTGAAGTACCATGTTACAAGGAAATGACAAATTAAATCCTGCTGCTGTGGAACTGTAGATCAGAATTAGGACTTCTACTTATGGAAAAGTGAATCCTAATACATGTGGACTAGAGTCTTTCATGCTGCTACTTTAAACATTACTTTATATGTACTTTACCTTTCAGTAGTGAGCTCAAACCCATACAAATACTTAATCACTTAAACATACACTTTACTGATAATTAGTACTGAACCTGTTTAAATTCTGAAAACACATATTTAATACCTTCTGAGATTGAAACTTTGGTAATTTTTGAAGGTGCTTATGTCTTTTTTATTTTAATTTTTATGTTCTGCAGACATCTAGACTTTTTATTTTGGCCAAGAGTTGCTCAGATGTCCATATTTTTTATCTAGCTGTACACTCCAGAAACTTACTTTCTCTCTAATGTCTAGCTCCTATCATCTGAATTGCATCTTTCCTTATCTTACCTACGGAAATCCATTGAAAATTGCATTGTGAAACAAACATCTATTTCCGCCTAAAAAGACAGTAGGAAGTGAGATTAAATTTATTCCTTATTTTATAAATTAACAGCTAATGGATGCAGCCAAGCTGTAAAAGATCTAGGTTCTGTTGTGTACTGTGCTTTTTCCTTTTTTTATTTAAATAATTATGTTAGTCGTCAAACTATAGCAAAAGCTACTGGTGAAAGGTATTCTAAATTTCTTTTGAAGTTGCTCTACTTTACACAGTATAATTAAATGTGTGCTAGGTCAAAGGAAAAAACACAGAGTAAGTAAAGCAGGCACTAGGGAGAGAACTAAGAACTGAATTTTAGTGTCATCGAGCACCTTACATAATGACTTTAAACACTAAATACAGTTTCTATTCTAGAATGCCCTATTGTGCTGCATAGTGATATTTGCTTAAGAAGTGGAAGAAGTTTCAAATCTCAGCAGGCACTGAAACAGGTGTTACAATCCCTATGTTACTGCATAAGAAATCTGGAGTATCGAAAGCAGGTGATAAATTTCTTGAGACCTCTATGGGATAAGATCATGACAAGTGAATAGCTTCTAGAAGTAGTTCAAATTGTGACACGTGTCTATTCAGGGCCTAAAGTGAGGCAACTTGATGTCATGACACTGAAAATATGCTCTTCCATTTGAGCTCTCTTTCTGGCCAGCTGAAACATGCCCCTGATCTTTATGCTGGTTTCTGAAGAATTCTTGCTGAAATATCAAAATTTGTACTGTAAGTAGAAACTAGATACTTAACTTCAGGCTGTCAAAGTCACCAAAACAGCTATATTTTTGTGTAGAAGACAATTAAAGTATCAAAGTACTGCTTCTTCCTTTGTATCATGTGGTTCGAGTTATGCTGGTAATTTGTATATCACACAAATTTCTTTAAAGAAACCGTCAATAATGCAAAGTTCTAAAGATATTTGAGTTGTATTTAGTTATTTCTACTTCTTTCTATCTCTTTCTCCCTTAAATGACCAACTCTGTACTGGAATGCTGCCTTTAAAGTGGTTTAGATTAAATGAAGTTTATGTTTCCTTTTGAAAGGAAAAAAAATTAAAAAAACCTCAAGCACATCAACTAACAACAAAACCCCCCCACCAAACAAAAAAAGCCACAAAATATTCAGGTAATATTTTACAGCTACGAAGTCCAATGTGGACTATGGTACACATGTCTTTTCTGCATTATAAGCAAAACTGCTAAACACCTCTACCATAATCATTATTAAGATAAAGAACATTATATCTACAGAAGATACTAACTTATTATTATTATTATTACTGCAATTTTTAATCAAGAATATTTAATTTCCTTGTAAATTTGAGTTTCTGTCATACATTTACAAATTCGACTTTTTAAATTTTACTTTTAACAAAACAATAAGAAAGACCAATATTAAATATTACATTATTTTAAATGGATATTTTGCCTTTATACTTCAAATTCTATTTTTGCTACTGAATTTCAATTATTAATCCTAGCATAATGATTGGAATTAAATGCCTGCAGCTCATCAAATTTAGATATTTCAAAATGTATACCAAAAAAAAGATAATATAACTACAGAGATAATGAAGTACAACACTAAGAGGTGAAATCGTCCCTAGGGAGGAAAATGGCATAATTAAAATTTTTATCTCAACGTATGACTGAAGAAAAGGCTACAGTGCTATTTGGAAGGGTTATAAGTCAAGTAGTAATAAAAAATGAAAGTTTATTCATCATAAACTACATTAATCAGATTAGCCCAACAAATGTGTGAATCCAAGACAAGACCGAAAATAGACTGAAAATACATTGGTGAGTTAAATACTGCATTATATTTTAAGGGGAAATGCCACTTCAGGCACACAACACAAACCCAGACCTGAGCAAAACCTTGGTTTTTCTAAAAGATTTATTTGAGAACAAAGACTAACAACTTTAGCAATACTTAACAGTTCAAGCCCCTGAGTCTTTCTGCCACTGAGGAACAATGAAGTAATAATTTAAGTGTGACAAATTTACCAAAAAAACCCCCAACAAAACAAATATCTTTATTAGAAACTGTATTTCCTGCTGATTTTCACAGATGGTTAAACTAGTTAAAATTTATCTAGAAGTGGCCATGATGATTTTTTGCTGATTCCTTGCTTTATGATACCAAGTGGTGGAGAGGGTAGGCAGGCAAAGAGCCTAGGTGCTGTGAACAGAAGGGACAAGGCAAATAACAAAACAATAATGAAGTGGGATCACCAGAAACACAGGGGTGTAAGTAAGGAAGTACTTGCTCCACAGTCTTGTAAGGGAACCTCTTATTCCCTTCACAGGAAACCAGTAAAGCAGCACACTTGAATGCCCTCTGAAATGTATGTACACTAATGCACACAAACTGAAAAACAAACAGGAGAAATTAGAAGTCTATGTGCAGTTACAGAACTATAA
Organism: Pachyramphus minor; assembly: GCA_013397135.1. Taxonomy (NCBI): domain Eukaryota; kingdom Metazoa; phylum Chordata; class Aves; order Passeriformes; family Tyrannidae; genus Pachyramphus; species Pachyramphus minor. The sequence continues at coordinate 37,436 of VYXB01005721.1, forward strand.
CCTCACTGAAATAATGGAGATGTGATGGGATAGCTCACACAACTAGAGTGCTGCAAAAGAGAAACCCAGGCCCTTAAGAATCACATGTTGGCAATGCCCTACATGTGAGAGACAAGCTGGAATGCACAGACCTCTGCCTTGTGATGAGTGATGAGCTGAGAGCTGTGTTGGGATGTGGTGGGCAGATCAACATGGGTCATTCGTCATTCCTAATAAGAAAGAGTAGTTGAGGTCTTTGTCATACAATGGGAAGAGGTCTCAAATTCTCAGTCCCTGGTTCTCATGCCTGTCACCCTGACATCAGCTGGAAAGACAACATAAGTCAAAAGCAAATTAAGAGTTTTCTGGAGTGCATTGACAACAGCTTCCTGACACAGGTGGTCCAGTAATTAACAAGGAGAGTGGACCTGATACTTACGAGCAGGGAAGAAGTGATTAGGGATGTGGAAGTGATCACGTGGGCTGCATTAACCATGAATAGTGGAGTTCAGGGTCCTAAGAGACTGGAGTAGGGCAGAAAGAAGGATCACCACCCTGGACATTAGAAGCACAGGTTTTATCTTGTTCCTTTTGGTCAGCAGAGGCATATATGAAGTCTGCACTTAGGGAGGAATAACTTCATGTAACAGTGCCTGCTGGGGCCAATTGGCTGGAAAGGAGCTTTGTAGAAAAAGAGCTCACGGAAAATAAGTTAAGCAGGAGCCAGCAATATACCCTCATGATCAAGTAGGCCAAGGTATCCTTGGCTTTATTAGCAGTGTTGCCAGTAAGAAAAGAGAGGTAATCCTTCCCCATTTCTCATCTGTGGCCAGTGCTGGACTACTCAGTACCAGAGAGAAATGGAACTGCTGGAGAGAGTCCAATGAAGGGTTATACAGGTGAATAAGGGCCTGGAGCACCTTTCAAAGACAGATTGATAGAGATGGTATGATTCAGCCTGGGGGAGGGTTTGAGGGGGCTCCTCAGAAATGTCTGAAGGAAGAGCATAAATAAGAACCAGGATTTTCTCAGTGGGGCTCAGTTACAGGACACACACTGCTGAGTTCCCGGCCACACACTGCAACACAGGAGGTTGTCTGAACATCACGAAACACTTTTTTACCCTGAGAGTAAGGGAGCATAGGTACAGGCATAGTGAGTTTGTGGAGCTTCCATCCCTGCAAACATTCAAAGTCATCTAGGCACGATTTTTGACAACTGAATGTAGGTGACTCTGCTTGATCAGGGATTTGGAACCAGATGACCTCCAGACCTACTCCAACTCCTCAAACATTCTGTGAACCTGTGAGAGAGGTTCTTGAAAGAATCCCGTAGGACATGATCCTGGAGACAAGGGTGTTCCCTGAGAGTTGATTGATATTCAAGGATCACCTACTCCAAGCTCAATAATTCCAACAAGTAGGAAAACAAGCAAAAGTATTAGGATGCTCATTCTTGTGCATGAATGAGCCAGGAGCTCCTGACTGATGTCAAAAAATAAAAAGGATGCTTGCAATATGGTGTTAGGAAAGCCAAAGACCACCTGCACTTTAATCTGGAAAGGAATGTGAAGGGCAATAAGAAATGATTACATAAGAACATAAACAGAAAAAGGAAGACTAGGAAACAAAATGTGTGTGTGTGATGAATGGGGCAGAGGCTCTGCGACAAAGAACACAAAAAAAGCTAAGCTACTCAATGCCTTTATCTTAGTCTTACAGGTAAGATCAGAAATCTCAAGTCCCTGAGACCACATGGAATGTCTGGAGCAAGGCAGACTTTCCTTCAGTGGAAGAGGATCAGGTTGGTAACACTTCAGCAAACCAGAGAAAATGCATGGGAACTGATGTGATGCACCTACATTGACAAGGAAGCTGGACAATGCCTTTGCAAAGGCTACTTCAAATTATTTTTGAAAGGTCATGGGAACTGGGAAATGTTCCTAAAAGACTGAAGAAGAGCAATTATGACTGCAATCTTCAAGCAGAAGGGTCTAGGAAACTACAAGCAGGTCAGCTTCACCTCAATCCCTGGGAAGGTCAAGGAGTAATTAATCTTGGAAGCTATTTCCAGACATATCACAGAATCAGAGAAGGGGAAAGGATGGCAGTAGGTCATCTGGTCCAACCTCCCTGCTCAAGGGTCATCTAGAGCACATTACACAGGATTCTCTTCAGACAGTTCTTTAATATCTCCAGTGAGGGAGACTCCACAACTTTTCTGGGCAATCTATTACAGTGCATGGTCATGCACAGTGTAAAGAAGTTCTTACTCAAATTCAGGTAGAACTTCCTGTGCATCAGTTTCTGATGGCTGCCTCACATCCTATTGCTTGGCACCACCAAGAAGAGCCTGACACCACCCTTGCAACTCTGTGAAGGAAAAGAAAGTGATTGGGGAAGTCATCATGGCCCTATGAAGGAGAAAATATGTTTGTCCAATCTGACAGCTTCCTACTACGACATGACTATTAGCTTGATACTTGAGGGCAGAGCAGTGGATTCTGTTCAACTTGACTTTAGCAAGGCTTTTGATACTCTTACCCGTAAAAACCTCAAAGGAAAACTAATAAAGTGTGGATAAGTGATCTGTGAGATGGATTGAAAACTGAACAGCTGGGCACAAAAGAGTTGTGATAGGTGGTATAAAGTCCATTTGGAGGTCAGTCACTAACACCATACCCCAGGGATCAAATACTGGCACTGCAACTATTTAATGTGATTAATGACCTGGCTGATGGGGAAGGGCTCATCCTGATACAAAACCTGGATGAATAGCTATAATATACTAGATGGGTGTGCTATCATTCAGAGGGCCATCATCAGGCTGGAGAATTCAACAAACAGGAATCTCATTAATTTGGCAAAGGCATCTTGCTTTAGTTGACCCTGCTCGAACAGTGGGATTGCACTAGGTGTTCTCAAGAGTTCCCTTCCAACCTCAACAAATATGTAATTTTGTGCTTCAGTACTTGATGAGGTACATTCTGCATTTATTTTCACTGATGTTGATAGGTTATCATTAAGTGTCTGACCCCTAAGAGGCATGCTATGAACAAATACCTGTGAGGGCTATGTACTACGCTGTATTTAGAAGGGATCATATCATAGGTTAATAACCTTTGAAAAGGGCTGTAAAAAAATCAAGCTTCGAAAGAGCTTTGAAAGGGCTCACTAGAAAGGACAACTAATTATGGCTCAAGAAAACTGTGCTACATAATTTTTAAGGTGCTATTCCAAAGTTCATCAGAGTAATTTCCTTCACATCTTTTGGCTTGGATTAGGCACCTTTTGAATAGACAAACAAGAAGTGACTAAAATGAACAAATAAAGAAACATTTAAAAAATACCACAGACAGTGGTCTACCTCATATAACTTTTTTTTGGACAAAATAAAGAATGAAATCACATTATCAGAAATCCAGTAATTACAGAATAGTTATGGACTTCTCTTGGATGTGATGAAGATATTTTTACCTCTTTTACAAACAGAAAACTTATGAATAAGCAATAAATAAAAATTCCTGTCACATGTATTGCAGATTTTTACCTCACCTGTGATGATAACGCTGTTTGACAGTAAATTGTGCACTGAAACAATCCACGCTAAAAAATGCTTTTCTTATCTATTGTGTTTGAATTTTTTGTTTAGTAATTTTTTAATTTCCAGTCATTTTGGAAATGATGGTTTTAAACAGCTTTACTGTAAGATGGGACAGGCTATAAACTTCAGATGAGAAGAGGGAAGATTAGGTGCCTGAGGACGAGGGACTTTATTTTGGCTTTTTTGTCAAAACCAGAGTAGTAAAAGACCAGCCTGAAGGCTGGATTTGTGAAGAACGTCTGACGATATAGATAATATTTAGTGTGATCTCAAAGGCATTAAACCTAATAAATTTTATGGTGTTTCCAAAAACAAAGAGCATGCTTCAACCTGTAATTGTACCTTTCAAACTTGATCCTAAGAGTCTAAAAAGTGACTCACAAAAAATCCAGCACTTTTGTTCTTAGATATAAACATAAGCCACCTAAGACGTTTCCTTATGTTAACTCTGAAACTTTTGACTTGTATCTATCTTAGCTGACGCTTTACACATGGGAGACACATAAGGTTGTACGTGATTATGGAGATATTTAGAACCTTACAATCATAAGCAAATCTCCAGGAATTGCATGTGCATAATGGAAAATATTCTGAGAAGACAGGCTTTGTACTATTTGGAATAAGTTTGTATTCTTATTTTCTCAAATGCATGCATGTACCTATGAAGGACTTTCTGGTATTTGCCTGAGACCCAGAAATAATCAGTTCACATACCTGACTGAATGGGAGTTTGCTCTGTTTGGTGTGTGGGAATTATTCATGCATGCAAATAATGAAACAGATAATTTCTTCTTTTTTCCATCATTGAACCTGCATTCACTTTTAATTGTTTAGTGAGAACATCTGTTAACTTTCTTTTGTGTTATCAAGGTGTCAATGGGAGAATAAGCTATAAAATTTGAAGGAGTTAAATGAAAATGACAAGGAAAATTTAGATCAGGTATCATGAAAAATGACTGACTAAAAGACTTGAGGGAACACCTCCCAGGGGAAGTCATAAGGTGTGTTAATCTAGAGATGTGCAAAATTCGATTGAAAAAAATTAGTTATCAGCAAGTGTGCCTTAGGGAATGAGCCAGACAACCTAGGCAGGCTACCAGATTTACAGCAAGGCACTACTGTTGCCTTGAAATATGCTCCTGACCATAGTGTTTAGAGAATGTAGTGGGATAGTAATGTTCATAGTAATCTTTTATATAAATAACATACATGCACATATGCATGAAGTAGACAAGAGGACTACTTTATTAATAGCAAAATTAAAAGTTTAAGTCCATATTTTTTTTAATATCTTAATCACCAGCAAGTTTCCTCTAGGTGGGAAAATATTTTTTCAAAACACAAATTAAAAAAAAAAAAATGATCATGGAGAGGATGGGGGAGGTGAAAGAATTTTGTTGTCTAACGGTTCTGAAGATCGAGGTTAGCAGAGTTTTACCATTTCAAGGAATGATATATCTTGAATGACAACACTGCCTCTCTTATTGTTGTGGCACACCTTCAGTGAAATCTCCTAGTGACAGTCTGATGATTCTTGCAGTTTAATATTCATTCAACCTCCTCAAGGATGAGAGGGAAACCAGTGAATTCAACCCTTTTGCTTTCTGGATAAATGCATCAGATGTTAGCCAGTATTTAAAACAGGAAGTACATCTCCTCTTCAGACTATACAGGTGGCTGGTGGCTGTAGCAGAAATTTCTAAGGTGTTCAGACTTGGAATCCATAATAGCAGCTTTGGGCTGATGTGGTTCAAAAAAAAAGCAGGGCATCACACAAAGACAACTGGATTTCTAGGGCTTTATAAAACTCTAGGAACTCTTGTTTTACTTTGTTATCAAAGCTTAAGAAACTCTATTTTTTTTAAAGGTGCTTAGACCCATTGCTAACCTAGCCTAAACCACATGCAATGTCCTGCTCTTCAGCTTGTTTAAGCTTTATTATGACAGCCCATTCCAAAACTTGTCTCTGAATATATCATATTTTGAATAGAGCCATGAAAACATTTAAATTGTTCTATCATTAAAAGAGTTACTTCCCAGTCCAAAAGACCTCAATTTTTAGGTCATTTTTGAAAACTCTTGAATTTTACAATAAGATACTTTTCTCTCAAAGAGTTTATATGACTTTTAGTACACTTTTTTATGTCTTCATATTCCTTGAAGTCTTCGTGAATTTGAAGGTTTATAATTCATTTTAATCAAAATTGGCATTACCTAAAGTAGTGGAAATAGTGAAAGGTAGAACAGGCTACTAATTTAACCATAGAGTTATATGGATAACATAGATGTGTTTGGTAATTCATAAGGTCCAAGAACAAACAAAGAAAACAAAGAAAAAAAAAGAGAAGTCACCATTCCACATTCTAAAATCCAAGCTTTGAGTTAGCCTACTAAAGCAAAATCATCAGAGGGAGTTACCAAACAGAATCTTATCATATGATGGATAAAAATTCAGCAGCCTAGAAGGTCCAGGGAAGAAGATCTTTATTTTAGCAACTGTGCACATTATATATAATACTACTGAGCATAAAATGGAGGTGAAAACTGACTCAATTCTTCTAAAATAAGACAAGTTATTTTTTCACATTACTGCACTCTAATATGTTTCATACCTCTCTCAAGAAATTATTATTCCATCAAGCATTTAAAATGTTATGATTGTGTTATAGTGCAAAAGTTCTTTACGAATTTTAGAAATATTGTTTGAAAGCAAAACTAATGTGATTTTGTTTCTTTTGGGTTTTTTTTATTTGTTTGTTCTGGGGTGGTGAATTGCTTTTTTTTTTCCCCAATTAATTTGATAGAATTCTGTTAGAACTACAAACAGCTGGCTTTTCCCAATACTTTGGCTGCATCAATGGTATTATGTGTATTACCACCCTCTCAGAGCTTACTGCTAGGACTATAGCAAACCAGAAGGTTTTTCATTCTGCTTTTGTACTTGCCCCTTGATTTCTCTGCATCTGGTATGATGACTGTCTGGTGGAAATATTCCAACTACCTCTCTAGCAGTTCTAGATAGGAACACCTGGTGAGCAATTTTTTTGGGTTTTTTTCATTTAGTGGAATGGAGCAGAATTTTAGCAACATGACCATGAATCCTTCCGGATTGGTGAAGTGCTCATGCTTCATCACCACTGAGGTAGTGGTGATATATGCAAATCTCTAAAGTAGAACACAGCATTACATAAATGCCAAGTAATGTAATTTCCAGTCTGTAACTTTATTGGTGCTGCTCAAACTTGTGAGCTCTTTTTAAATTTTATAATTGGTGTTATATCACACCAGTGACACTTATTGTGAAATTTTTGAGCCTATAGTCATTAAAACTTTGTAATAGTTTGATTGCATAGATATATTGTAAAAATATGGTGAAAAGGAACTGTCCTGATGACAAAGGTGAGAACTATGTTACCAAAGAATTATTTCTACTGCTACATAGTGAAAATGAAAAAGTATCTTTAGTACTAATGATGCTCAGAAAGAAATTTCAAACAACAGTGATAGGATCTCACATAAAACTATCTGATGGTGCCTAAATATAAGGGATACAACTCATCTTAAGTTAGTTAAATTTGATATAGACATTTTACATACTGAAGCCTGGGGGTAGGTATGAGTGTTGGGTTCTAGAATTGTATTCTATGTAGAAAAGCATTCAGGAAGGAATAACAGTATGTCCTGTACAAGGCATCAGAGTATTGCCTTTATAAGGGCTACTTGTAACAATGTGAAATGTCAGAATATTTGGGGGTTTGATAAATAAGCCTTATAGGCAGGAGCTATTTTATAGTCAGTTGCACAATTTCTGCAACTGATAATATCAGATCTTTATTCCAAGTGCACCTCCAGCTGCAGTCTATTTCCCTGCAGTGTGACCATTTTTCCTAATTAAGATTGTCATCTCTGTCAGGCTGAATTGTATCTACATCAATTAACTTATTCAAATTGATTATGGAATAGGGCCTAGTAGGAATAATGTGGTACTTAAGTGACATTTTCTTTCATAAGTCTCTTTACACATGCCTTTGTCCTTTCCTTTGATCTCTAAAGAGTCTCACTGAAAACTCCACTTACCTCATTGAGACAAGTATCAGACAATGCCTTAACTGTGGGCAGAGCACATTACACAACGTGGAAACTACTGCAAAATCAATAATCATACTGATACTTCCAATCTTATGTTTTCTTTACGTAGGACCAAATTAAACTGATTCTTATACAGAGGCCTTTTTAAGCTCAGGAGAACTGATGTATGTATGGAGAACAGTATTTTTTGAGACTTACAATACTGGTATAACCAAAAACAGATTTTTTTTACACTTAATAACTTGTCAAGGTAAGTATTTCAATCCATTAATAGTCATTTCATTAGAGTCTATGTAATAATAAAATTACATGGAAAAAAAGTTTGGCTTGTACAGTGAGAATAGCTTCATATACTCCAAGACGGGACTTTATACATGGACATACATGGACATTTTCTTCAGAAGTTTTGTTTCCTTCTAAGTCACACCATTTACAAAGAAGGGAGTTTCCGATTGCTTCATTGCTGAAAGCATTCCATTATAGTGAAGAGCTGCTGTGTAACTATGATGGTATTCTCTAACAGTTTATTAGAAATATTACAGTCATTGACTTACACCTCCTTTTATACGGCACTTGTACTTTCAGATTTCCTCACCTTTCTTAACCTTTCCAGAACTACTTCAGTTTCATGCCTAATATTTCATATTATTAATAGGCTGTGATAGACTAAGCGTTATGTCCTAAACAGTTCAAGTTCTGCCATAATGAATGCCAGAGCTTAGACTAATCCCTGGTAATATAGGAGAAAGCTTTTTGTGCATATTCTCTCCTTAGCAGCAAGTCTAGAGAAAACAACTGTAAAACCTAAGCTGTCAGTATACTGTGGTTTTCTGAGGTATATGCTTGCTTGCTTGCTTGCTTGCTTGGACACATATGACAAAGCGGGTATTAGTTTCAAGTATTGTAAAATAAACTTTCAAAATATATATGCACTATTCTCTGTAGCTGTAGCCTCATTCTTGGGCTTAGTGCTGTTGAAACTTGTCTGTTCCAGTATCTGTGTGCAAAAAAATGACAAATGAGGAAGATTCCAAGGACAAATAAATTGCTGGACTTGTCTCCTAGAAGTTAATTTGTAGTTCCATGGAAATAAGTGCCAGTGACATGAACTTTTTGGTTTGGTTTTGTTTTCTTGAAGATATAATGAATCCTCTGACACAATGGGTTTAGGCTGACTTGTTTGACTTTGCCTGTCCCTACCCCAAATAGCAACAGCTATGACACTGCAATACATTGCACCAAGTGGTTCAGTAGTTCAGGATCATTTGTAAAAATCAGTGGTTACAATATGTTGCAACTTTTTAATAAACTTCTCAGGTGATAATGCAACTTTCAATTGAAATATTACTCAATTATTTTCAGAAACACTGAAATTGCAATTATTTACAGTTGGTTTTATAATATAGTTCTAAACAAAGACCAGATTCTGTGTAGCCAAAATGATCTCTCTTTTGCCTTGAGGGAGAATATGGGAGATGTTAACTTACCCTCCTAAGACAGTTCCACTTTTCTGAGTACTTCTGTAGAAAGTACATAATTATTTCAAGTGAGCTGGACAGAAAAATTCTGATGAAACAAAAGTGTGTCAAAATTACAATTCATTAAGTTTCAAATATTTGTGGGTGAAGGGTGGGGTGGGGGTGGGTGGGGACATGACATTTTGGCTTTGATATAATTACATACAGTCCAGGAAAGTGTCCTCTGCAAAAACCATAAATATTCACACACACACACACACACACACACACACAGAGGAAAAAAAATGCTACTTGTTTTTTGCCTACTGTACAGCTCAAAAACCTGTGTGGTATTTTTTACTGGGCTATGCTCTATCTATCAGATAAGATAGATAAGCCTGTCTATAAAAATTTAGTAACACAGGATATATTTTATTTTTTTATTTACTTTCTGTGTCCCTTTATATCCACTTTGATATTAAGCAAATGTGTTTTGAGAACAGGCAGAAATGGATAGGTAGGTTGAAGACATATTGTATTTCTTCAAATAAAAAAGTAAGTATTAGCCAACCATTTATCACAAAACATGTTTATAAATGATGCAACCTTGCAAACTCACCTTCTTCATATTACATAACTTTTCATATAAATAACTTTCTTTCTGATATTGAAAATGGAAAACACAAATTAGACCAGTCAGTTTACCTCATGTTAAAGGCAAAAAAATTGGCAATGATGTCATTCCAGAACAATGCAGTATTAGGATTACATATGCCATATGCATTTCATGTTTTAACAATATTTATAGGAGCATTTTTAGGACACACCCATGTTAATTTTTCTTTATTTTGAGGGAATAAAATATGAAATGCAGTATTGGAACAATCCACAGTAGGAGAATACTTATTAAAAACATGAGTGCAAATGTCCTTTATTGCTGTTGATAATAACTATCTTTGGAAGAGATGGAAGTGGAGTTTTATAGAAGAAAAATCAACAGGTTTTGCTCAGTGAATTTTATATGTATGGTATTTCGGACAAATGTGTCTAAACTGAAATAGCAACTCTTTCTTAAATGTTTTTAACAAAAAGCCTACTAATCATATTGTTAATTTATTACAGTATTTTTTATTCTGGAAAATGTTTCTTTTCTGGAACATGTCCATCTATATAAATAAAGTAAACTCTTTTAAAGTCTTATCCTTGGTGTCTCTATCTAAGGTTTACCCTAGTGAAGAATGTCCATCTATTGACATTGAACTTTGAACGGGGTTGTTGACACACTGAATAATTCAAATTAGTGAATAATTCCAAATTAGTACTCCCCACTTTAGGTATTGATGAAAGTAGTCTGTACTTCAACAATACCAGTTCAATTTAACAAAACAAAACCTCACTGTTGCTAGAAGTCATAGTTTTCTTGCCAGTGTTTTCACTTGAATAAAAATCTCCACTGATTTCATTAGAAGTTAAATAAAGCCAAAGCTGGGAAATTTAAAGACCCTTAGCACCCTTTGACAATTTTTCTGTAAAAGTTTTTTTCTTCTCAAAGAAAATGTCTTCAGTCTGGGAAAATACGAACATCATAAATATTTCTTTTAGCTATTATATTTATAGAGTTATTCACTTAGGCTGGAATCAGTAACTTCAACTGTTAATGTTTTTTACATTAATTTTGGTCACCACTACAGACTAGTTTAGTGCCTTCAAAACTGAGATTCTCCACCAAACCACAACAAGCTTTTGTTTAGCCTGTGAATAATATTATTGACTGACATGTAAATCTGCAGATAAAAGTGATATACTTGCTTATATGTGGTCAAATTTGGACTGCTGATTCACTGCTGTGTCCATTTTTATAACCACTTGAGCTTGTTTAAACACATGAATATTTGTACATAGAAATATGCATGTTTAGTTAAAATTGGAATTAAACTTTTTTTCCATCAGGAGTTCTGCTTGAGCATAATGCAGTCAAATGCTTATAGCAAAAGGGCAGATGTCAAAACCCATGGATGCCATGAACCCTACTAGGCCCACTGATGCAGAGAGCAAAACATAATTCAATTTATAACTTCAAATTATACTCAGTGATGACACTCCATTACTTGTCTTGATGATCTTCAGTAATGATAAAATTAATGCATTAGTCACATGCAATCAAATTGGCTCCTAGTAAGTACTGCAGTCTGATTAGGAGCAGCCTTCATTCCAAAATTTTCCCTTCTTTTCATTGTACAGCAATTGATTGGGTAGAAAAAAAATGAACTGAATTTCAGAGGGGAAATTGATTATAGCAAGACATCTGAAAACACTTTTTTTTACCAGAATAAATTTCTGTGAGGTTTTAATTTACTGAAAAGTTATAAATAAGAATTCCATGAAAATACACTTGTTCTTTGAAGCATTATAATAAAAAGTAAAATAGTTTCTTCTTTTTGTAAACCTATCTGTATGACACACTTTTGCAGCCCTGTGGCTTCTATAAAATCACACTGTTACTGCTTTTTCAGTCCTATCCTCTACATCTCAAAGTCTGCAACTGCTCATGTTTAGATGTGCGTGTGTAGTAATATTAACTTTGAAAACAATATATCAGGACACCAAATATTTTAGCTCAAATGAAGGCAAAATGCAAATTAGATCAGTTTATACAAATTGGATGCAAATTATTTAGTACTTCTAGCTATACTGGCTTACAGATATGTGTATATAAACAGGCATGAAGGCTAGCAAACAATATCGCTGATATGCCATGTAAAAAGAGGTTCTCAAATATGGCCTTTTTCTGCTTACATTTTACGTTTTCAAGCTCAAAAATACTCAAAGCTCCAATCTGACTTTAAAATTAGCAAGCACAGTAGAAATTGAAATGTTTCAATGATGTATGTTACATCCTCTAGGTGCTGAAAGAGGAATAATATATTGTGCCAAGAATAGCTGATGCCAGGTAAGGCATTACAAAATTTCACTGGGCTTCAAAAAGCCTGGAATGTGACACATTGCCAAGAGAGCTTTTAGAAGAAAAGACAAGCAATTAATTTTAAAGGGATGTTTACTTTGTATCAATACATTATATTAAAAATGTTAGTCTTAATTCCACCCCACTTTATTAATAGCTCATATTAGTAAAAAATCATGAAAAATCATATAAGTATTTAGGGAAATATATTGAAAAAATGAGATAAACCTGATATTGTTTCAAAGATACTAATAAGAAACCTGATTATTCTGATATAATTGCTTAAGTATATCTTTGTCATCATAATATCTTTAGTAACATGAAGATTTCTTGAGATACGTTGCAACATTGAATGCAACATCAACAAGGATGATACTGTCATTTTACTTACATTAATTTATGTATCTAGATTATAAGCTAGCATCCTCTGAAAAATAGTGAGAGCTTTGAAAACATATTACTTTTTTGCATTTTTTTAGTTTATATTTATATATTTTCAAGTTATAAATTTATAAAATTATTATAAAAATAACAAGAACTAAACAAAATTCACTTTTTTGAGTAGTTGCATACTGTGGTTTTTGATTTTATTCTAACTACTGACGTTTAGTTGATTCCAGTGACATCAAAACCAATTCGGTAGTCCAACAGTACCATTTCTGTAGTATTTTTACTGGTTATTTAACAATAACTAAATGTTCCAAAGTGTCTAAAAAAAAGAAGCTGATATGCAAAAATTGAGTATAAGGATTTTAAAGTAACAGGACTGAGAAGAAAATACAGCTAACACAAAATAATCATAGGAACATTTTGAGAGAAAATACACTCTGAAACATAAAATGCTCTGAAACCCTGGACTATGTTACTGAAATGCAGGGCACAATATTAACTATGATGGTCACATAATCATACCCTTGGAGTGTCATAAGTCCTCATGATAAGCCTGCCGGCTGGAAATATTTTGCAAGAAGGAAGAGCGACACCTCCAGAAGGGACAATAAAGATGATTAATCTGGCAGACAAACTACTGAGTGGTAGGCTTCAACAGCTTCATGTGGCTGTAAAACTGCCTCGCTGATTTAGGATAGTAACTATCTGCTTAGCACATTTCCTTTACCAAGAAAGGATAACAGTTAATACACCACAAACAGAATCAATATTAAAGAATGGTTTAATATACAGAAAGTCATACAAATTATCACTGCTTGAAGTGCCATATGAGGCCATCACCAACAACCAGAAATGGATTATATGTTTCCTCAACCAAATGATAAATTAATTCAGAGCAGTGTGTTAGGATATCCAGAATTTTAAATAGCAATTATTTTAAAACAAAAATGCAGCATGAAACAGAAACAGCAAACATAATTATACCATTCTATGGAGAAAAAAAAAATGGATCTCCATTTTCAGTTAGCTACCAATTGGCTTTTATATGACATTACCCCCTTCTGGCACTTAGGGGACTCTTCTTGTATGATCAGGCAGATGTCCTGAAATTAAGTTACAAAAAGAAAGACAAAACAAGGGAACTCAGTCTTTTTCTTTGCTCGAGAAGGTTTGTTTCACATATATTGGTGACTGCCATGGTAGCTTTTGGCACCTTGATTAAGCATCTTAAAACCTACACCACTTATTGCTTTGTAATGTTATTCTTGTATTCAGAAGATGAATTGCTAAACTTTAAATCATTGCCATGAATGTGACATTCTCAGAGATGAGTATAGGACAATTGAGTTGCATTTAACCAGCATATGTGAGACATCCTTCTGCTTTCCTGTATTCTGTTGTGTCCTTGCATACGAATGAAACAGACTACTTTTTCATCCTGCTAGACAGTATTCAACTCACATTTGCATTTTTAAAAAATTTATAGAATTGTAATAAATACATAGACCTACCTTTGTTATTCCCCACTATCATCCTCTATTAGTTTTCACGAAACACATTTTTTCATAAAATGAAAAGGCAAAACAGGTGTTAGATTATTTATGTCTAACAAATTCATATCATTTAAATAATTAAAACTAATTTGTGTTGAGAGCTACAGTTGCATTTTTATTAAAGAAACAAGTACAAATAGGCATCACTACAGAGCTGTTTATTCAATAATGAGATTAAATGAAATGGATTTCGTAGTCTCAATTCTTTGATTAATGTGTCAATTGGAACTCTAACTTCTGTACCCTAACAATGTGGAAACAGCTGCTTACCCACTATAATTCTGTAAAACCTCTTTCTTTAAAGCCACACATTTTAAATTATCCCTAAAAACATATTATAAGCAAAATACTGAGTGCTTTCAGTTTAAACAATATTTGCATTATAAACCTGACATTAGTCTACTTTTTAATTTAATCACAAAAAAGAGAAAGTTTCATTTACAAGTAACAGTATTTATGTTTATATGTAATGTAAACCTTTCTGCATATCTTTTTGCTTATACAACATAGAGGTTATTGTATTAATCCGTATAGAAAAATATTGTACTTTTAAAATAATAATAATAAATTGAATTAATTAGTCTGCAATAGGTAAGTACAATTTTAAGGGAAAAATATATGAATATAGCTGCAAGCAGAATGTGCTGTGTGTAAAATTGTCTGCCAAGAACCAGTTAAAGCAGCACAGTACTTACCCTTTGAACAAAAGGCACCAACATATAAATGCAAGAAATTATTATATTCTATGAAATGTTTAAGGAAAAAACAAAGATGCAAAACTTCTAGAAGCAACATATTTATACAACTAGAATACAGTATATAATTTTCCTGTTCACTAAATTTTTTTCAGTCATTTTTAGTAAAGATGCAGCATATTATATGTACAGGGACTGCATTGCACCAGATAGGGACATGCTAAACCATGTTATTCTTGCATTTAGAAGATACCATTTGAATCTATCACTTATAGAATAAACCAGTCTCAGTTTGTGAATCTGAGGTAAACAGTAGCCCTCAATCCACCCAATATCC
>VYXB01005721.1:57500-150703 GCA_013397135.1 Pachyramphus minor
TCTGCTTTGTGCATAAACACTATAATATTTCTGCTACCCTATAAAAGGAAGGAAAAGAATGAAGCAAGTTAGTTACCACATTTTTTAAAAAAAAAAAGGTTAAAAAAATTAAGAAGAAAAACAGCTCATCATGCTTTTTAGTGCTCTGCATATTTCAAATGTAAAATACAAAGAATTAAAGATAAAATAACAGGAAAATCATATTTATCATTCTTCCACAGAAAATACTGCTTTCAGCATAGTACATTTCAGACCAAGAGATTAAGTAAATGCAGCTATTATACTTGTATGGAAAGATTATCTTAGATTGTATCAAAGCGGCTGTTGTCGTCTGATTCCTCTCTTTCCAGGCTAACATAGCAAATCAACTTCTTTGGCAAATTTTGTCTGAAATTCTTTACCTTTCTTTAAAACATCTATAGTAAAAATAATTATTAAGAAAAAAAAGAAAAAAAGAAGAAGAAAGAAAAAAGAAACCAAACAAAAGAAACCAAATCAAACAAGAAACCCACAACCAAAACAACACTTGATTAAGCCATAAATACATAAAATAGTTGATCTTAAACAGGACATGATCTTGATTGTTCAACCTGACAACCACATCAGTGTACAGAAATACATTATTTTCTACAGTGTATTATTATTCAACCTATAGAAGTTAAATTCAACAGGAGAGAGTATCTAAGTGCTAAGATTTTGAAAGAATAAAATATTGCATTTTTACATCTAAAAAAATTTATCAAAATATCTTCAAACAAAGGATATTTACCTATAAATCCTACCTTTCCTCCTGTTAAAAAAACTTTCAAACTGACACAGTATCATGTGTCAATAAATGTATTACCTATTGACTTATGAGTGAAGTCCTGTATGCTATGAGTCCTTATGATGCTACGAGTGACGAATGACACCCAAGATAAAAATTCAATATTAAATTATATACGTAATTTTTAATTTCTTCAGAATCTTATTGACATCAAAATAGAACATGTTCTATAGAATAAATAAACAATTATCAGGTGCTGGCTTTTTCTAAAGGTAATGTGAAAGTACAGTATTGAAAATATATATAGTCCACCCATATATTAAATAATTCTATAAAACTAAACATCTCCACGTGTATATATTTAAATATGCATTTTATATATATATATATATACACACACATATATATATATATATATATATATACACACTGAAATGTTTTGAATATATATTTATAGGCACACTTAGTTTTAAGTCAGGGCACTTCCTAGTCAGTTTAAAATGTAGTTCAAGATATTTGGTAACTTTAAGGTACCCTTTTTTTAGGTTTTTTTATCAGAAAAAGAAAGAAACAACTCTTAGATTTGATTTGGTATTTTGTTTCTAGATATAAAATCTATTAACTAATTTGCTAAATAGATGTATTGTCCAGATTTTTGATAAGTATATTGATTTAAGGTGGTTTGTTTGTTTGAGGTGTGTTTGTTTTTGTTTTCTCTCTCTTTTTTTTTTAATTAACACTCCAAAGATGCAGCAGTGCACAGCTTTCTTTATTACAGTCTTTTGCTGCATACTACGGAAACATTTATCTGGCTCCACTGATTTAAGACACACTAACAGCTTCTGTGGGAGATTT
Source organism: Pachyramphus minor (assembly GCA_013397135.1). Classification (NCBI taxonomy): domain Eukaryota; kingdom Metazoa; phylum Chordata; class Aves; order Passeriformes; family Tyrannidae; genus Pachyramphus; species Pachyramphus minor. The sequence goes on from VYXB01005721.1 coordinate 59,122, forward strand.
TGACAACTGTGATTTGCAAGATCCTCCTTTATTTCATAACCAATGAGCATAGTACTGATCAGGTCACGCATAAGTGTTTACGTAAATTTAAGAGAAGAACCTAAGGTATAAAAAGACACTCTCATAATTATTCATGTGACTGCAGAAGTAATTAGAATATTTACTGTCAGGGCAGCATTGTTGCACCTGTAAAATCATAGTTACACATGCAACATATGAAAATCCAGGTTACTGTAATATGGCTAGGATTATTCTAAAGGCTTGGTGTGTAAAATACAGCAATGGTTTAATTCAGCCACAAAATTAAGAAAGAAATGTTCTCTGTGCAACTAGAAAGATTTTCTCAATAAGAAACTAGTACTTTTCTCACTTAACACCACAGAAGTTCAATAGGTTCACCACCAACTGCTCTAGTTGTTCGACAAATTATCTGTCTAATCTGGGCAAAGATAAAGAATGATCTCCTCCTCATTACTCACCCACTCCATTCTTGTCCAGATATGTTTCTGTGCTTAGCATTACAAACAAAATTATGATGCATTTTGGTTAAAAAAAAAACCAACTTGGATTTGCTGGACTAATATATGTTTGTCTGCTTATGGGATAAGTAAAAATACTCTTTTCTAAATATCTCTTTTATAAACAGGCAATTGTTTCTTTCATTGACAAGTCTCTTAAATTGTATTAGTTTAGAAATATATCAATAATATCCTTTCACCACCTGCCAAGGTGAATATTTCACCTATTAACATACAGGCGATCTTTTTAAAATATACATGTATTAAAAAATTAGAGAATATCTATTTTATACTAGTTTATATATTGGAATATCAACTCCCTATGGCAAACATTGGTTGTGTTGTATAATAATACAGTATCTAGCATGTTAGACCATAGCATTCTAGGTACCAGTACAAATAAAATAATGCAAATATAATTTTTTTTCTGTTGAAGCCTAAAATCCATATGGTCACTAAGTTAAAAGGCAAAAAATGATACAACAAAATTCAGAAATTGAAAAACAAATATTATTTATTTGGTTTTGTTACCTTCACCACCACAATTTTGTTTAACTCCCTGACCATCAGGGAAATCAGACAGTGCACTTATTTTCCTTTTACAGATAACAAGTTCAAAAATTGATTTGGATGCAGAAGCAAGAAATTTAACTGCTACCCAGAATAAGTGCTCTGAGCTATCCAATAAAGGTATCTTTGACTATGCAGGAAGATTAGGTTTCCAGGTTTGTGTGTATGCTCCTGGCTATATTGAAATTTTGCTGCAAAAATGAGAGTATCTAAAGCAATTATGAATGTAAGCTTAAAATACATATGCAATTTATTTTTTCAAATGTTATAAGAAATAAAATATAGAAAGAACTCAAGCTTTATTTAATGGCAAATAGATTTTACAAAAATTAAGGACTGTGATTATGGCAAATAGATTTTACAAAAATTAAGGACTGTGATTATAACATTTGCTTACTCACAAAGTAAATCAATATCTTCCACAGGCATCACTATCACTGTCTCAACAAAGGTGAAACAGTCCAGGTAACTGGGGGCGTAAGAAGGGTTCGAACTAGAGAGCAGTTTGTTGTCCTTAGTTCCCAACAAAATCAGTAGAGATTTGACGAAACTCTGCACTTCAGAGGTAGTTGCTTGGTACTTGAGGGATCTCAGCCAGTGCCCAGAGACCTCTTTAACTCAGCATTAGTGGCTCATATTCACTCCTGCATGCTGAAAAATCCTAGATCCCTAAACTCTGTATCAGCTAATTTCCTAATCCTTTTCTATTTATTGACAACCCACTTGTACAACCCTATGCTGTATTCATCTATCACACCAGAATTGCCTAAAAGCCACCTGATTTACCAGACTGAAAGTCTCGGCTCAGTTCTCTGAGCTGAATAGCATCTACTGTGGAATGCCAGATGTTTGGCGATTATGCTATGCCACTTCTCATCCCCTCTCTTATGCTTCACAGGGATAATCTTCACTGAGCAGCTATGAATGCATACGAACACATGCAAAATATTTCCACAGGAAGCAGAACCATGACCAAATCTGCACTACTACCCACACTAATACCTCGTGTCCTGTCTTTCCACTCTCATTCCCACTCCTCTCATGTAAATACCTCCAACTCCCCATAGCGAAGTTTCCAACCCTTTCATTTTTCTACTGCCTTATTTCCTTGCCCTCCTTCTCTCTGGTGGCACGTTCTAATTATCTTATCAGTTCTCACAGTCTTTGGAGTTGGGGGGATGACAATCACAAACAAGCACCTTATGTGACACACAGCTAATGCAAAGTATTTATACCGGCAAATGTAGTGGGAGGATGTACATGTTGACTAGCTAGATAGCAGGAATTAGTACTTGATGTGGTTGTTCTGCCAGTTAAAGTAATTGTATGTTAAGTTCAGAAAATATGGCTTTAACTTTCCAAGTTCCACATGGTGGCATGACACATGCCTCCACCAACTTAAACCAGAGAAGAAAAAGTCTCACTGATTATATAAAATAGCATCAAAACTTGGAAAAAACAAACCCATCGGTTTGACAGTAGAAATATTTAATTGTATCATCCTATGTTTATTTCACATTACAGAAATGTTTCTAAGAGATTGCACAGAGATTAATGAACCAAGAACCTTTTTTATCTGTTATTCATGTTCCCTTTTTCCTCTTCTATTTTCACCAGTGTAATTATAACTCATTCCATGAATATTCTGTAATAGTTGTTCTTTTTTCCTTCTACTAAATCTTTAAACAACTTATCTAATGTCATTTTATCTTCTCTTAACAAAGAAACACTTTACAGAAAAGGTTCCATCTAATCTAACAAATTTATCCTAATCTGGCACAATCCTACATTTTAGTTTCCCTAAACCAAATAAGTGTATTCCCTTAAAACTTTATTTCAATTGCTATATTCCATTTCATTTTTCTTTTTCTTTTTTTTTTTCCTGTCTTCATTGTTTATCAATTCCTTTAAACTCTTTAAAACTCCATCTGGGCTCTGAATTCTATATCTATGGCAATTTCATGCTATTTTAACTGCTCATATGACTACACACTTGGAGTTGTGAGAGGGTGTTCTGAACGTACCAATTCCTGCAGAGTGAAGCCAATGAACAGTAAGAATCACCTGCTACTTCTCTGTGTGGCTGGCTAAATACACTGCTACAGTAGGCTTGTGGGTAGTCCCATGCCATCCATCCTAAACTGAAGTGGCAGTATGATGAAAATCTGGGAGAAAAATCAGGAACAACTGTGATTAAAGTCTACTGGAATCAAGCAGAAAGCCAACTAAGTGCATTACAGGCAAGCTGATGCTTGTATGCACTTGGAATGCCATACTCTGTTGTATCAGGCAACACTTGGAAAGTCCCTGGCTATATACCCACTGACAAGGTCAAGGCAGCAAAATCTACCAAAAGGCCATGAGTCATCCTATGTATACAGCAGGCAGACATACTAGGCTGCTCTGGACAGATGTTCATGTCAGACTAGGGCTCAGATTCCAATAGTAGGCTTACACAGTAAATCTCTTCTTATTGCATATACATACCCTCCAAGGAAGTTGGTGGAATTTCTCTCAGTAATTTCAATATTGGATTGGATTCCATATATACATCAAATTCCTGATAGCTCAGTTCAAGATCATACATTTTGGTTTTAGAGAAAATGTTTAGAAGGAGTAAAGACATCTTTCTAATAGTCTGTTTCATACTTGTTTACAAAAATAGGCAAATATCCATAAAAAGAGAAGCAGTTCTTCACAAATTTAGCTAGATCATAATGTAAATAAACCTAGACCATAAATTATTTGTCATCTTCCCTGACTATGTTTAAATACTGTAAATGTCATTCCAATTCAGTTTTTCTCTTTCTACAAAAAGATATCTAGTATGGAAATACTATGTGAACAAGTGCAATGGATTATGGAAAGAGATTAGCTGTTACTTTGTTCTTCAGTATAATGCACATCTCATTTTTTACAAGTCACCTTTTTGTTCATAAGATTTTCTTCTCATCACAAGCAGCACATATACTTGTAGCATTCCCTTCATATATTTTGCATGCAGTTACTGCAAGATGAATGTAATTTTGCTCTTTCCCTGTGTTGCTTCTTTGTGTTATTTCTGTCCTTATAATTACTGTTTCTTTTAAGACAATTCAAAGTTAATTTAATTCATTAAAAAATAATATTACAACTATGAGTTCTATCTCAAGTTAAAATCATAGAAGATTATTATAAATATAATGAATTGATAGAGCAAATAGATGCTCTAAGATACTTGTTTGTATCTGTCCTTACACTGCAGGAGGATTTTGGGCTGGTTCACGCTCTACTGTTTATCACAAGTGTTTATTTTGCTCCAGTTCTTAGACTTCCTCTCAGTTGAAGTTGCATTTATCATTGCATTTTAGTCACAAAAACTACCGTGCAATAGAAACCTAACTTCAACTTAAATACTCAGGAACAATTTGCATCTGAAATCACAAGGCTTAGAAACTTGGAACCAAGCTGGAGAAATACTTACTCTAGGTAAGACTGTACAAGGATATTTTGCACAAATTGCTGCTTTGGTTTAAATCTAGACTACTTTTTAATTAGTATTTGATAATAAACCTTGACTCTTCGAGGTACTAAAAAAAAGTGCCTCCCACTTCTTTTAGTAACTACGTAATTAACTTCTGCCCACTTAAAAGTACGAAGATTATGATTTTTCTTTCACGGTTTAATTAGCAAATCATGTCCAAAGAAACAAGTAAAAAATTATCTGGTGTCTGCTTTAGTTGCCACACAGAATGTGTGTGTAGGCTCTAACTCATAAATAGAAAGGATTCTGCTCTCAAAATCAGTTTTTTAATAAATGTGTGCACATGCAAGTTGTGTATGGAGAGAGAATTGCTAAAACAATCTTAGTTATACAGGTGGTTGATTCTATGGTATTTTCTAGTCCTGAAGAAAGTGTCAAAATTTTACACACACATATGCACACATAAGAACCTGAGTAGTTCCAAAAGTATCCCCCATGAAAACATGATTAAAAACACTGGGAATGGAGAAAATCAACTCCTCCATGAATTCTCTATGATACATAGTTTTAATAACATAGAGAAGAAACTTAACTTTTTAATTTTTTTCTCTCTAACATAAAAACAACATTCTATATTTAATGCATTAATATTTCATGAGTTTCAAATTACATTTGGAGAGAAGTGTGATGTATTTTGAGTAGCTTCATTTATACTTTTCACTTTTTTATAATTAAAAAAAGGAAAAATGAGCTGGTTACATACTGAATTATACAAGAGAAAAAATTCAGTTGCAGAGTAAGCAGTATACATAGAAAATTACACATATATATTGACTGTGCCATCATTCAGATGAAACATCTTTTAAAAAGACAGAAAGCAGGCATACTAACAGCTCTGCCCAGTAAAGTCTAACACGTTCAATGACAGCAGAACATTAACTCTCTTCTCTTGTTAAATTCACAATAGTTTCCCCTTCCCCTACCTAAAATCTCGCTTTTTTCTTTTTCTTATCTAATTTGTTGCACGGTGTTCTATGAACACCTGCCAACATTCCAGAGTCAAGGACTTCACAAATGTAAGAATATTTACAGTACTATTGAGTAAAGCAATTTGGGATACTTCTGATTGATAAACCATATAATGTAATTTCATTACTGCAGTTGCTGAAAAGACACTTCTCAACACAAAATAGTCTGAAAATATGTAGATAATGTACATTATTTTAAAAACAAATATACCTCACTGATGGTATCAAGAAAACACCCACTGTTTCACATTAGACAGGATCTAACTTATAAACATTTAAAACCCACTCCAGTTTCTAATGTGAATTGATCTTCCTGACAGAAATAGGAGCAAAGGTGGTGCATCCCTTTTTTTATGTTTTCCCAGTAACAAATCTGTAGATGTTGCATTGGCTTCTCATAGCTATTAACTCATTGTCCAAAGAAGCATCACGTTGATTGCTTTCCTGAAAAATCTTCAGAAGGTAAGTACGTAAATGACTAGGACATTTCTGCACTCAAGAGAATCCTTAAAAGATCACATCCATAAGTTTTACATGTATTGCCCAGTAGCAGATCAGCCATAAACTTGCTCTGCTATAGTTTATATGCCATAGTTTAACTAGAAAACTTATACTTGATGAGAAGCAATTGCTGGAAGAAATCCTAAGGCTGAAACACACAGGAAATCTGCTAAGATGTTAATAACATCTTGGATGGCCTACAAGCAGGCACTTGGAAATCAATTTTCCACTGACTTCCAGGAGACTGATGCTTCCAATTTTTTTCTTTTTTTGGTTGTTTGTTTGTGGGTTTTTTTGTTTGTTTGGGTTTTTTAGTGTAGGGTTTTTTTGTTGTTGTTGTTTGGTTGTCATTGTTTTAATGGCTACAGACTGGCAAGTCCAAGAGAAAGCTAACAGTGTTCCTGTTAGCTTTCTGTTTTTCTGGTTTTTTTAGTTTCCTGTTAGCTCCTGTTCCTTCTACTGGAGTAGAATTTTTCAAGATGAAGATACAATGTTAACATTACAAGATGATCTCCAATTTATTTCCAATAAATCACAACTATAAAGAGTGCCCAATTTTCAGTATAAACTTCAATAAATAGGGCTAGAATAGACAATGATGTCCTTCTAAAAGAAATACGTGCAGAAAATTATATGGTGTAGTTATGCCACTTAATTAAATTCAGAGGAAAGGATAGCCAATAGAAATGTGCAAAGGGACCTGCTGTTTCTCTTTCAATGACACTTTTCATTGAAGCTGTCGAAATCTTTAAAGCATGGAAAAATTAAAACCAGGATACTAGAAATGCATTGAGATTTTTATGCATTGACATTGCTGGCCAGATTACAACATTATTTTAACAGCATACTAAACTTCATCCAAATTAATTTAGGATTTAAATCCAAGTTTAAAATAAAACACATTTCAGCATTCCTGGTAAGAATACTCAAAATCAATCTCTGAAAATCACATTTTAAAATTAATCTATTTATCTGTAGGACTGATAGGACAAAAGAAGGCTAGCACTTTTACTTTGTTTTTAGATCACCTTTGTCATGATTGATTTCTACAAGATATGTAGCATTATCATTCAACATTCATTTGGTAATTGAGAACAAAATTTAAGTTATCAACTATATATCATGTGCAGGAGGTCTCCTTTTTTAAAGTTGTGGAATTAAGGTGAGTCAGTAGAACCATTTCAATTCTATGGCATGGAAAATAAGGATTTAAAAAGACCATTAAAAAGAAGAATTTCTTTCTTGATCAAAGTTCCTTGAGATCTTTTTGTGGGAGGTCAAAAGACAGTTTGATGATCAGCAGGAGGAATTTGATGGTTATTCATATTAACAGGTTTGTGATTCCCAAAGGAAGAGGGTAAAGTGCTCAGAAAATGTGACAGTCATTAGTATTTTCTTAAAATACACTGCCAATTTCCATATTTCATATTTATATGCTCAAAAATAGTCCCCAATTTTACTATCTTCATGGTGTTTTTCACTATTAAAAAAAAAAAAGGTAGTACTAATGACAAAATGTTTTCCTAGGAGCAATACAAATACAATTTTTCTCATGAGCTCTTTACTGAAAACACCACTTTTCCTTTAGATAAAAACATACGAAAAGATGACAAGCTAAACAGTTTTTAAAAGGAAGAAAATTATAAATACATCATCTAGCTAGGCAAAACAATTAAAAAACCCCAAAACAACCCAAAAAACCCCAAACCAAAACAATAAAAATTCTTCTCACCATTCCCACAGACATATGATTTGATGCAAAAACTTAGAGAAATGTAAATAAAGTAAATCTGAAAGCATCTGAATATATATCACTATTATATATACTTTTACATATACATATACACACACACACTTCTGTACTTTACATTTATACTTCTATATAAGACTCATAATGCTTGTTTTAAGTAGAAACACTTTATTGCACTGAGTATCTAGTCAACAGCTTCAGCTTAGGTAGAGAGTACAGGAGCTGCTTTTTCCACAGTGCCTCTTTAAATCATTTGTTTTCAATTCAACTGATTCTAAAAATAATGAAGAAAACCAAAACCAAATGAGTCCATATGGAAGATATGCATATATTTGTATTCTCTACAGACACAATGAATGAAGCCCCTGCTTCTTTCCATGTCCATTATGTCTTAGAATCTCAGAGCTGAAATCATGTCACATAAGTGTGATGCACAGAACTAAACGAAAACTCTCATTTCAGAATTATGGAATAAACCCCCCACTCTCTTACAAATTACTTCAAGAGATTGTCCAACCTTTCTTGAAAGCCAAATTTATGTCATTAACAATAGGCTGTGGGGCAAAAATATGTCTATGTTTACACATATACCTCACATGATTTTATACCTATATTACAAACATGTAATAATATGTGTGCAATAATGTGGTAAAATATCTTTCACAGAGTAAATCTGGAGTAAGCATCCTAACAAGCTGGATTTTACTATCTCTTTTTAAAGATTCACTGAAAAAGAATTTTCATCTAACTCTTGCCCTCTAACTCCTATGCACACTATATACATATTCTTCTGTTTCAACAGATGATAATTTATTTTTATTTTGAGAGAAAACAAATATACAAATTAAAATGAAAAATTGAAAGAGATGTCTCAAAATGAGATAATGGTGAGGAAATCAACAGATTTACTAACTGGTTTCGACTTATTAATACATTTGTTGGTTTTTTATTTAACAAATATTTACTTATGAACCTTGCTACAGTAAAGACTCTCTTTAGATAATTAAGGAATGATTATAAATTATTCTAACCTCAGAAAGTTTACATAATGTGAATTAGAGTGCCTATTAGTATTATTATACAATATTATTAATATCAGTAATTTTTATTTTCCTATTTCAATAGTAAAAGTTATTATATTTCAAATAAAAATATCCTTTTATTAATTTTGAAATGACAAAATGCTGTTGGCAATTTTAAAAAGCACTAATTTTGCTGAGTCTTCTGTCATTCAAATCAACAATTTTATACTCTTTTCTATCACTCTCATTGATTTCTTTCTATTACACCAAAATAAAATTCAGATAGGTCAAAAAGAAAGGCTTTCCTAGTTAGTCATGTATGTATTAGGACAATTAGTAATATAACAATTTTATATTTCACAAGCCATACAACTTGTTGTCATTTCCATATTATATTTAAGTAATTTTGTTTTGAATAAAAAGTGCTGAATAGTACAGAGGCTATGAAACATATATACATTTATGAAATATCTGCTGCAATAACAGCATTTGTAGTTAAGGCATTTTACAGTTCACTTTCTGTAACTAGGCTTTTAAATGAAAATAAACCTAGAAGAAATGTATCTTTATATTAAAAATTTTTTTATAATAAGACATACAAAAATTATTTGCATTAGTGATATCTAAATAAATCCTTAAATTCAGATTTCAGAACATAACTTTCACCCTATCAAAGTTCTAATCTCCTCCTTTTGTTTTCCTGATTCATATCTCTCCCTTTTAATGTAAGGTAGGCATACCTTACAATTTACTTAAAAATTGCATGCAGTCAAGACAACCCTTGGTGTACACATATACAATGTGTACAGCCAATCAGTCTTTTATAGAAGTGCTAAAATAATGTGTATCATTATTAACTAATTACTTTTGACATAACTAAAGTAGGAATTCATATGAAACATCCTCTTAAATGCTGACATACAACTGAAATACAACCTGTGAAATACTTTTAACAAACAACTATCTGTTATTTCTTTCTGTTTCTAAAACAGAATGTGATAATACTGGTTCAAGACAATATTTACAGTTATTTTACTAAACATTTTAAATATAATAATACCAATAAATATTCTGCAAGGATGTGATCATTTTTTTACTTTTTTAATTCTATTTTTCTTTTCTGCATGACTTAATTAGACATGGACCCTGGTATACAGAAGATCTGGAGGAACTGTATTTTGGTTCAGCACTCTTTACTAAAGAATGTCATTAATCATTATCTAACCTATTTCATGAACCAGTTTAACTCTGTAAAACTCTAACCCTTAAAAAGAGCCCATATGGAGGCTGCATTTCAGAATCTCATTGGTAGGGGGCAGCTGTCAATTTATTATCAGAATTATTACTATTAATAAAGTCAATCAAAACATTCTTACTGCATTTATAATTTTGCAAAGTGGACAATAAAGATAACCATAAAAAGCTGAGAAGCATTGAGACCATGTATTATCGTGTATGAAAGAAGAACTTACACTGCAGTGTACTGCAGTGGAACTGCAGGCTTTCAGAAACTTTAAAGAAATAGAAAGGAAGTGAAATAGAAAAATCCAGAAAGACTCTAATCTCTAAGGCTGCATTTGCTGAGGTGCCATTTGAGAAGCAGGAGAAAACAGAAGGTGACACAGGCAGCAGACCCTCTGTACCGCCAGACAAATACTCTTCAAGGCTACCAACTGTAAAGGTTCAAAGGTAAATCACTAGGAGGTGTCAGACCAGTGAACCCTAGGCATTTCTAAGGATAGTTGTTAAAGTCTATGGTCATGATACTACCATTGATCCACTATTTGCAAATTATGTCTCTTAATAACTGTTATTACCTGTACAGGGCCTAGTTTACTTTCAGGGAAAAAAACCCCAACCAAACAACCCGAACAAACAAAAAAACAAAACACAACAAATGTAAAAATAATTACAGGCACAAAACAAGGGAATAATACTACTGCTGAATAAGATGCAGTTACATATTGGTTTGACTGCAAGGTAAAAGATAAAGAGTATCTAAAAGCTAGGATGAAATAATAAGGGCAAATATCTCAACAGATGCACCTCACCTCTGGAAGAGGCAAAATCTCCCACCTCTTATTGCCTATAGTGCAATAAGTCAACTAGTTTCTACGATTTGTACTCAAAGAACACTCCTTTTTCACTCAAATCAGGCAGACACCTACTCTAATCACATCTATATATGAGTTCTCACCATCTCATGAGTTCTCAAGGCATGCAGAAGGCAGATGATGCATCCAGCATTCAGCAAAGAGTGGTGCTGCACTGTTCCTACAAATAGCTTCTGAAAGTGAAAATGTTTCAGATGGCACAAAGGAAACAGTAACTAACACAGGTGCCAATCAGGGTCTTCTAGGACCAGGCCTAATCATGCCTCACTCAACTTCTGACAGGTCAGAAAAACACGGTACTGCCTTTTCTACAGGATCTGTCCTGGCGTGACAGTAAGCTCTGTAAGACCAGTGTTTCTTTCCACATTCTCATACAACTCTTGATCATATAAATTCTAAACTCCTTTAAGAGCCACTAAATTAAATTCGGAATAGTTGAAAACTTGGGAGTCTAGTCTGATGTGACTGATACATTACACAGTAGAGAAACATCAATAAAGACATCCAAATTTGCATTCTGGAAATTACTCTGACCTTCTGTTTTCTCTCGATTGTTCAAAGAGCAAAGAGGGCACTAAGTGACTCTTTGCCTGTATAACTTAGAACGTGTTTGGTTTTTTCAGCCAATACTAGTTCTGACAGAAACAGTGTATCATCAAATCTGAGTACTAAGGACTCAAAGTCAAAGCTAACCTTGCTTAGGCAATAGAGTTACACACTGCCAACTTTCACTCTAGCTTATATGGGTTGGAACTTGAACACGGATACATCTGAAACTTTAGAACAAACTATTTATTTTCATTTTGTATTGATTAAGGAAGAATGTTTAAAACAGTCAGAATAAAGAAAATTAAAAAAATTAAACATCCTTTTGCAAAGGACATTTGAAAACCTTTACCACATTTTGGCAAAGAGAATAATGTATATCTTTTTGAAAGGGGGATGAAATGGGAAACTAACTGCTTCTGATCATTATCAAGCATAAAATCGAAACAAGATACATGAACATGGAATCCCGTTTTTACTGACAGGACTGTAACTGGCAGATCATTCATGACATCCTATGAATGATAGCAGTATTCAGAGACTTAGCAGTGAGAATCTACATTTTTCCCCATGTCTCATGAATGTTCCTGACATTTCTCTTACCTTTAAGAAAGGAACACTGTACAGTGATGCCTAAAATTGTTTTGCAGTGGGAGAGGAAATGAAATGAAACAAGTAAGAAATGAATACAAATAATTACCTACATAGTTGTCTAAGGTGAAAAAATTGAAACAGACAAGTAAGAGTAAAAAACCTCAAACTGATTTTCAAATAAGATTTTTAAAATTGTTATTTAAACATCTTTACAGTATCTAAAAAGTGTATATAGTTTAAGGAGACAATGCAAACAAGAGCTCTGAGCTCAGATATTCCACAATACTGGGAAAAAGTGGTCAAAGGGAAATATATTAAAAGTAATGTATTAATATGAAAACCAGGAAAAAAGTCTACAGTTAGTCTATGGAGTATAGGTTAATTCTGCTTAAAAGTTGGCCATGAAATTAAGCAATTCAGCTGAAAAGAAGCAGGAAGGTTACCTCTAAGGCACTAGAACCTCTACTGGAATCCTCTCACATGAACAGAGGAATAATTCTTCCTAGCTGTTTCTAGATATATGACCTCAAACTTTATTTATTATGTGCTAATCCTAGTGTGTCATAAGTAACTTGTGAACAAAAAATAATATCTGTGTTATTTGTATTAAAAGGGTCACTTTATAGAGATATAACATTGATAAAATTATCTACGAACGTGAAATGTAAGGGTTTTCTCACCCCTCTAGAAAGAGAAGTGTTTTTCTAACAAATAATAGGTACTTTCATTCAACCTTGTTACAGGTTCAATGGGGAGTCAAAATTATTACTGCATAATAATGAAAGCTATGAAAGCAATAGCAATACCTAAACAGAACTCTGAATGCAAAGTTGAGTAATTATGAAAACTGAAGGGGAAAGTAATTGCTGAGACTTAACCTAATAGATATGCTATGTTGAGAAAATATGTGAAGAATTTTTCTGTGTGTGACTAAAGTATATCCTAAGTTTGGGGACCTTACAGAAAAAGTTAGCAAAATCCAGGATCTATTTCTTCAACTCTATTCCCCTAAAAATCATGATAAGGTTCTTACAGTTACCATATACTTCTGAACACCACTGCTATGTCAAACCTGATTTCCTTCTCATGCAACTACTTGTGAATAAAAAATTATATTCTATAATTAGAAGAATGTATTTGTTTAATACACTAATAATTTAATATATGCGTGGTCTTTATATATTTAAAATTTTACAATCCAGTGTACTAAATACTTTAGTGATGGGTCCATATAAAACACCATCTATTAGATGAAGTGTCTTTCAAACAACATATTAGTTTTGCATGTGGAACTTAGACAGCATCTTCTGAATGTAAATAAAATGGTTGCATTTATCAGAGACCAATCAGATAGGTTGACAAAAGGTCAAATTTTTATCTCAGAGAATTACTATGGTAAATATTCTTAACAATTAATTTAAAGTAATAACAGATTTTTAATTCTGTAGCACCTTTTATCAGAATGCTAAATAACTTTATACTGGTTTTGATTTGAAATACACAGTACTGAGATTTGGAAAGATCAAGTGATACATTCATCATCAGTCAATCTGTGACAGACCTTAAAAGAAAACAGATCTACTCAACATACATGTAACAACTGATATTAAAATTAGGGAATAAAAAATAGCTAAAATATCTGAGGCACAATATCTTAAATAAGCCTCATGTCAAATTGTCGAAGGCAAATAGGGATAATATCTCACTGGCCTACGATGGCTGTAGGGTATCTTGGGATCATCATTAAAACTCACTAGTTGTAAAGTAGTGATAAACTCACTATTAAAGTACTGATAAAAAAATTATAATTTGAAGTTGGATATTATACATATTTTAAAAATCCATGTCTTAAGGATAACAGATGACTGAAACAAAGATTTCTTATTTTTTCCTCCACCACCCACAACAAATTATATATCAAATATGAGTTCATCAACCCTTTAAAAGCTGTCAGTATGCTTTACATACAGTATGCTTTTCAAAATAAAAGTGTTTTCAGATCCTACCTTTCTCTGAGGAATGAAAAGACTATACTTCTGCAAGTAATTTTACAAACAGGGATAGGGTGGTTCTTTTAAGTCAGAGAGGGAGATCATGTACATCAATTATTACAACTTAGAATCATCAATTAATGTCCCAATCTCTAGTTATATGTGTACTATTATATTACATTGCAACTTTTTGATTTTGTATAAAATAAAAAGATAATGTAAGCCAAAAGCACAAATTCCTAATATCAAGATTGTAACAGACATATGTTTATGCTGTACCTGCTGGGTACAGGCAGTACTAAGAAAACTGGCTCAGTTCCATCATGTGAAAAGGTTGAAAAGTATTATGTATTACAGATATTGCAGCAACCAGATGAGATAGTTATGCTTTAAAAAATGTAAACCTTGAGGACTGAATGAACAAAATCTGTACCTATCTGCACACCACAAAATTTATATTATGCTGTACTAAATGATAAAGTAAGAGTTTCAGGTGCAACAACAAAGCAGCAAAACAGAAGGTATAACTGCAAAAATACAACTGTCATGGGAAAAAATAGTGAACTAAAAAAAATTCAAAATAAAAGGTTTATATGGTAAGTAATAGACACAAAATCTGCTATGATAAATCCCATTATATTACTAAGCTTAAACCTATCTAAATTGTAAGGCAAGGGGAAAGGACTCCTATCCATCTCTCTCCTGGTTCACTCATAAGTGGGAATGTGTGCTTTGCCCTTTTATTCTCTTAAGCCAGTAGCAAAGCTCGGCAGTGGTATCAATCTCACAGAAAAAGGAAGATTGGAGAAGAAACATGCAAGGGTTCACAACTGCATTTACAGGTGTTTATCAAATAGGCAAAGGAGAAATACAAAGCTTAGCTTTATGTCTCACTTTGTTTCTCCCTCTAAAACTAAAGTAGCATCAATAAAGCAGGCAGATAAGAAAAAATAATCTTGTAAACAAATAAAAATCTGTAAACCACTTAATTATAGAAGTACTTGTCTATCTAATGTCACTTAACTGTTAAAATAAGTATTAAACTTGTACCTTTGCAAGGTACTATATAGGAAAAGCAAGTATGATTTATATGATGTTTATTGCATTATTCATCACTTTTGAGATGAAATTCCCTCTTGAAGTGTACTGTGGAAAAATCCATTTGATTTCCTCCTTCTGGTAAAAAAAAGTAAAGCTATATTCTGCCAGTTCCATGGGCATCAGCAGAACGGTTTCACAACTGAAGCTATATGTCTGTCAGTGCTAAGCTATAAACAAAGCTGACAAAGTTCACAAGGGGGTAACACAGAAACTCTCAGTCTAAAAGTACAGAAAGATTGAGTTCTTTTCAGAAACAGGCAGACAGGACAGGGGAAAAAAGTTATTGCAAATGTCTCTAATTCTACTGCCTCTTTGGTTCTTTCTTCCCCGGGAAGTTTGAAGTGTATGGATTTTTAGTGCAAATTAAGGTCCAAGGAAGTTCTACTTAAAAAGTTAACAAGAGATTTACAAGAATAATACTGACAGATGTATAACTTCCTGGAACAAAAAACTAAAGAGAAAAACACTTCCAGTGCAGAGGTTTCTGTGTATCTGTGGCAACGCAGTGTAACACAACACATGACGATTCTGAAGAAACTGTCTTCTTCCACTAGATGAGACATTTTTAGAGACTATCCTCCTCTTGAGAATCATAAAACAAGTAGTTAATCAACACTGGATTTTTCCAAAAACAATTCATCAAAAGCTGAAACTGTCATACAAAGTAGTTATGATCTCATCTGAATAGAGGCAGAGTGAGTCATTAAAAGGAAGACCTAATACAAGCCAGATTTCCTGCCTAGCTTCCTCTGACCTCTGCTGGCAGAGATATTTTCCTCTTGTAATAAAAAGAGTGTCTAGAAATTGTTCAAGTTCTGTCAGGGGAACACAACTGATATGCTCATACAGTGGGAAGGCTCACATAGCTGTGCTCATCAACACACAGATTCAAGTCAGCAGTGCCCTGGCAGCCAGGAGGGCCAACCATGTCCTGGGGGGCATCAGGCAAAGCATCACCAGCCGGTCAAGGGAGGGGATTGTCCCGCTCTGCTCTGCACTGGTGTGGCCTCACCTTGAATATTGTGTGCAGTTTTGGGTACTGCAATAAAAGAAAGATATTAAGTTATTAGGGAGAGTCCAAAGGAAGGCAACAAAGATGGTGAAGGGCCTTGAGGGGAAGCTGTATGAGGAGCAGCTGAGGTCAGTTGGTCTGTTCACCCTTCAGTAGAGGAGACTGGGGGGAGAAATCATCCCAGTTTACAACTTCCTCGTGAGAGGAAGAGAAGGGGCAGGCACTGATCTCTTCTGTCTGGTGACTATTAACAGAACCCAAGGGAATGGCCTGAACTTGTGTCAGGGGAGATTTAGGTTGAACATCAGAAAAAGGTTTTTCACCTAGAGAGTGGTTGGGCCTTGGAACAGGCTCCCCAGAGAAGTGGTCACAGCATCAAGCCTGACAGAGTTCAAGAGCTGTTTGGACAATACCCTCAGGCACATGGTGTGACTCCGCTCCTGTGCAGGGCCAGGAGTTGGACTCGATGATTCTTGTGGGTCCCTTCCAACTTGGTATTTTCTGTGATTCTGTGACAATTCTCTAATTACAATGACTTATGGGAAGTCCTCCAACCCAATTTAAAAATCTCATTCCAATACCAACCCAGCATTAAGTATTGCTTAAAGCTTGTTTAATCACCTTACTAATCTTTAATACAAAATATCATCTTCTCATATTTAAAATATTACAGAAAATTGAATGATCTTAAGCCTGATATGCTACTACCTGCTATGCTACTATATCCACACAACAGAGTGTGCTGTGAATTTATCTTACACCTTAACACTGAATTTGCTGACATCCATTCAGTTAACTAAACTCTCTCCTGTTATCATAATATAACATCGTGTGAGAAAACCCATACCTGAATGGTTATTTTCTTTTGAGAGTCATCTTACAACAGCCATATATCGAAAAAAACATTTGTTGTTCGCTAATACTCTCCTATTGGGTGCTTACATGACTACCGACAGGTTTGAGATTATTGTCTTGGAACCTATTTTTGTGTGACAGCCGCAGTGCAGATACTTGTCGATATGCTGGTGTTGAATGCTAATCACTACTACAATCTGGGAACAATTGCCAGCTACGTCACTTATCACTAGAATGAACAGAAAGGCCTTAATTGCCTTATCATGTGCTTTGTGCTTCCTGCTGAAATGGGTAGAAATCACTTGAAAATAATATAAGGGATAAAATAATCCTAAATGAGTAGGAATTTTAATGGTTAATAATAAAAGCTGTTCCGAAAGGAACTCATTACTCTTCTTCATTTATACAATTTTAATGGTGTTCAAAAAAGGTCTTGATTATTTTTATGAAAACTGAATTGAACAAAGGTTATGAATAAAATGCATTAAATTATGTAATGTGGGATATAGACAGGACACAAAGCATACATTTCACTTAGCTTGTATATTCAGCTATATTACTTGACAATATTCTCACAGAACAACTTTCTATAAACATGAGCATTTTTAGCTATTGAAAAGTCATTTAAAATTTATACACTACACTATAATTTTGATAATTTAAAAATCATGGAACAGATGCAAAGTAGGTACTTCTCTTATGCTAATTAAACAGCATACTCAAATAGTATTTCCTGTAAATAAAAGCATTTCTTCCTTTTTCTCCAAATAATGATCATCAAGATATAATTCAAAAAATGGGGAAGAAAGAAAATAGTAAGAACCTTTTAAATGATCTGTGCACTCAACATTTTCAAAATCTAATTAAAATAAACAAAGTACTACAATTAAGAGAGAGAGAGAATAAAAGCTGAACAGAGTTCATAAAATATTCCTAGCTGTCGGCAAAGATTTTATCTTTGTCATTTAATGATGATGAAGCCAAGTAACTGTTGCTGGAATGGAAGCAGGCTGATGAAGAAGGCTTTCAAATTGAAGTGAAGGATATCACAATTTATATTTTTCTTAGTAGTTCTTTTATCTCTACAGTTTCTTTTTAAATTTCATTACTTTCTGTATTAGATATCCCTTTCAACAGAGAACCATGTGTTGGTCAAAGATATAATGCTCTAATATGCTTCCGTTCATGTTAAATTGTTTGTTCATATACCAGCAAGTTCTAAGCAGTTCAGAAAATATCAGAGGATTAGTAATTAATAACAATGTTAACTTCCAGGTGAAATTAGCTTGTGAAGCAAACTTTTCTGGTATTTGATGTTTGTGCAAGATCTGATAGCAACATTCACCTAACTGAAACAGACTGTGTGCACTGTTAGCACATACTGAATACTTGCATTATTTGAACACAGAGTACATTAAATTTAACAAGACATTAAAAATAAATAATGTATTAATTAAGCATAAATAAGTTCTAAAGATCATGGTAGGTAGTAATTTTAACAATTTTCATAGGGAAGGGAAAGATACACAGTATGATAATTTGTGGACATAGTGAACTGGACATTTTTTTCAGTTTAAATTGAAATAAAGTAGTGTAATTAAAATATTGCTAAAAGAACAATTTATGCATTTAAAAGATAAGATATTAATTAAACTTACTTAGATGTGCTTAGCATGTTTTTAGAGAGATTTAATTTTACTTCATTCTTCATCAGTAAATTTTCATTTATATTATATTTAAATAATGCTCCTATGTTACCGTCCACAAACACATTTCAAAATTTTCAAAGTAAATAAAGAAGTCTGTTTGCCATTTCTGGGTTGAATTCCAGCTATTTAAGCATGGTGTTAGTGGCAATTCTGTTACAATTTATAAATGGTCCAGGAAATGATCCATATGTGTGTGCATATATACATAAATATACATAAACCAAGAGTTACTCTGTCTACAAACACACCAGTTTTTGTGTCTTAGCAATTTATTAATCAAATCAAATGCAAAACAAATCCCAACTATTTTAAAAGCTACTTTGCTTTCATAAGAGATTTTAAAGAAGCCCGAGAAAATAAATTAAGTAAACCCTTTTCAATTTAATTTACCAATTTCTAACAAGACTTAGATAACTATGGTTATGGGTGTATATATGTGAATGAACGAATAAATCCTTAACCCACCATATCTTTTTCTCCAGTTTGCAAGCTGTCACCCGTGAAAAGTATGGTGTAGATGGTAGGATGATACTGTACCTGATTGGCTCTGGAGGTGGTCATGGGATCAGATGGAGAGGACTTGGTGGTAGTTGGGGAAGATGGCAATGTCTGGGAACAAAGCAGTTCAGGAGCAAATCAACCTTTACAAGCCTTAGACCAAACAGTTAAAAAAATAAATAAACCAACAAAATAACATAACTAGAAAATTAAAATAAAGAAAAAATGCCTAAGACAAAATCTTTCTCCTACTCATTGGAACTTAATGGAATTTAAAGTCAATTGGATAAATAATGCATGTAAATATGCATGCTTATGCATGTAAAAACAAATTCATGACTTGAAATCAAGATGGTGAACTCACATAAATACTCAAAAATATGCTGACCACATGAGGAATTTCCTCTCTCCTCCTCTTGGGGAAAATGAAGACCATAGGTAAAAAAAATTCCAGCAAGTTCAATGAGCACACTAGAAACAGTTATCACTCTACAAACAGACAGGGCCAATGTCTGAAAGAAGGCAAGAGACATTTACTTTGGCACTTTATAATGCACCATTCTAAAGCAAAGACTATAGCCAGCAAACTGTGTTCCATACCTTACAACAGTTATGCTGAAGCTACTGAGTTTCTGGCAATATACTAACTGCTAAAATATTCATTGATCTTTTTTAATCTAGAAGCAGGTGAAAAAATGTAAGTATCAATTTCATGATGGATGAACTTGCAACTAATAATTTCACAACAAATAACTACAATATATTTATGATCAGCATTAAAAATGTTCATTTAGTTGAGCAAAGGTTAATAGCTTATTATAGCCCTGTGTTCAAAATAAACACAAAAAAGAATTAAGAGTCATATTTATTGATCATGTTTTCTAAATAATATACACACGCTTAACATTAATTCTTGAACATATCAAAAAAGCACTGCTCTGTTTAAAAATTTTATATACACATTTCTCCTTTAAAAGTATTAGATCCTGACAGGAAAGCTTTTCTTTTTATAAATGTAGTGAAAAAATAAAGTTCCAATTGTCAAAACATAACATACAATACTTATTCAAAACAGATTTTTGACATCTTTGCAATATATAAATATCATAAAATATCCAAAATTACACTATTTTATGTCAAGAAATAAAATGTTAAAGTGCTATACAATGGAATTTATCATATGCTCATATAGTTACTAACCAAAACTATTTAGAAATAAATAAAGCAAAATTTCACACTTTCAGCAGTTCTGTTACTTACAATCATTGACAGTCCCTCATAAAATCATTGACAGTCCCTCATAAAATAGGTATACATACTTTTTCACTAAAACTCTTAATGCATATGAGAAAGCTGGGACACTGTGAATGCATAAAGTTGTGTATTAGCAAAATAAGGGCTTGTACATATGCACACACAAATATTTTAGAGGTATGTTAAACAGTATGAAGATTCATTTTTCACAGTTTGTACATAAACAAGCAGTCAAAACAGGAAAAATAAAATCTTAAGAAACAGATCCCTATTTTGTGTTTCCAACTTATAAATCATGTTGTAAAGCAATGAAAACAAAAGAAAATATGCACGGCTTAAGCATCAACTGGGACTCTTTCAAGAGGGCTAAGTAAAAAATACTACTACATATAGGACATCATAAAAAATATGTAGCTTGGCAAAATACTGCTGGTCAGCAGGAACTATACATTGTAAAAATCAAGGCAATTATAAACGATTCTCCCATGTCTTTCTATATCAAACATGGGTCCATTTTACGAGGGGTTCATTTATGAGGGCCTAAGATTATTCAGCAATAGATGTTCTGATTTTGCAATCGTACAGGGCTAAGCCCATTCAACTTTAGAATTATACTTCTGATTTTAATGAGATGATGCAGTATTTCTCTTACCAAAGTCTGAAATTGCAATGAACGGATTTTTGTCATTTAAGTTTAAACTTGAAAAACAAAACAAAACAAAATCAACCCAAAAGAAAACAAAACAAAAAACCCCCAACCAAACCAAAATTGTCTAAAGAATGGAGAATTTTATACTACCCCAATAGGTTTCCTTTGTTATAGCTAAATAATAAACTCCCATCTTTAACTACCAAAAAAAAAAAATTGATTAAATATTTCAGGTATTTTACATATTCAGATATTTTAAATATTTCAGAAAACTTATAGTTTGTGTTATCAACACCACTGCTAACTAGGGCATTTGGTACTGTATATTGTTTTGGTATGCTTAGGCTACTTAGGCCTACTTAAAAGGAAAAACAGTTTGTTCTTCACAGTTATTATTAAATCTATCTAATGTAGTTATAAGGAAATAGGTAGAACAATTCAACACTGAATAATGGCTTAATCACTGATACCACAAATTATTTAAGAAACTGGAAACATCCCAGATTTCAATTCATATTAATCTTTCTAAAACACAGAAATATATGGCTGCGGTGAAAAAAGGAGTGATAATAATCTTTTCAGGTAACTGTTGAAATATAACATCTATTAAGTAGAAGCATTTCATTATTTACTTTAGCAAAAGCTTGTTTAAAATAAAATTCAAAGAAAAAGATATTAATGAATTTAAAAACAAGACTGTATTAATGAACAAGAATCAAACATGGGCATATACTTTTTTAGCGATATACACATATCAAGGGCAAAGTACTGAAAATAACAGTAAAGTTTTTTTAGTTTGTATTTTTGTTGGTTTTTTTTTTTGCATATAAGTTTTTTTGGAAATGAGGCTTAATCACTCTTACTTTGTTTACTGACATAACTGCTTTTATTGTTTCATATATATCTATACATACATATATTTATGAAAGAGTTATAGTGTTTTGTAAAAATTAATCACTTTTTATGCTTCTATATAGTTCTCCAGATACACCTATTTATTTCTCTGATATCAAAATAACACAAAATGATTTCTCAATTATAAAAAAAAAAAAAAAAAAGAAACAGGCATTGGATTTTGTATTGAATTTCCGCTGGCTGATAAGTCATTAATTAATACACTCTCAATTGGTCTGCAAAAAATTTTCAACAAAATTGCTTCTTAAAGAAAGTTGAACAGCACTTCAATATTTTGATTTATTATGCAGCATAAAATGATTTAAAAAAAAAATTGGCAAGTCCCTTGCATTTGGCAAGCACTTGAATTTAGTAGTCATTAGGTTTCTGGGAATTAGATGTATAAAGTGATTAGAAATCTTAAGATGAATCTACATTACAGAGTTTCAGGTTTTGAGACTGCTATGTGTATAGTGTAATTGAAGCTTTCCTGAAAAGGTTATAGAAAAAAAAAAGTCAGAATTCCTACCACACACCACTTTGAAGACTTTAGTGTTTTCTTAAGCTGTATCTTGAATAGTATAGTCCAAGCCATGATGTAATCAATCTTCTCTGTTTTCTAAATATTATTTCCTTTCCTACTACTTATGTGACAATTAATGAAAGACTATATTTACAGGTAAGGGTGTGTTTCTTGTTTTAACTTTACATTTCTAGAAGAGATGCTTGAGAAGGCAGATTTTAAATACTTAAAAACGAGCTTAACTTTAGAGATAAAATTCTGTTTGAGTCATATTTGAGTTGTAGTATTTTCTGAAAGTCCAAAGAAATACTTCTTTTTGTCACATACAAGCACTGATTGTACTGTGAGAGACTGGTCTCAGGCTGCACGACACACCAAAGTGCAGAAATGGGGTCAAAGCATCACACGTTTATACTTCATATTTTTGATTAACAGAGTGAAGATACAGCTGTATCATGACAGTATAGATTACATACAGTACATCTGCATGCTGTTCCAAAAGGTCTCTTTATCCTCTTTCAGTGACACCCTTATATTTATATATATATATGCAGTAAAAACATTTCAATACTTACTTAACAGTAATAAATAATAAAACCGTACTGAGGCAATTCTCAGTACTTATTAGTATATTTATATAGATAAGAGTACAAAAAAAGGCATAAAATTAAATATTATTTGAATAAGCATTGGAAATGTGAAAGCACAAAAAGAATGCCATTTAAAAGTAAAGGTGAGACTGTATTTACAGCTTATCAATTTCTAGATTCTCACTAAAGGGCTTGCCAAACAAAGGAAATCTTAGTAATAACATTACCTGCATTAAATTAGTATTAACTTAATACTGAGTTTCACCCTTGCATATATTAATACTGGTGCTTTTAAATAACTGAAATTAATGTGATGACAAAACTGATTTGCTTAAGTCCATATTGCAATGCACTTTAAGAAAAGGTGTTATCTTTTAAAAAAAAATATTAAACAGTTGAATACATTCTGCAGCTAAAATGAGAAACAGAGAGCACTGCAAGGTCCTGCTGTGCTGAACACCCTATAAAAGTCATTATTACTAGACTTTCAGCAGTATCAGAGATAAGCCTTTCTAAACAGAGCACTTGCTTTGCTAAACAGAGAGTCTTCTTTACAGGCTGTGATCTCCTTTAATCTGTAACTTTCGCAAATGATTCTCATCTCAATAATGACTGTATAAATATATAGCACATTTTGTAAAAATAAAATTTGGAAAAAGAAATAATCAATTAATAATTTGGTTACAACCTGGACTCTTAAAAGGCTACTTTGACGACTTCAGTGATCTTTTTTTTTCTTGCTTAATTTTCATTTTCGTAAAGAACAAAAAAATTTTGATGTTATTTCATTCTCTTTGCATTTGGTTTTGCTTTGGAAAAAAGAGACAGGGCATAGGGAAATACAAAAAGATTAAGAGGTAACTTATCTGCATTTATGAACTCTTGTGAACCTGATTTTGAGAAAGGAAAAAGGTAGGGTTAAGTATGATGTCAAAGAAAGATTATCTAATGTTGAGGACAAGAAGGGGTAAGAAACTTAAAGCAAACCAGCAAGTGCCATTTGGATCATCAGAGCAACTCTGGATGAAGAGAATGACTTAGGATTAATTTTACAGCAAAAGAGACAAAAAAGAATCAGGACCTTCTCTTTCTTCAAAACTTGTCACAGTAACACAGAACTACTACAAGAGCTGGTTTATTCTGTTACATAGAAATACCAGGAAACTAAATTATATAACTAGGCATAGGCCTAAAAAAATCATGTAAGACACAGATCTAAGATTCATCCTAGAAGAAAAGGCCACCTTTTCATTCTGGGCTGCTTTGGTATTCAGAAAGATACCACCAAAACTATAAAGATATAACTTTATAATTTTCTTAAAAACCAGAACACTACTGAGAATTTCTGCAATGTTGAATGCTGCTGTTCATCCCCCAACAAAATATTCTATTCTCATTCTGATTCTGAAGTACAGAAGAACTAATAATAAGCTACAGCTTATTAATAAACAGCCTTAACTGCATTCATAAACAGTTTTGCATCCATATTGAGATTATATCCAACACTGTTGAAATTAAACAGAAAACAGAGCAGTGATAATCTACCAGAATTAAGTCAAGGGCACATGAGGGACAGGGTATAGTATACATACTTTTATGGAATGCTAAACTTTTGCCATTGGATCCAAGGTACAGAACTAGCTTTCTAGTAAATAATGGTAACTTGTTTTTGCTACTTGTAAAAACACCTGCATATCTTACTATACATTGCAGAATAGTAACTGGTGTGATTTTTCACCTATGTTCAAAAGTGACAAAAGTTTATGAGAAATTGCTGACTAGATGAAAAGACACTGATCTCTGAAGCTACTTACTACTTTTTACTTCAAATGAAAACTCTAAGAGTTATTTTCTCATATTCTTCAGTTTCGTAAGGTTCATCTAGGTGACAGACTGTTACCTTAAATGAAAGATAAAAAGAAGAAAGGCTTAACAGAAGGGAGAGGCATTTTAGGAAACCCATGAAGGTTTCTTAAGGAGGAAGAACTTAAAGTATTGGTGGATGAAAAACTGAATATAATCCAGCACTGTGCACTCACTGGTCATAATGCCAACTGCATCCTGGGTGGCATCAAAAGTGTATCTAGGAGATTGAGAGATGGGTTTGTACCTCTATCTGCTCTGATGAGACCCCACCTGGAGAGATGGCAATGGCCATCTCTGCTTCCATGTGCTTCCTGGGCAGGCTGCTAAAACACCTGCTACCTGTAAAACAACAGAAAGCTGGAAGGAAAATTCAACTGCATCCAGCTCTGAGGCCTGCAGCAAAGAAAGACCTGCTTGAGAAGATCCAGAACAGGACCACAAAGATGATCAGCAGCTGGAGCACCTCTCCTGTGAAGATAGGCTGAGAGAATTGGTATTGTTTACCCTTGAGATGGGAAAGCTTGAGGGAGACGTTATAGCAGCCTTTCAGTAATTAAAGAGGGCTTATAGGGCAGATGGGGACACACTCTTTATCAAGAAGAATAGTGACTGAACAAAGGATAATGTGTTTAAATTGAAAGCATGCAGATTTAGAGTAGATATTAGGGAGAAAATCTTCACTGTGAGGGTGGTGAGGCACTAGAACGGGTTGTCCATAGAAGCTGTCAATGCTTCATCCCTGGAAGTGTTCAAGGCCAGTTTAGATGAGGCTTTGAGCAACCTAGTCTAGTGGAAGGTGTCCCTGTCCATGGCACAAGGATTGGACCTAGCAGATCTTTAAGTCACCTTCCAACTCAAACCATTCCATGATTCTATGCAGTTTATTGAGTCTTTATAGTCTGAAGAACTTGTAACACATATTAAAAAAAACCAAACCAACCAAACAATAAAGACCCTATAAACCACCCCCCCACCTCCATTTAAGTCAATATTTTCGGCTGTGTATTCTTAAAGTCAGATTCTATTTGAGTACTTGAAAGCATAACTTTAAAAATTATGAACATTTCTTTTTTGCTGTTGTTGTTTAACATTTCTGAAGTAAAAGCAATTTCAATAGTGAAACATGAAATTACAAATCTGAGTTCAGATATTCACATTTGCAGATTTTGACTGAAATGTCTGAGACCATGACTAATAAATTCAGCTTACAAGATATTAATTATCTACTATAAAAGCTAAAGTGAAACTGGTTCCAATGAAAATTTTAATTGGAAGTTCTATATGTGAAAGTGTTACTCTAGATTTTCAAAGAAGAAATTCTAAATCCTTTTCTATGCTTTGATAGCATAGAAAAAATTCATAGAATCAAAGAATGATTCAGGTTTGAAGGGATCTAAGAGACCAAAGAGTGCAAACTCCAAGCAGAGTTATCTTTAAGATAAATTGTCTTTCCTTCCACATAATGCATAGTTCTGCAATGGCCATCTCTGCTTCCATATGCTTCCTGGACAGGCTGCTACAACACCTGCTACCTGTAAAAGTTGGAAGGAAAATTCATCTAACCTGCAAAGAAGCTGTAATAGTTTCTGAAGAAGGTTATATGATAAGACCAATTTAAGTAGCCTTTTCAATTGTTCATAAGAGCTGCTATTAATTTACAGGTGAAACTTAAAGCTTTGTACACTAATTACAAAGACAAAACAACTCAAGTTTATGATCATTTATGAAAAGAATGTGGTTTGTAACCCCTGAGTTACAACACGGATTGAAAGAGTTGGTAGAGACACTGCAATTAATAAAGAGAGAAAAGAGAAGTTAGAAGCTCACAGCAGTTTCTGGGAAGTAAAAGGTCACAGGAATCAGTTATTGTTGGATGATACTCAGAAATAGTAGATGGCTGACATCTATGAAGAGATTGTTTACGTAGTGTAGAGATAAAGATGCAAACATTTGTCAATTAAACATCTATCACATCTACTTGGAGAAGACAACTACCTGGTATCTACTGATAAGTCCACAGGATTAGAAGATACAGACAAATGCACTGGAGAAGGCTCAAAAGGAACTGCACAGACTTGCTTGCAAATCTTCTGAAGCTGAAAAATCTTAAGTTAAAGAGATAGAATGTTCAGATAGTTACTTCTGCTAGTAAGGAGAAATGCCAGGCCAGACTCAGCCTCCTTGTGTCCCATGCCTTTCTTGAAGACAGAAGGTGCTGAAACTCAAGCAGTCAGCAAAGGTTTTACCAACTTTCTTCATTGAATCTATACCCAGGAGGTATTTTCTTTCTTAGATCTTTTCTCTAGGGTGAGTGTTGGTATAAAGCAGCCCAAGACAAAGAAATACCAATAGAGAATTGAGAGATGCATGCTAATATAGACACGGGTGGTATTGCAAGGCTTCAACTACTGATATCTTCATTCATGGGGAGAAAACTACCTTTCCTTTCTGGTAAAAACATCTTCAGAGTTCCTAAATGAAGGTAAAATTTATTATTTCAAATCAACTCTCCATCTCAAATCTTTCTTCAACCTCCAATGTAATACTTCATGTGCCAATGTTCTTGATTAACACTCTGAGACAGGAAAAACCACGTAAAAGTTTGTATAAAACAAGAAATTTCAATTAATAAGGCTTATTTTTTTTAAAAAATTATAAGTTACTTGTATTAGACATATTGATAATTTTAATAAAATTGTGATCTGTCTGCTATTAAAAAATAACAACATTGAAGTTATAAATCATAATAACCTATTATATAATATTATCCTTTTAAATACTTAAGTTGAGGTAGTATATCTTTCATTAAGATACAGTATATTCTGACACTGGAGGACAGACTAATTCACTGCAGATTCTACCTAATAACTAAGCCAATAATTTCATTTCTTGGTAAAAATAAAGAATTTTAGATTTATTGAGTCAATATTTATAGTGTATTAATTTATCATGAATAGATGTTGCTTAAATAAAAGTTAAACAACTCATTGTGATTTAAACTGTTTAACATATGCACATGCATATCCCCAAATATTTGCAGTTATATTATTATGCACCTGTACGTATACAAGTAATACATTTAAATTTTAAGATGTAGAGCTAATATACATTGTACTTTAGCCTGTCTTAACTTCATTAGCAGTACCTGTACTCACTAATCCATCCCTTCAGAATTTAATTGAACTTAACATTCCAAACCAACAAACCCCAAACCAACCAAAATTAAAACAAAACAAAACAAAATCAACAAAACAAAACAAAACCCACAAACAAATAAAAAAATTGAAACAAAAAATCCCAGACCAGTAACAACAAAACGAACAACCAAACCAACCAACCAACCAATGAAAATCAAAAATAAAAAAACACCCAACCTCAACAACTTTGCAAATACATTTTCCGAAGAAGTACTGTGGACAACAAGATGATCATCTTCAGATACAAGAGAAGAAGTATTTAGGTATGTCACTAAACAGCTCCATCATCTACTTTCTCAGGATCTTACTGGCTTATTTAAAAATTAGCTTCATTTCATTGCAAAGGGGGAAGGCACTTTTTATTGTAATAGAGAATATTTGTTTCCCAATGGGTTAAGAAATATTGGCATAAAATCTAATATTTTACTAACAGAAAAGCCACTTAAAATATAGATCACTTCAGCTTTTTCTCTCTCTTTCAGGCATAAAAGTTAATCCTATAAAATTGGGGCTTTCTTTTTAGTTTTTTCTTATAAATTATCTTGAGTTATTTTTATGTAAAATTACTGTATACCGAGAAATAATATAGTAGTAAATATTAAAAATCATTAATGGCTTTTCATTGTTTCATCCATCTAAAGCAGTCTGTTTCAAACTCATCCGGTTCAAACACATCTTCATATAAGCATTTTGTGTATGTCATTATATACAAAGTAAAGTAATTGCACACAGTTACCAAATTACAAGAAATTGATTTTTCCTAGTGTGAAGGACAAAACAATCTTTTCCCACATGGAAGAGGTGAGAAACTAAAATCTATCCTATATAGGACAGAGAGACAAGACAAAATTTTACTAATGTTCACTAATTTCTTTCTTCATACTTTTCTTATTCAATACAATAGAAAACACTTTAAACCCCTGTATGATGCATATTTCCCATTCTCCTTACAGACCTTTTTTTTTTTTAATTAAAATTTTTACGGAAATTAAAGAATAAAGAATACTAGGCAAATAATACCTTGCAAATACATTTTGCATTGTCCAAAAATTTTGAAAAAGTCAGTGTGAAATAGGTAAAAATATCTCAAAAATAACACAAAATGGAATTGTAGAAAACATCCCAAGTTTTTATAGGTAAGATTTTTAAGTATCTAGTTTAGGGTCTAAAAAAATTAACATTTTTGGTTTTATTTATATACACAAAAGTAGAAAACATTAATCAGTGATTTTTTTAGTAACACTAAAGATTTACAGATGTTCATTATTTAAGATTAAAATTCAGTCATCTTTAACTAAAACCTGTAAGAGTATTATCACCTTATACAGTAAAGAAAAATTTATCAAAGAAACATATTAAAGCATGGTATTGAAACTTATAAAACACTGTCTAAAAGAACTGCTGAGAAACAGGGAACATGTAAGTACAAAGAAAAAGAGTACCAGCAGGTTACCAGAGTGTAAAACAACATTTTTTTAAAGAACATGTTATGTTGACCCCTTGCAGCCCTAAAGTTTTATGACTTCTAAGGAGCTGCTGTGACTCTATTCCCAACCAAAAACTCACTTGTTTGATGCGGTCTGGATTAACAGTGGTCTGAGGCTGTAGAATGCTGACAGGCTCTGTCTTCGCCACATTCTGAGGCATTTCTCGAATCTTCTCTGCAATGAAGCCATGAACTGCATTTAGTGCTTCCACCGTTCCCTGGATCAGACACACCCGCTCTGTAGTACCTGCAAATACAAAAGTTGATCTGAATGATGGGGATTCTTCAAGATCCCACAAACTGCTTCAATTAGGGCACAAAGATGGCACTCGTAGCAACCTTGCAAAACCAACTAGCAATACCTCAGTATTTGAGATTTCCAAAAGATAACATAAGGAGGACGTGATGAAGTTTTAAATAACTCCATTTGTGTAGATCCTACAAACACTAACTCTCCAAGTCAGCCTGGATAATATCAGTTAGAACATCTACAATCTTTTTCCAAACTGAAATTTTTCTGTTTGCACTACAAAAAAAGGCCACACCAGTTCTTATTTATTAATTTTTTAATTAAAAATATCAACAGGATGGCTAAAGATGGATGCAGAACTGTGGAAAAATACTTGCTTGCTTTTTTTTGTGATGAGGCTGGTTTTAGCTGATTATGTTTGGCTTCACTGTATAGCAAAAAAACCCTTGTTTACATATTGGATTACATCTTGATACATCCTCACTAGAGAAAGAATATAATGCCCACCCCACCAGTATTGATCCTAAGGATAATGTATGGCACTTCACTGAAACAATCCTTGTTCTGTAATTCCACATGTCAAACCACTTGAATAGGTTCCAGAAAATCAGTTTTGATTTGAAAAATAGGATCAAACAGGAGCTGGGGGAAAAAAACCCAAGCCACCAACAAATCCCCCCCCCCCAAAAAAAAAAACCCACCCCAAAAAACCCCACCAAACAAACAAAACCACAAAAAAACCAAACTAAGCAAACAAAAAAAGTCTTAAAAGGGAATATTGTAGCTTCCACTTTTATTCTGCAGGAATACCAACACAAAACAACCTAGATGTCCAAGTAGAACTGCTTTGAAATGTCATGTAATACATACTTCGACAAACATATCTTTTACACTTCCAATACACATAATTTAATTACTTTTATTGCCTCATTATTGCCTTCAAATACCAGTAAACAGTTCTGCTAACAGAAAAAAAAATATAACATGAACCATCAAGATACTACTATGCTGCAAAGGTATGCCAGATACACATCTCTGTTCAATGTCAGTGCACACTTTGCTTCAAGACTACTGGGAGGGGAAGTAAAATCTGAGCCGTGGAATTACCACAAAAATAAATATAATAATTTTTGTCATTTGACATACTTCTAGTAAATACTATTGACAAGACTACAAATGAATCTATTCTCATGTAAAATTCATTCACTCCACCTAAAAAGATGAAAATGACAATGTAATGATGTGGTAAATACTAACAAACTTGCAACCATTTCTGAAGTTCACAACATGTTAGTTGGCATAATTACCTTTGTACAATCTGCACAGAATCACAGGCAATACATAGAGAAATGTGCCAGGGCAGTAAGTAACCTTCTCCCTAAAATTTTCCTTTTATGAATTTTATGTCTATATAATCAACTGTTATCCTAAACATACATTAAGATAAGCTCGTTATAACAGTGCAACATAGTCTGTAACAGAGAATAGTATGGTAACCTTAGTAATTTGCAAGAAAAAAGTTGGGGTTTATTACTGAATGTTTCTCACCTGTTTCTGTTGATGATCTCTAATATTAAATATTTTATTACCAAAAGATGAAGGACCACACGAAGAGCCCTGCCTGCTTGTTAACTTAACATATTCATGTATATTTAAAATTTGTCTTTTATCTTAAGTATCAAGCAACTCTGAAATTTAACAATTTGGAAGAAGCGCTACAGCAAAAACGACAATAAGAAAAACCTTTTCTTTCTCTATTAAATAAACAAATTTAGGATTAAAACATGTCAATCAATATAATCAATATTTGAAAATATGTCAGTTTAATAATCCTTGAAAAAATTGAAGTTAAAATGATTACACTAAAGTTACACAAGTTAAAAGTTACACAAGTTTCACACTGGAATGCGTATTTCTGAAGAGGAACATTTTTAGAATATTTATGTGACCTCTCACAGTGTCCTTTCAACAAATCAACTTCAAAATACACCCAATTTTCTATTCCAGGTGCCCCATCAGAAAAGGGTTTTTGAATGTCATAAGTCAAAGTTACTACAGCAAATGGAATTTGGTTCCCAGACAATGCTTTCTTAGTGCCTTTTTTCTTTTTCCTACTTGGCTCCCTCCCCCTTTTGCTCCTGCGGTTTCTGCGTAAAGCAATCCAGCTCTAAGAAAATGCTCTGGGGAGTCTTTACATTGCAGTATTAATTGTCTCCTAAATGATGAGATGTGAGGTGCACTGATCAATGCAGCTAATGCATGTGTTCTCTAGGTCAGCAGACAACACACTGAAACAAAACACAGATCAGGTTACAGACAAGCTACTGGAGTCTGGTTTGGAAAGCACTTAACGGGGATGACTTCTGTCAAAACACTTGAAAGGAAAACAGTCGATGCTAAGTAAGAATTTTGTAAAACTTGATACTAAGTGACTAAAGGGTATTCGGCAATCTGTCTTATTTTAGAAAGTGCTGCATAATAAAAGTATGCTTTATGACATACTCCAGACCAAACAGGTTACATTTCAGTATATGTAAACCAGGATGCAGTGACCAGAAATCAGTGTTCCGTGAAGAAATACCATTGTGCAAAAAGCACATTTCACACTGAGTTAAAGTTCTAAATTGCATCACAACAATAGCACATTTAAATTACATCACATCAGTAGCACCTTTGCTTTGAGAGCTGTATCCATGGGGAAAAAAACCCAAACAAACAACTGTGGAAAAATTGTACACATATATGATTTGGAACTGTTTTAATCTTCTGAAGTGATGTTGTCATATTCCTTCATAAAACTAGAATAGCTTTTCACTCAGTTAGTAGAGTACAATAATTTACAAGAGTCATGCAAAAGGAAAACTGCCAGCTACATGATCAACCTGTATAACAAAAATAAACCTATGAATCACTAAAGCTGGTGAAATTTCTGTCATTTTAAAAAATTTTAGGCTCCATTAGTGTATGAATTAAATTGTCAGACTTGCTTATCATTTTCAGTTGTTCAACAGTTGTATCCACTCCTTTTTTCACATTGCTGTGAATAAAAGCTCAGCCATCCATAAACATACTTTTTGTCATATGATTTCCAAAGTATGTATTTAAAACACAGATCTCATTTTTTAAATAGTTGACTTAAAGAAAATCCAAGTAATCAGTGCCTTTATTTATGTAGTGCAAGTGCAGCCAATAGGAAGATATTCTATTTTTTGTAATTATCTACAATTCAAATAGATGTTAAGGTCATGCATTGTACTCTGTCTTTTACATATGAAGATATAAAACATACACAAGAGAAGAATAATTTTGACACAGAAAATGGCCAAATGTAGAGTAAGTGATCATCATCCCTGTACACTAAGTAAACACAGAAAAATATTTTTATGTATGTTTAATAATAATAAAGTCCATGACAGAAGTTTGTATGTGGCTACAAAATATGTAAAAAACCCCATCTAAATACATGCTGCTGTTGTTGCCACAATCATGAAAAGATTGGTTTTTTCTAAGGAAACCAA
Source organism: Pachyramphus minor (assembly GCA_013397135.1). Taxonomy (NCBI): domain Eukaryota; kingdom Metazoa; phylum Chordata; class Aves; order Passeriformes; family Tyrannidae; genus Pachyramphus; species Pachyramphus minor. The sequence continues at coordinate 92,621 of VYXB01005721.1, forward strand.
GTAAATGACTCAATATTTGTATGTGTTCTACTTTTCAGCAAGTGTAGCATGATTTCTTTCCCCTTATATCAAAATTAAAATTCAAAATTCAATTTGCATGTGTGGGTTTTAACTTTTCTTAATCAAATAAAAAAGGCAGAATATAAATGCACAAAAAACCTTGTCTATACTACTCATCAAAAATTGATTTTTAAAACCAACGGAGAAAAACTCCAAAGAAATATTAATCAGTTTTGGTTTTGCGTTTTTTTTTTAGCTTTTATGGGGAACCTTTTGGGCCTGTTTTTTTTTGTTTTAGTTTTTGTTTTCTAATATGAACCCAGACATAGCATTATCTCTGTAGTTCCAAGGGAGAGGGAAAGATGAAACCATTAGCAGGCATCACACAATTTATAAATAAGCAAATAAAAAATTGTTTTGAAATCTAACAAATTAAACCTAAAATCAAACAGTATGCAGTAACTTTATTTTAATTGTTCATTTTTCCTTCAACCGCATTTAACTATCTAAAATTTTACTTCTGATTAATATCCTTGGACACCACACTAATTTTGTGAAGAACTTCAAAACCACAGACCACGAGTTTTTATTTTGAGAAGGTTATTGCTTATTTATTAGACAACTGATACATCTTTTAAAGTAACCATTAGAATAAATGCAGGAGATGCAACAGGATAAACGATGCTGATGCTTTTGATGCTTGTATTTCTGTACTTAACTGGCAAGCATCCATATATGGTTGCCACTAAACTTTTAAATGTTTGCTTAAAGACCCTGATTCAATGTGTAAGAGTTCTTCTGTACTCACAGGAATGCTCACTGAATGTTAAATGTGCTTAGGAACCTTAGCTGAAATGTTTTAGGGAACACACAGTACCCTTCAGAAAGGTCTGATGTTTATATGACTCCATAAAGTTTTCACTGGGTTTTTACATCAATCTTAAAGAGAATTTGAAAACCTAAAAAGTACAATGCAATACTAGCCCAGGGTAATACCAATACATCCACTAATTAAATCTCCTTGTAGTTTTTCCAGAGCACCATGCCAATTTCTTTGACATTAAGAGAGAGTCTGAGAGAGGAGCCAAAGATAAAACCTTTACTAAATGAAAGGCTGCACTAGTCTCTCATCAGCTGATTTCCATTAAGCTTTTTATTTGACAACTCCCACTACAGCAGTCTACTAAACCCAACGTCCTATACATGTATTTTTGTGACCCATGATCAACTGTCTGGTAGAGTGGGATTCTATATAACACCACACAGATTGCTTCTGCCGAAAACTGATCTTGCAAAAGCTTTTGGTGAAACAGGATCGTGCTTTGACACCATTCCCAAGAAAACTAAAAACTGTCAATAACTTACTTAACGTGAAATTATGATAAACTCTTCCTTGCATATAACATTTCCTCTCTACATTTGCATAAAACCTCAGGAATTAAAATCAGACAATAAAAATGTTATATATTCAAATGCATTAGTAGTATGTCTCAGTGCCTTAAACAGATAAGAAAAACCTTTATCATACAAATGATAAAATGTACGGTCTTAAATGCAACACATAAGAACACCCCATGTACGTGTGAAGTGCCAAAGAAATCTCAACAAGAAAGTTTTCTATTTCAGTGCCTGTCTCTCTCCTGTGCTTTTTGCCTTTTTTTCTTGACAGAGCATTATATTGGTCTTAATATAAAGCCTGTACTCATATTCTTCACAGACAGAAACACATTTCTCTCTCAAAGTAAAGCTTGATGATCTTAGTCTTCCCAAACTGAAAGGAGAAAAAAGAGGCTGGTAAAAATTTTAGTGCATTGATGTTCTGCACAAAATAATTTTGGAACTGTTTACCCAGGACACTCACAAAAATAGGGAGGTGTTCACAGAAAGCCTTACTACCCTTAGCAGAAGAACCTGACTGTTGAAATCATGTTGGTAACACATCTTTTAGGTGTGACATATGGACACCTATGCATACATATATGTGCACATACATACTCATCCCCACATATATACCAATTTTTTTTTACTTGAACTACAAAAGTGACCCCCCTCACTAGAATTCAGATATTTAAATGGATCAAGTTTAAAAATATTGTAAAATTTATGAACCATCTGAATCCTCAGAATCATATGAAAACTTCATGTGTACAGTCCATTGTGATTTGGTCACAAGACTGAATTACACAAATCCAGGTTTACCATAGTTATGAGTCTTAAGAAACAGAATATTCTCTTGTGAGAGAGAAATCATGGAAAATAAAAAAACTTCAGACCTTATAACTATTAAAGGCTTAGAAGAGATGATGAAGCATCTTACAAAGCAAACAATCCCTTGAATATAAAACATTTTGTTATGTATCAGCAAAGGATTTGACTATGATTTCCCAGAAATTTAGTTATATAAAGAGAGATGAAGAATTCCTGATTATTATTGAACTGTCTTGTGTAAGACGAGATTACAACTGTTATTCTTTGTTTAAGAGTTATTCATCAAAACATTATAGATTCTACTGTAAAAGCTGGTGAATTTCTCCAAAACCAAACGAGAAGGCCAGAGATTTTGTCTTGCTATGGTTTTATGAAGGACTGTTACTTATATGAGAAACATTCAGAGAAAGTATGTGTGCAAACCAATGTCAAAGGGATGCCATAAAAATGAACAGAGCCTAATTATGATTTAGGAAAGAATGTTTCTGGAAAATAAAATCTCTGGAAGTGAGAAAGACCTCAAACCATGGACAGAAGCACTATGTTTTTATTTATTTTTTTTGCAGGAATGTTTGTCTCAGTAAGTTATTTGTAAAATTATCTATAAAAAATGAACTACTGTTTAATCAAACAAAACCCACACGATTGCATTATAACACTTACAATAAGAAAAAAATGGGAACACAAAGCATAGAATTTAAATAAAATACAAAATAATAAATGTATTAATCTTTATTTACATGTTTCAACAATTAAAAGAAACACATGAGTTAGGGTCCCCAAATCATACAGTATTCTCTGCTAACATAGAGAAATCTTCTTTAATTTTTCTTCTTAACAGTGGTAAACATGGTTGATGTACATCAATATACTACTGATTCACAAACACTTCTTCAAAAAGAAATGAGCTTGCTACTATGGTACTTATACATCTTTTCTAATAATGGTATATAATAATTTGCTTATTCATATACTTTCAAGATTACCGGTACCTGGAATATTGCACAAAGTTACTATTTTTCTCCTATCAATTAACACTAAGCATGTAAATAAGTAAACATGGAATAAAAACAGAATACCAAAGTTTGGTGAAAATATGAAAGTCTCTGAGAAGCAGTGCTTTCAAAATCATTAAAAAACAAGCACACACAATACTACCACAAGAACCTATCTGCTGAAGAAAAGAAATAACTGACCTTATATTTAGAAGAGGACTGCAGAACAGAAAGAAAAAAATTACATGTTTTTCACGTCAGGATATCTGGAATTAATTTTCATACTAACAAAAGAATTTGAGAATATTTTTCATGCAAATTAATGTTCAGTTGGCAATTATTGCTTTTATGCTATGCTACAGGAATATGAACCTCTGTTCATAATACCTCCTACACGTACAATTATCAAAGGGAAAACCCCACCCATTTAAGGAGTAAAATATATACTTTGAGAAATTGTAGGAACTGATACATCTTATAATTTAGAGTGATAACAGTTGAAATCACCAAGGGAGCTTTTCTCCTCAAAAATATTTCTCAAGTTCCATAGTTTAAAAGTCAGTGAAAAGCTTTGGAAAATCCTCACGGATAAACTGAGCTTCTCAGGAAATCAAATCACATAACACAGTCATTACTACTTATTTGTTTGGAGTCAGCAAATACTAAGCTTCAGGTAAATGCGCTATACTCAAGGTCTAGATTCTATTAAAATATTTGTAATTGCACATATATTTTTTTCCATATATTGCAAGTAAATATTGACCATGGAAATATGATAATGGAAACAAGATTTTTCAAGAGTATACTTACTACTATTGAATGCTTTTTAAATTAACTCATGATCCTGAAAGAAAACACTCTCATCTATAGTGTTTATCCCCAGCTGGGGATAAAATGTAGAAAGACATATTATAACATCTGTATCATTAGAATTATTTTACATAGCAGTCCAGAAGTGAAAGAGATAAGGATGCATACATACACCCTTTGCTTTCCAACTAAGCAGAATGCTGCGATGTCAAAACCAGGATGAGTTCCCATTTTGATGCAGGCATTATAGTCCATATGCAGAATAGGCACATACAAACACAAGTGTGCAAGCACAAAGACATTTTTTCGTATCTAGCACCTTTCTTTTTCATTTCTAAAGTGAGAGTCTAAATCCATGTTCTGCCCATAGTAGATTTTATCTGCTCTATGTTTAATTAAATCCATTGCTTCCCAGCAGCGGAATTGTAGTACAGGGTTTATATGGTAAGTAGGCAGAAAGAGTTTGTGACTACGGCTCAAGCGTTGAGTATGTCACACTTATTTTTGTTTGTCTTCCAGGATCCTTCCTGATTGTCAGATTGAAACCCTTTTATGGCAACCCTGTTGTTTTTTTGCAAGAATGACATTTGTCTCCCTCTAAATTTAGTTTACTAGAATTCATGCACCAAGTCCATGGTAGCTAATTAAGAAAGACAGGAACATCCATGAACAGTGCACCCCATCTACCTTTAGATGGAATCATCCCACAAAGACAAGAAACTCCCTCCCTTACCTATACGAGAACTGTGAGAGTTAGTTTAAATGAGATGCCAGGCTCCTCAAAGGCTCACTATATACACACATAACAGGAAACTTTTCCAGAGACAGCTACAACATAAATATTTAATTATTCTTAATACTAAAGCTACAATAATTACTATAGCAACACTAAAAGCATTGCCTGGGTGTAGGAATAAAGCATTACGTAAAATGATTTTGATGCAGTAAGTGGTAAACGGAAGTGTAATAAACAGACATATTTTCCTGAAAAGCAAATGTCAGATTAATTTCCACCCACCAGAAGATTTATATAAATTCATAAATATTTTGCCATATAATATGTTTACAAGAAAAAGGAGTAGAAAATGTTATGTAGGCAGAACTTTTTCTAAATACTTTTTGCACTGGATGAGAGTTGTTCTTTATCTGCTTTTATAGCTACATATTCTTCTCTCCTAAGCACTCAAAAATTCTTGCTTAACCGGTATTTGCTGAACTCTTTTCATTCTTATACAATTTCCTTTTAAAACAGTCAAGGTAAATATAATGGCCTTGGGAAGTTCAGTACCAACGAGAATCAGATGAAGTGAATGAAAGATCTCCCTCCAGTACTATGATTGAGCCAGAGAGGAGCCTTTAAAAAAGGCCAATCATGTTGTATTTTCAGCTATTCAAAAGAATAATGTAGCAATGTAATGTTTATACAAATAGCACATTTCAATGTGTTTATTATTTATGCTATTATATTTCACTATTATTACTTTTAAATAAATTTTTATAATTAATTGTTCATAATTATATTCATTATTAGAGTTCAAGAATCATCTGGATGATACTCTTAGGCCCATGGTGTGACTCTTGGGGATGGTCCTATGGATAGCCATGAGTTGGACTCAACAATCCTTGTGGGTCCCTTCCAACTCAGCACATTCTGTGATTCTATGATTTGAAGAAAACTGACTAGCTATCTTGTGCAACTTCACTCATCAAGAACAGTTTTCTTACCCTGCTTCAAGCATTCCCATTTAGAAACTAAATGGTGTCAGAATTCATCTGATATACGTACAAACAAATTTTAACAGCCACAGTGTCAATATCTGATCCTTAAATCTGTCAATACTGCCAATCAAGTCATTGAAACTTCATAGACAACAGGCCTCCAACATAAATCAGATTGTGAGATAAGAACCCAGACTGAATATGCTACTAAGCTACTGAATATGCTGTTGAGTTTCACTCTCCACTTTTCTGTTCTGTATTAAGCAGATAAATTTAAGCCAATAAATAAACTACCAGATTCTTTAAAGTCATGCCTTTTCTTGTATTACATCAAGCTCATGTGACTACTTTAAGGAATTAAGGAGGTTTTGTTCTTTTGCACTCCATCATGTCTACTGCCCTACCTTTCTTCCTTTTTTTTTTTTTTCCTGACGCTCCCTTTAAAAAAAAAAACAATGAAAGAAAAAACTTTTATAACAGGTCCTGGTTTAAGCTTTCCCATATATTCTAACATAGAAATTCTTTAACATCTTTAAATGTGCTTATTAAATATCTAGCAGACATGTCTTAATCTTCCAGTATCAGATACAATTTGATAAGCTAAAAAGAAGAATAATTTCTATTACAAATCCATACAAGATAATGTCTCCGATGGAGACTGTCAGGTTATTAAGTAGTTGCTAAAGAAAAATATAAAATATTTCACATTAAAACAGTAAAATCAAATCTAATCACACACTCACATTGTGATTAGAGAACTTTTCCTGGAAGGCAGAGTAAACACTTAGCTTCATTTTGCAAAGAGAACATTAAAACTTTGTGAATTAATGTAATGTGTCCCCAAATTCATAAGCAACCTGTATAAACCACCATGAAAACCAAATCCTCTTGAAATAAAACTACTACATAATTGCCTAAAGAATAACTCTCCTAGCAAGCTAAACTAGACACTGAACATCCTGCTCAAGTCTCCTCAGAAATCAGTGGGAAAAAGGAATCTGCATCTCATATGACTCCCAGGCAACAGAGTTTTTCCCTGCTACTCTTCAAGAGAGTCACCTCGTGGGCTGGAATTTTTAATGAATCTGATTAAGTTGCTGATGCTCAGATACTCCTCCATGGCCCTGCTGTGCAGTGACACGAAACAAACTTTACAGAATTAATAACCTGACCAGTTCTTCTCCTGAATAGGCAAGAAAAAACAAGTTCCCCTCTAAAAATCAGACTCTTTATAAATACGTGTGAAATTGTCTCCTTTTTCTATTTGCCTGAAAGCTCATTTTTATAGGATCACAGTAGCTTCATAAATGAGGAATGTGAACTTTAAGAACAGTATCTATTCTGTACTAACTACCTGTTTGAATTCTGTACCAGGAATGGCCCAGTGCTAAACAAACATTTTAAGTCTGTTTTTTACCCCAACACTAAACCAGGGATGCTCATAGAGCTTCTCTACTTCAACAGCAGAGAAGTACTGCAGGTGCATGTTTTGGGACTGGGGATGAGAGAGGGTGCAGTCACTATTCCTCTGCTCTCCCTACTCTTCTAACTGCATACCTTCTTCCTCATTTCAGAAAAGAAGTTGAAGCCCAGTAATTCTCCTGAGGGAAGAGACAAATACTAACACTGTTTTAATCCTCCTGTACCACTTGGAACTACACTTTCCATCACAGGATTTAGAGCCTTAGGGATAGGCACTCCTACAGCAAGATCACACTGTCCAGCAAGAGTTGGATTATTAAAGAGCATTTATGCTCACAAAAACTTATGATCTCTTATCTCCAGAAATAACAGGTGGTAGTCCTCTGATACGTTTTTTAATGTTGTTGTGACAGGCTCAGATGCCAAATAAAGTATAATTTTTTTTCATTCATTAGCAAGCCAATGAATGGCAGTAACGTGTGTGTGTGTGTGTATGCATATATATATGCCTAAGAGGGCCTATTCTTTTTTTTCTCCAATATCACCTGCCATCAATAAAGATAGTGACTTTTTCTGGCCCTCAAAACTTAAATACTTGTGGAGTCTTTCAGATTTCATAGTTCATTATTCACTAGCCATTTGCTCACATCCCTTTCTGGGAAAAAAAAAAAAAAAAGATATTTTTGGAGAGAAGACCTAAATATGTTAATCTGTGGAAAAGGTGCAGTATGATGGCTTGTTAAGATTAGGAATGTAATTTAAACGCCAACAATATGCATTTTGAAGAATACATTTAAGTGTCAGTAAACAGAGAAGAGTAGTTGAATTTTCACAATATTAAAAGTGTTGCATTGAAATAAATTGAAATGGGGAAGATTAATTTTAAAATTTGTACATCTAAAGCACTGGTAACTTTTAATAACTCTTCACTAACACTACTTAACATCAAATAAGATGTTACAGATTGAGATAAATTGTCCAACAGGAGAATTGACTAGAAACAACAACAGCCGAGGAAAAGGCAGAAGAACTGGCACCAATCAAATAATTTACAACAGCAGAATACCTACCAGTCAGTAATATATTTTGACCCAAACATAGTCAAAATAACTATACCCCAAAATAAACATGGCTCAGCTTTTTCAATCAAAAATTTTTAATTGGAGAACTGACTGCATATAAGAATATCCATGTTTTATGCCTTTTTTTGATATATATCTGAAATATGTCTAGCACATGTTGCTGCAGGTACATGTAAAGAACATTAAAAATGGCTCTCCAAAGTGAAATAAATTCAGCTACAAACAATGACAAATGAAGAGCTGCGTACTATCAGGCAAAAACCTAGCATGAAGCATTTATTCTAGTCTAGAAATAAAAAGTTGCAATAAGTAGTTGCTAATCACAAATAGAAACAAGTATAAACAAAATGAAAACTGTCCACTGATATCTTGTAGCAATTTAGATACTTCACAGCTATACACAGTAAAATTCTTTTCTGAAACTTTAATTTGTACCTACTCAGAACAAGTGTAAAGGAAGTAAGGGGACTGCTCCTTATGCTGCTATTGACGAAGTATATCATAATTGTGTTGGGTTTTAAAATCTACGAGCTTTCTCCAAATCCAATTTTAAGTTTCCTCAAAACTAATAATCCAGATAGAAATGAAATTCCTATTCATTCTGAAATCTTTTTTAGCACTAAATAAACATGGAGATTTGTAAAAGACATATAATCAATTAATAATAGAATAATACATCCTAAAATGGGGAAAAAACCCCAGATGCAGTAGAATCCTTATTGTTTGATCATTCGTGAGATTTTGCTTTAAGTCAAGGAAATTGTTTTTGCCCATTTGCGAAAGAACATACCAGCCCAATTAGATTTTTAAATCTTCTCACAAACGACCAATCTAATCCATGGATTGTTTACTCCTGCATGATACAAATGCACTTTTTTTGTTTCATTTTTTTCTCTTAAGAAAAAGCACAATCAGAATCACCACAAAAATAAATAACATCGAAAAATCCAAGTCATTTCATGAAGCTGGAATTAATAAAGCTTATTTCCCTACAGATTTGCATCTTCATGTCTAAGGCAGAAAGATGCAGTCTCTGACGGAAGCTTCTCACAGAATCTGGGGACAGCAAATATAGGTATATTCTCCAATCCACAGATGCATAAATTTAAAATGCATGTAAGAATTTTATTATCTGAGAGAAGTCCATATTTTTGTCAAATGCAGATCATGTTCATAAAGGGTCCAACATTGTTTCACAAAAACATCAGGTGAGGTAATGCTCGACTGATCAAAGTAAGTCTCTTATTCAAAATCCTCTCAGTGATCATTCAGAAGCAATAGTATATGCATATATTTATAAAAATTTAAAAAAAAATAAAACTCAACTACTATGCATTGGGGTATTTAGCCTTTTTGTATTTTTTTGATAAACCAGGATTAGTACATTTTGAACATTGCCTTTCAATGAGCTGTGTAAACCTTTCTTATAGTCACAAATGGCACCCTTAGAAACATGTTTATGAAACAGATCACATGTCTTTAGAGGGATACTTGCAACTCTAAATATTCCCTAAAGCTAGCTTTAAACTTTTTGATTAGTAAATAAATACTGGGCAACTATCCTGTGCCAGGTGTAGAAAATGAATATTTACTTCTATTGAACTTACATTTCCTGCTCAGAATACATGTGGGGGTTTTTTTGTTTTGTTTTTTGTGAGGTTTTTTGCATATTGGGACACTTACATTCTGGTAACAAAGTGCCTGAATTGCATTCATGATAGTTATATTCAAAGATGAAGAATTATGAGACTATAATCACATCTCCCAATCCCTGCAGGTAGGATTAAATGATTTAAATGATAGGAAAAAAAAAGTAATAACTGAGGTGTTTATGCATGTACAATGGAAAGAATAAAACCAGTTAACAACTCAACTCCAAGCTGAACTAAAAAGAGGAAAAAAGAAGCAGCTTAAAAAATAGCTGCAATTTTAATTTGAATAACTAAATTATGACATGTACATATGAGGTAAAGGAATACATTTTCATCTAAAATTTAAGTTTTCAAATACAAGATAAGCAAAAAATATACCACATTACTCTGTTGATTACAACGCACCTTGTTATTTGGTACTCTTTAATTTCTACAGTGTTTTTCACTACAGTGTTTGGTGTAGGGCTGCATTTTGTTTGCCTTAGTAATCATGATTACATGCATTGTGCTCAGTTTTAGAACATGAGACTTTCTATATTTGAAGGTTTCTTGCTAGCGTGCTATGGAATTCCAAACCTATGGGATTTTGGGACCTTAATTTCAGCCTGTGATAATGAAGATGCAGCTGTTTGTTTACAAGCCATCATCACAGCTACTGAAGTTTTAAAATTAAATTTGAAAAGCCACTTTCTCAAACTTTTAAAATTATTATAACAGAATCAGTGCTATTTTTATAAGAATTATTTTGACCTGTCAACTTTCTTCCAAATTTAAAATCAAACCAAACTGATTTTTTATATAGCACTCCACCTGAGCTTGCACTACGTTAGCATTGCAGATTACATATCAGTATTTCATTATTAATGTAATGTTTGCTCCTCACATACATAATTGCAACATATCATCAACCACGACTCACTCAAGACTCTTTTGAATTTGGCATTATATATTTTGTTCTATATTTGCTCAGGTGCAATTCAACGTTGCTAGTGCAATTTATTTAAATGAAACTTCTCCTATCATTGAATCATATACGTATACGTATCTAAAGGGTGCCAAGAGGATGGAGCCAGGCTCTTCTTGATGGCACCAGGCAGTAGTAAAAGAGGCAATGGGCAGAAACTAATGCATAGAAAGTTCCACCTGAACACGAGGAAGAACTTTACTGTGTGATTGACTGAGTACTGGAACAGATTGAGCAGATTGAGGTTGTGGATTCTTCCTCACTGGAGATATTCAACAACCATCTGGATGTAATCATGTGCCATGTGCCCCAGGATGACCCACTGTGCTCCCTTCCAACCTGATCAATTCTTTGATTCCGCAAAATGTATTTTTTTTAACTGACATGACAGGACAGCTGCATACCTGTGCTGCAAGTTACTTTTTCAAATAGGATACTCTATTTCATAGGATTAGGACAGTAATCCAGGGTGAGAGGGCTGATCATGATGGAGTCCAGAAACCCTGTAAAATAGTGCCAAAGTTAAATTTCTGTGGCTAAAATCCAAAGTTCTGCTGTATTAGGCAGTAACACCTCAGAAAGATTTGAAAGCAAGCTCTCATGGCAGTGTCAAGATGAGCAGATGACACTGACAAAAAGAATGTTTTGAGATGGCTGATAGAAATAATATCACATTGTCACGGTTCTCTTTCTCGATGGTAACAGGATGTGTATAGCACATCCTTATGTGTGTAGCAGTTTAACTCCTAGTAGCTCCTTAATATTTTGTCCTGAGTACAGCTATATGAAAGACAAGTTTCTTCTGCAGTGGACAATATAAGGATCACCAAGATATTAGTCCTTTACAGATGCCCAAAAGCTGTAAGATAAGAAACTTATTTTTCTCTTTCATTCCTCTTCTTTACCCCACGAAATTTTTCTCTTCATTAAAAAAAAATAATATTGGAAGGCAGTGTTTCCTAAAGCAGGCCAGGACTCCCAAAAGACAAGCACCCAGGTCTTGTGATTTTCCTACAAAGAAGCAGCTCTAGTTTCGTTTCCCTACAGGTCTAGCCAGTGACAGGAAACTGCAGCAATAATCCTCAAGGAACTAAGAGTAAAAATTATAAAGTTTTCCAAAGCAGACAGGCTCCTTTCAAATGCAGTTTTACCTTTTTCTTGCAGACATCCTGGGGACTTCCTTCAGTAGCACCAGACATAAAATGCAAATAAATGTAAAAGACTAGAAAGGAGTGTGTAGTGAGCCGTTGGTTAAGAAATATGGTATCATAATAGTTCAACATCTGAAACTATATGATTTGTATTGCTGTAGATGCCACAAATTCAAATAGATGAGAATTTCTGAGGTAGAGTAGGCAAGGAATTACTACTCTTTTGTATGTTTCTCACAAACCTGTCCTCCTACTCTTCAGAAGCTCTCCTCAGTGGTGGTGAAAATCGGAGAGAAATACAACTGAAAAGCCACTTTTTTTTTTTTACCTTTATTTACAGTGATAAGCAATCACCAACAGAACTGCTTTCTCACTATCAGCTAAGTAAAATTTAGGAAGCATAAAAGATTTACAATTATGAAGGTGGCATTAGGAGCTGGATACCTAAGAGTTATATTTCCTTATTTGTTACATCACAACCTCTTGCACAAACAATTCAGAATAAAGTTAATTAAAGATTATATACCTCTCCAATAAAATTTTAGCATGACACATTATTTTATTGTATTACTTTCAGGTAGGTATTGCTCATATTATTAAAGACTGTTTTGTATGGCATATATTCAAAAGAAATCTAAGATTAAAATTGACACTTCAACTTTGTCTTTTCCTGACATGTATGTAGAACCACATATACATACACACACTGAAAAATTGCTATTTAGTTAGACAAACTTTAAATGCCACATATCCTGGTGACTGATTTATGCAAGTCTGCTCCAGAGTTATGACTCAGTGAAGTAAATTTTATTTCCCTAATTAATTTTATCACTTTGTCCTGTGAGAATTGCATTTCTTTTCCAGTTGACTCTAAATCAAATACCTGAAAGGAAACCCCTTCAAGGTAATTCTCTGATGCAGTCACTACAAGGTGGTTATAGTGGTAGCATGTATGTGACTACAATGCTGATGCCCATTCTGGAAATTGTCAAATGTCACCTGACTTCTATCAAAGTCAAGGACTTGGCAAGTAAGTGTGACATGCAGAAATTTCATATGCTAGTGGAGATTAAAGGTTATTGGTCCCAATCATGAAGTTAACCCTGCTCAACTATCTAATACAGATGTACCTACGATGCAAGTCATGAAAAGCTCCTAGGAAATGTGCATCTCAGATCTCCAAAGTGATAATCAATCAGAAAGTAACAAAAAAGATTTCCCTTTGCTCTTTGGGTCTGTGCATGAACATGAAAGTTCTAGGTTGAAATAATCAAGGTTTCTGCATCCATACTCAATAATATCCTCTAAGTCAATTGTCATTCAAACGCTTAAGGAATATGTCCTAAGTAGTCATATGGCTGAACAGCCGCGATAAAATAACGCAGCCTGCAAGGAATACAGCAAGATAAACCTCCAGGATTTAAAAAAGATCACCAATGAGATTAGCTTTCCTATTGGGAAAAATATTTGTTCTGTATCTTTTTAATATACAAGACTGAGATATTTTACAGAAAATTCAACTGTATTCTAATCATAATCTAGTATACCCACAGACATCACTTGCCTAAGAGAGCAAAGATTTAGAACAAACATTTGTGCTTATAGTATTTCTTACAGTATGCAAGATAACACTAACTTTTCTAATCAACACTAGACTATCTCATCTAATGGGTCACCTGGAGGACGTGGACAAGTATAGTGAAGTACAGTTTGCTGCAAATTCACCACAAAGGATTCAGACGGTTTGTTTGGTTTGTTTTTTTTGTTTCAGGGTTTTTTTTCAATATTTATCAATATTTTTCTCTATATTCTTGAGGTCTTCAAGGTTTATTAAAGCAAACCAATGTCAAAAAGAATGTAGAGCAATCAAAAATAAAAAGAATGAATGTAAGGCATTCCTTTGTCCATGGGGAAGGAAGATATTTCTATATAAATATGTATAGATACATACACACCTCTCTAAAAATTTTTATAAGTAAAAAAAAAAAGAGCTGCTGTCTAAAATTCTTTAAATCTGTAACATGAATAGCCCAATAAGAAAAAACTATTCAGAGACATTGAAGAAAATATCACTAACAAACAATAAAGCATATTTGATAATGTTAATATCTCAAGTATTTTCATATCAACAACGAGGCATTCTCGCAACTGCAGCTGTAAAACTCCATTGTCATTGTCTTTGACCAAGAAGTATTTAACATAACAACAAAAGGGCAAATATGGAAGCAAACAGCCCAGTAACTGCTACTGCTCCTTTACTCTGCTTAAAATAAATAATTGGACAGGACATGATTAAACAGAATTACGCTAATAAGTATAGTTTACATGCACATATTTTCATGCATATAAATAAGAGGCAATACCATATCATCTCTGTCAGGAAGTCACCTTCATTTGCAAGGACATGAATTTGAGCCATAGAGCTACTCAGTGGATCAAAATTAAAATGGAAGCAAGTCAATTTTGTGATTATTAGTATAATAGGCAAGAACTAGGGTGGTGAGCCATCAATTCTAATTAAAGGCTGCAATTAAAGAATACTTCAATCAATCATCTCTCTGAAAGTATACTCTATTGATTGGTACTTTAATTATTAAAATCATATTAAAATAAAATTCAGATTTAGTTATCTGCCAGCTACTTCAAGATATTATTCTGAGTCTTATAACTAAATCAGTGACATCATAACTAGGACAAAAATTTATTTTCTTTTTTCATAAATAAACTTTAGAAAGGATACAAAAGAATTTTACTTTCTGACCCAGTCTATGTTACCATTAAGTTCTCATGACAGTCCTTTAGTACTTGCTTTTACTCCAGCAGTACTTGTAAGACTACCTATTTGTGTGTTATGTACTTCAAGTACATAATCCTACACCAGGTATTTTAAGAACTTTTTACACAGACAAAACCCAAACCTAGTTCTATAAGTAATAGGGAGAAATGTTAAAATGCAATTCATAATTTTTCAGTTCAAGCTGAAATAAACGCAGATGAAAAGCAGAGTTCATAGTTAATGACAACAAAGAGGTACTTGACTCAGTCAAGTGAAGAAAAAGAACATATGTAAGAAAATAGTTGAAAAGATAACGAAGATAATTGAATTCCGACCACAAATTTCAACTTAAAGGCAGTCTCAGTAAAGAAAAACGTAGAAAAGATTCAAGCAAATAGACTGTCAGACACAAAAGAAGTAGACCTGTGGGTGTGGCAAGTAAGAATTGCAAAAAACTTGCTTCCCACATTAGTCCTTGCATAAACAGAGCTTTTTCCTCCAGTATGATAAACATATAAAAGCCATTTGCTGCATCCTTAACTACATCTGTTATCAGTATTATCACATACAGTTTATTAATATCTGCACTAAGCTGATGTAATGTCAAGAAAGTAATTTACAGTTGAAACACATGATTTTAACTGCACAAGTACAGTATCTGGTGTATGAACACAACTGCTTTGTTACCTTCTCAAAACATTATCTAAACCATTATTTATATGTTGTCTGAGTTAATAGATTATCAGATGATTTCAAAGACCATATGCACTTGACTTAGAGAGAGCTGAGCTACAAAAGCTAAGAAAGAATATGTCTTTAAAATCTTGAATTTGCAAAAAATCTGCTCCAAATTGTCAAATTCCACAGCTAATTTTCAAGTTGATAATTCTATCGGCAGGTGGCCAGGCTACAGAAATCTATGGATTTATGACTGTCACCCACTGCTCTGCAACTGTGGCCTGTAATCAGGAGAAAAAAGTAATTAAAAGTACAAGAAGGGAGAAAATGAAGAAAAATAAAGGAAAATTGTTGATAATAAAGTACCTTATTTCAATAATCAAATGTCCATACTAACAGAAATGTGAGCATAACCAACCCCTAGAAGCCAAAAATTCCAGCTGCTTGTTCAAAAATAAAGATCAAACTTTACAAAATAAGGTTTTAACTAAAGAATCTAATGAAATATCTATCAATCAAACTCGCTTTTCTTAATTGTGTTCCACCAACCTTAGCTTCCTTTGAAAGTCAAGTAACAGCAGGTGATAGCAGCAGGTGAGAAGGAACAGGCAATGGCAGCAGGTGAGATTAACCATAGGTATCGTGCAGTCTGGCTGAACACATGAGCACAGGTTTCAAAAGCCTGCTATTGATTTACTCATTAAACTCAGGTTACTAAAACCACTACAAAGCCAGGGTTTTTTCCATTGAGAATATGTTTCTTCAGAGGGTAGAAATGTCCTAAAATGACTTGGAAAATCAATGAATTACCTGCAACCTTTTATAATAAAGTCCACATTTATATGCTGTTAATTCTTTAAGATTACATGCACATCATATCATCTAATCACATTGAAGAAATACAATTATAAAGAGTAGTGCAAAGGAAATTAACTATACTGATTTATGATTTCAGACAAAATATTTTACAATGAATATCAAAAATGTTGTTCCAGATCACTTATCTTTTGAAATACTTATTTGGAAAATTTTGGCAGTATTTGATGACAATTAAGAACTCTTCTCAACAATCGTAGTTTGTATTTTTTTTTTAAATTACCAGGAGTTATCAATGCTTACTAAAAATCACTAAGAATTAAGAAAACACAATCATACTACTTCCTATTTTAAAGAAACCCACAAAAATATACTGAAGGTTTTTTGCCAGAACAAATGCATTGGCATCAAGCTAGTTATTTAACTTCCTTGCCAGTGTGAGAAGAATGTTTATACATTTCTATAAAAACAGTAAGCTCAAAAAATATCTTTACACTAATTACTGGGCAGGAGAGATGGGGGGAATCAACAACCAAATAACTATTATTAATTTATACAGCAGGATTATTCTGGTCCTCCAGGTGCCTCAGATTCTAGGGACCGGATTTTAAAAGTTGCATCCATACAGTAACCGACGTGTTCAGTTTTCCTCACAACAGTGATTTAAATGGCTCAGAGAAAGAATTGTCATGCCAAACGTAGTTAATCATTGAGGATTAGGCAAGCTGGCTTACAAAATTCTGACTTTTCTGATCATATGAAATTACTTAAAAAAATTAAAACTATATAAGATCTGATTCCACCCATTATTGGCAGTCCTCAAATTTGACTGACTTTGCCAGGAGATGTAGGCATCAATGTGAAGCCCAAGATTTATACTTTAATAGATCAGGAACAAAATCCATTTACCAAGTCTTACTGTCAGTTTATACCCTCTGTACATGATGTTACTTATACTTTTACAGATCATTAAACAAAGCTTTTGTTTGTTTGTTTGTTTTAAGTTGTTTGGGTTTTATAATCAACCACAGTTTTTTTACAAAAAAATAGAATAAAACCAGATCTTGTGTACCATCATAAAGTGTGTGGGGGGGGGTGGGGTGGTGTCCTGATTATGTACAAAGAATATCTTAGCTCTGGGCAAACAGACTGTTAGCAGTGGACTGTTACACTGTGGATGTGATAATCTGTATTTACTATTTAAAGTAGTGCAGTGAATGAAAACAGACACTGAGGACAGCTTTACATTTTGCAGATTACTGCAAAAAAATCAGAGCATTGATGAGATTATTAATAATAAAATGAAAAAAATCCAGTAATTCTGTGTACAAGTGCAGACATTGGAGGTCCTGACAGACACTAGGAGACTAAAATTGGACAAACAGCTATATCAGTTATTACCCCACTTGTGCACAACCCCCTTCTGACAGATGCTGCTGCCCCTGAAACAACAACATCTGATCAGATTAGAAATGAACTCCTGAACCTTCAGTTTTCAGCATGACATGTCAGGCTAAACCAAAATTGGAAATGGTTTACTGTAATATGCTGGGCTGAAACCTGTGCCAGTTCAGGAATTGATTTGTGAGTGGATCGTATGCTCCTGTCTTGAGGACAGAGAAGTCCATTGCCAGGGCTGTAGGCAGCAACATCTTCCGAAGTCTGGTTTGTAAACCCTGGGCCACATCTCTGTCAGATCATTCACATGCAAGAAACATTATAAATGCATATACATTTATATGTATATGCATTTATATGCATTTCTAGAAATGTAAGAATTACCAAAGCAGCTAAAATTACTGGTCTACCAATTCTGATGCCCTGTTCCCAGAGATGGTTAGTGTCAAACATTTAAAAGGTAAGCATAAATAAACCCTATGTGAGGCACACATGAATCCCTATCAATTTTAATGTCATATTATTATATTTTATTCCTACTTTAGCTTTGGAAAGCACTAACCTTAGCATACTAATTTATTCAGCTAACACTAAGAATATATGTGGAACTGGAATTTTAGTAGGGTGAGAAATATCTTTAAAGCTTTGAACAACAAAAATGTTCCTATGAAATGAACATCAGGACCAGTGAATACAGACTATGCTTACACTTGTACGCCAAGCAGAAGCATGCCTGTAGGAACAATCATTTTTTCAAAGCACTTTGAATTTAAGTATGCCCTGACAAAGGAAAGACTGTAAGGGGTCAGATTTTGTAAAGAAGAGTTTCAGTGGTCTGAACAATTAATTCATACCCTGTCTGATATTATCTGCAAGCCTATTCAAAGCAGTTAGCAGGTGTGAACTAACTAGTATAGCATATGTTTCCTGTTGTGCTGCCTTTTGTTCATTTTGTGCATTATCTATAGCATATAAACAATAAGTAACTCTTACAGCCATTAACCGAAAAAAAACCCCAACCCCCCCCAAATTTCTGTAAGTGTATTTAGTTCTAAAATAACGGATGAACCCCAATATTTTATGGCAATGTATTTGTCTTGATTTATGTTAATGGCTATTTTTGATCTCACAGAAATATATCTGAGCAGCTCTGATACAAAAGAAAACATAGTAGCTAAAACTATCTAAAAATAGCTTCATTTTCATGCAAACATAATTCTATAGTTCTCAACCTATTGGCATTCAAACAATAGGGTAGTTTTAAATCATATCAGTAAATTAAAGAAATGCAATCTGATTAGTGCAATATGTTCAAGTGATTCACAATGAACACAGATTTCATACATGCCCTAGTTTCCTTGATGGACCATGGTATTAATTTCTTTTTAAAGGAACAGAGATTTCTTTTTTTTGTTTTCTTCCAGAAAATGAATTTTTTAAAAAATAGTAGAAAGTGGCAACAAACAGAAAATTGCATTTTCTTATTACTCTCTTAGAGATGTGGTGTTTGTTTTCTATTCAAATCAGTATTATTTTCAGATGTCTCAGGAGAGCTGAGATGACAACCTTTAAATTGTTTTTGTAAACAGGACACACTCGTGAAAATTGTGGATTAATAAGACTTAGGTTTTAAACAGTGGGCTTCTGAGTTGTTTCTGACCTTTAAGCTTCAACATCAGACTACACTGTAGAGTGAGTCACACCAACATTCTAAAAATATATATTGAACTCAACATAATGAATTTTTGCCAATAATACCTAATTCACATATGTTGAAATTTATTCACTTTCTATATAAACTAGAGCTCTTTTCCATATCAACAGAGGATTAATTATCAGTCACTGGTCTGATTTAACTTCCATTCAAATTTTACTGCACTGATTTTATGATTAGAGTGCAATTATTCACAGTTTCTTTAGGGAAGGGCAAAAGTAGGCTCTGTTTAGCAGCACGGCCAACAGCCTTTTTCTTCTTGCTCAAAAGAGATAAAATATAAGAAAAACATGTTCAAAACTATAAAGCTGGTATCATTTTTCTCTATAGTTCCTTAAGTGCATGGTCCGCACAAACACTTTTGAGAGGAATATAGTCACGCTAAAGTGGATGGACTTGGTATTACTTGGAGCAGAGAACAGGAGCAGAAACACTATTATCTAAATAAATAATTTTTATGTATCTGTCACTGTATGATGGAGAATAATGCATGAGAAATTTCTAATTCCAGTGACAATGAATAAAGTGAAAAAATAAGGCAATATCATACCAGCAAACTTTAACTTTCTGAAACTCTCATCAGATAGAGTCCATAGTATCAATATATGTTTCTAAAACATTTAATCCTTGTTTAAGATAAAAAGCACTTAGAAAAAAAAAAACACACTGATTTTAAATCTGGAATTTAGTATTTCACTGCAAAACCTGAAAGTTTTAATTCTGTTTCAAGCTGCACTAAGGTTTAAAATTAAATTGAGCTCACTTAATTGGGCTACACTGAAAATATCCCTCCTAGCCCAAGTAGCTATTAGTAAGTTTTAAGTTCTTCAAAGCAATCATTTGGGAATAATTAAAAAAAAAAAAAAAAAGAAGTCAAATTCTCCAAGATAATATGAAACTTATCACAGCTGAAAAAATCCGAAAATATATCAAGGTATAAAAGCTGCTTTTCCTTGGTTGATGCTGAGCACATGGCAAAGCCATGTCAGGTGAATGATCTCTCTGATAATCCCAACCAGTAAACGCAAAGTCAGTTATAAAAGACCAAAATCATGTTTCCTCAGCAGAAGAGTACTTTGCTTATTCCATTTCACTTGCTCCAGTTTACCAACCATTTTTCGATATAGTGAAGGATCATATACTGTGATGTCACACTGCAAAATAGTAATGGTATGATGAAATTAAAAATTTCAAGAAGTAATTTTAGTAATGCAGAGGAACCCTCAAAAAGAAAAAAAAAACAAAACAGCCAATTATTTTCAAATATTTAGCAATTTTTTTTTACTAGTCATGCATATTTAAATATAGATTAAAAGAAACCTCATCTAATCAGCTACATTAAGGATTTTAATTGTATGAAACATGAGACTGTCTCACCTGTTTTTGTTTTGTTTCTGCAACTGGTAAGTACAGGATCAGGTTGCCATATTTGACTTTCTCATTTTTTTTTCATTATGCTATATGAAATATAGCAAGTGCC
This sequence comes from Pachyramphus minor, assembly GCA_013397135.1. Taxonomy (NCBI): domain Eukaryota; kingdom Metazoa; phylum Chordata; class Aves; order Passeriformes; family Tyrannidae; genus Pachyramphus; species Pachyramphus minor. Next base: position 113,486 of record VYXB01005721.1, read on the forward strand.
TGAAATATGAAATATATGAACTATATGAAATATAGTCAAGTGCCTGCCTAAGTTTGAGTTTATTCGGCTGTTCCACTGACTTTGCAAAATATACTATATTCATGTTATTTTATATGATTGCTATGTTTTATTTTAAAGATACAATGAAAAGATTTCAAAATTAGCATGTTTAAAGTGTGATTTTTAGCTGCCATGAAAACAAAATACTGAAACCATGCATTAATACAATACATGAAAACCAGTTCTCTAATTTTATGGTATCTTCATTGAATAAAAAGATCATCGCATAACTAAATGGGATTTGCTGGATAATTATATAAGCAACAATAAAATCTTTAGGGGGAGAAGAGAAAGTTCACTCTTGTTGTTAAATGGTTATTAATTGTTCACTGAGAACAAAGAGTAAGTTAAAGCTTTTTTTTTTTATGTCAGCACATACATAACTTTTAAACAGGCATTGTTTAAAAGTTCTTGTCTATTTTTCCTGAGAAAATTCAAGGCATCTATTGAACTTTTAATAGAGATAATAATAGATAACTTGAATTTTCTCAGGAAAAATAGAAAATAGACAATGTAACACCTTTTTATTAACAAAATAACATATTCCTTTAGATGGCAAGACAAACACAGTTAGTGCTATTTCAGTGAAAAAACTTTCGTTTTGCAAACATGAGAGGGTATTAAATCTTAGTTGAAAATGGAAATATGTTAGTGTCTATAATTATATTTCTTTTCAGATTTCTGTTCTAGTTACACCATTCTATTCACATCTTGTCTCAAACCATCAAAGTAATTAATTAAAATAATTAATTTTTTTAGGTTCACAGTGAAATTATCAATTGTTTGAGCTCCAATAGCCACTACTTCTAGATGTAAAAGACTACTTTCCATTAATATCTACGGGCATATAAGATACACATTTTGTCCACAAACTTCATAGTACTTTGTTGCCATTGTAGTAAGCTAGTATTTCAGCACTGGAATCTGGGAAGTGCACAGTAGTTTCATATACTGTCTTGTCTTCATATTGTGATTGCTTTCTCTGCTCCTCTCACATAGAATTATTTCCATTCCCTGAAATCCCGCATCCCCCTCTGCAGTCTCAGGATCCCCAGCTTATTGTGAACTTCACCTTCTCCAGATAAGGTTTTTACATTCAATTTCTTCCTTCCCTATACTACTTTTATGTAATGGTGAGTATCTAAGGTCAAGGGAAAGAAAAATAATCTCCTCAACCCTTACTTCTGTGGCCAAAACCATAGACTCCTGCCAGCCATGAACAGATACTGCAGTGGAAACTGTATTTGCTGTGGCTGTAATGGTCTCAGGACACAGGTAGGCTAAGGGAAGAATTTTTTTATACCACTGATATGGTGAAGGGGTGGGGGAAGAAAAAGCTAAGCTAAAGTAAAGTTTGTCCTGCTGCTCCTAGTGAATGGTCATCTTAGTTCACGTAGTTTTAAGACACAATATCTGACCAGGAAAAAACTAGCTGAACTACTAGGTTCACGTTCAACCAGAGGTCAGTAACTCATGGTACATGAACCCAAGGATCAACATAGGAACCAGTACCCACCTTCATCAAGAGAGAAACAAAGAAACAGACATTTAATGAAGTTGAACAAAATGCAGTGCAAAGCCATGCAGCTGTGGAGAATTAACCCCATGTACTGGTACAGGCTGGGAAGCAACAAGTTGGAAAGTAGCTTTTTAGAACAGGTCTGGCGGACACAAAACTGCCCTTGAGCTAGTAATGCACTCTTACAGCAAGAAAGCCCCATATCATCCTGAGCTGCATTAGGAAGAACCTCACTAGTACCATCTCAATCTGTATAAATAACTGGTGGGAGGAAGTAAAGATGAACCCAGACTCTTTCAGTTGTATCCACTGAAAGGACAAGAGGCAATGGGCACAAATTGAAATATGAAACTCTATTTAAACATAAGAAAAAGCTTTCATGGTGTAAGAGTGATAGTACACAGGAACTGGCTGTTCATAGAGGTTTTGCAATCATCAAGAGTGGATATATTTAAAACACAACACAATGCTATTCTAGCTGACCCCTTTTGGAGTAGCAGCCTTAGACTAAATAATCTCTAGATGTCCTTTCCAACCTCAACTATTTTGTGATTCCATGTGATCACAGAAAGATGCAATCACTTTGTAGCCAAAGTAATATGTATCTAAAAAACATATGTTAACTTAGCTTTTTATAAAATTGATAATAGACAAATTTTAACAAGGAAAACAAAAATACATTTTCTACATGTACATATAGGCCAAGTTTCAAGCTCCTGCTCCTAAAAATGCAATTGAAATCGAAATGTGTCTCACTCAAGAGCTATATGTTTTTTTCACCCTCTCTATAAAATGGCTGTAACAAAGTAAAGGAACCTTTCAAAATGTGCATTATATCATCTCTCTATTTGGGGGGGGAAGGAAAATTCCTTCTAAGGGTCTAATTAAGGTGTCAATTATACAGTCTTTGAGGATAATTGAGAAGTATATTTCTAAAGGTGAATATAGCAATTAAAAGCATGAAGAAAATCACATTCTTCACCATTGAAGCTATGCAAAGAAAATCCTCTGTGCACAATCATTGGCATGACATAATTTGGGAAGATCATTTAACCATACGAGTTCAGTGAGACACCTACAGTATTCTTTTCCCAGTATACAGTCACCACACTGGAATGTTGTACATTGGCATGGACCTGAATTAGGTCACTTAGGCGTAACTTGAGTACAACTAGCAGCGTGCTTGCATTAATATATCAGTTCAGGCAGGCTCATTACCCCGTCAAATAAACATACTAAGTTGCAAGAATGTTTCTTATCAATATCAATGCTCATTCCTAGAGAGGAAATACAGATGCCTACAACTCAATTACATTTGTTCCTGTTAGACACTCAGAATAAAGGTTGTGTAAGTGTTTTATTAGACTTTTCCAATTTTCTAATCAGTGCTAATAAATGGAAGACCAAACCATAGAATGTCCTGAATATCCTGGAAGAAACCACAAGGATCATTAAAGTCCAACTCCTGGCTTTGTACAGGAATACCCTAAGAGTCACACCATGTGCCTGAGACCGTTGTCAAATGCTTCTTGAACTCTGTCAGGCTTGGTAAACACTTTTCCCTGGGGCCCCAGTTCCAGTGCCCAACCATCCTCTGGGTGAAGAACCTTTTCCTAATATCTAACCTAAATCTCCCCCGAAACAGTTTTATGCCATTCCCTTGGGTCCTGTCACTGGTCACCACAGAGAAGAGATGAGCACCTGCCGCTCTGCTTCCCCTCACGGGGAAGCTGTAGACATCTAGGAGGTCTCCCCTCAGTGTCATCTTCTCCATGCTGAACAAGCCAAGTGACCTCAGCCCCTTCTCAGATGGCTTNNNGGGGAAGCTGTAGACATCTAGGAGGTCTCCCCTCAGTGTCATCTTCTCCACGCTGAACAAGCCAAGTGACCTCAGCCCCTTCTCAGATGGCTTCTCCTCTAGATATAGGTGCCAGTATTTCTAAAAGTTAATTATGGTCCATCAGAAAAACTATAAGCAACTAAAAGCAACACCTTTAAACAGGTAGTGCTAAGTCTTATTTCTACAAATTGCTCCACCCATAATTAAAAAAAAGGAATCCTCCTTCTTAGAGTCTGCTGAAAATGGAGTCATTAGTAGCTGCCAGCAAAGTAAAAGTGAATGTTTACCATTATCATACCAAGCAGATTTCCTGCAATTGCATATAACACACCCGCTTGTTTCTGAGCAAGAACTGCATACCAAGTCACTCCCATCCTAGCTAAATCCATGTGTACTGAAGAGCAGGCCTGGCCTTTAATGAACTCAAGATCTGACAACACCGCTGTTAATGATTTGAAAGGCCTAACAATCCCCACACTACTCCTCCTAAATTAAAACATAATTTAGGGATTCATTTATCAACTTAAAGCATTTAAAGGTTTTACTATGAGAAAATTAGTATTTTTCAAACAATAGACACAATTTTAGAATTTCATTGTTGTTGAATTTTCATGCCAAGCTTAAGGCAAAGTTACCTGAAAGTATAAAAGCAATGAATGCCTAATCTCTCATTTTAGGTTCCAACATTCAGATTTTACTCCTTTACTTCTCTATGCAACTTCACCAAATGTGAAAAATATCCTCAACTAATGAACTTTCTGTTCATTTCTTCGAATATATGAGGTATCTACTAATTGAGGACTGACTTTCATGATGATAATTACCAAACTCCATCTAAAATTGAAACGCCGCAAACATGTAACCATCTCTTTATAGGCGGATATGTTAGTATCTTTCTTGAAAACAAAAAGCAAAATGCAACCAACATGTTAAAACAACAAGTATGCGTAGGTTTTAACAAGTAGTGAGCAGCTCAATTAAAAAGCCTTTTTGTCACAATTCACAACTGCTCTCCTAATATTTCTGTTGATTACACAGGAAAAGGAAAAGAATGAATCAATTACCTTCCCCCAGAAAGCCCCGGCTTTTTCTCACTGCTATATCCTCAGTACTGGCCAACGCCCCTCCCATTCCAGTTCTGCACTGAAATTTTTTAACAGATGTAGGAGTTGGTTAAATTTATCTCAGACTCAGGTCCATAAAAACACAGAGTAATGGATTATGGCAGCTATCTTGTTATGTGGAACAGAACTGAAATTTCATATTGCTAGATTCTCTACACTGAATAAATGCAAAAATATTTCAATATAAAAATATTTTTCATTCAAAATCACAATGTATTATTTTTCAAATAAAAAGAACACAGTACCTTCAGAACTATATCAGGATAGGATGATTTTTGTATAAATTGGTGAAGTATAACCTATTCTAATCCCCCTCCTAGTGTAACAACAGCAAGAATTGGCTATGTACTCAGTACTTTCGAGATACCTCAATTATTTTGTTCTATATTACAAAAATAAAAATGCAGTATTTCAAGAATAAACTGTCTAGTCTTTCAAGTGTCAAAAAACTGTGCAACCACCTTAATGTACACAGCTATTTTGTCACATTTTCTTTCAGCACACAGCCCACAGACATGCAACATCCTAATGGTAACCAGTGGAAGTGGGGGCTCAGCAGTTCTAGGAGAAGCAGCAATTATGTTTATCACAGCTCAGGACTTGTTTCCCGCTTTTGATACCCTGTTTCCTGTTTGTGCACATGAAGCACTAATCTCTTCCCACCACCTGCACAGCAATTCTGCTGCTCCTTGAGAGGATTCCCACAGCACACAAGTGCCTCACTACTCTATTGACAATGCAGCAGGTCTAAATGGATTCAACTTCTGACATATCTTCCTCTTGGAAATTTTTAAAAGTGGTATGGTAACTTACACAATCATATCTTAAAAGAAAGGGATATTTAATCCAAATGGCAAGGACATAATATGACAGACAAAAAAATTCTTAACACAAATAGTCTGGGCAATCTAACTTAAAAGTCACTGACTAATTAATTCAAAATATCAGTAACTGCAAAAACCCCCACACACAGCAAACTACTCCCTCCTCCAACATGTATTCAGACTGAATTTTATTTTTGGTCACCCTAAGGTTCTTTGTTCTAGTTTCCTGCCTAGATTTCCCCTTTTCCTGTGCCAAGGTAAACAGTTAAAGTCAGGATGATCAGAAATAAACTTTAGAAGCAGATGTTACCAGTTTGTTACATACTGGTAAACAAGGTAATTGTGTGTTTTCCTGACTATATACAGTCAACTCCTACTGGAATTAATCCTAGGTAATTATAAAGAAAGAGGAAAATTAAAGCAAAAACAAAATTATAAATATTGCCATTAACACTCACATCTGTGGATTTACTCCATAAGCTCTAACAATTGTCTTTTAATAATTAGCTGTTGTAAAAAAATCATTTTAATACAACATTAATTTTGTGTAATTAAAAGACAAGTTAAAATTTCTTAAAGCAGCTTTTATATGCTCATGTAGCAGGCTATTTTAGTCATTGGCTGCAATAACAAATTACATTAATTAAACAACAGAATTCAAAACCAGATAAGTCAACCCTCGTTATAAAAAGTTGGACTTTTCAGAATTTCTGAAATATCATGCACTATGACTTCCACTAACAAATTATACAATTTTCCTTATTCTAACCTCACTCCCTTTTATCTCCTAATAGAATACAGGGCACTGCACTATCTATGCACAGCTGCAAAGTATGTAAATTCAGGTTTCCAACTGCAAGTTTTGTACCTTGTGGGCTTAATCATTCTGCTGCATCGGTAAAATTTTAAAATATTTCAACTTTCATACTGCCCACCTGAATTAAAAAATATCCTCCAATGGGTATTGCTTCTGTATCTTCCGTTAGGTGTGTTAATGTAATTCCTCCCCAATGACACATAGTAGAAATTTTCAGTTTAATGCATGTTTGGCATATTAGATTTTCCTGAAACAGTTATGGGAATGGAAAAGAATTTTGCCTATCTGCTACACTCTGTTTCACAAGCAGCCTTGTGGTGGAAGAGGGCAATTGCTTCTTTTCAGACCCAGAATAGTCTGCATTTGAAATTATTGGACTGGAACAAAAAAGAAGCAGAAAAAAAATCCACCCTATAACCTCACAGTGTAGAAGGTAGGTTCACTTTCTACTTGCTTTTTTCTAACATGTTTCTGCCTCCAGGTGTATGTTGCCTCTATTTTAGCTACTAACTACTCAAGTTTATTATTTTCCATTAAAAAAAAAATTAAAAAAAAAGAATAGGAGACCGAAGTGTATCTTCTATTACATGCAGGGGTGTAATTGGAACTACAAGTGGAGTGGGGGGTGTTGTGCAGAATAACATGGATAATAACTATACGACATTATTCTGTTCTGAGAATAAAGTATTTCCCAGGAGACAGGAGCAGCTAGAGACAGAGCAGGCCAGTAATCCACTCATCTAAATGGGGAACACACCTCCTTCCTCCTGCCCTACCAGGTGTTTTGCCTACATCTTTTACACCAGCACAAGTATTCCTCTGCCTGTAAAATGAATTAAATAAGCGCAGTGATCGGCTTGAAAACTAATCCTCCTAACGCCCTTAAAAAAAAAATAAATTTTCAAATGGATGAGTGAGCTGATGAGACCTGCTGCAAAGCTGGACAGATGCTACTGCTGATGCCAAGAAAGGACTGAAATGCATGGCTTTGGGCAAGACTACCTTTTTGGCAGTGACATTTAAATTAATGTCAGAGGACCGTGAAACCACACTATTAAGCCTCTAGGGACAAAACCCTCAGTTTCAGTTCTTTAATTTACATGTTCTTTATGTTTTTTCTCTACAGAAGGATGAAGTGTTAATTACTATTCTAACCAGCCCCACTTGAACTCACTCAGTGTCCCACTACCTGAAAGAGAAGAAAGCTATAAAGATTACTTGTTACCCTATATTCTTGGGGTGAACTTCACCCATACTGCATCATTAAAAATCTTACTTGATAAAATGTAACTGTTCAAGAAAGCTCTTGCAATAGCACAGAAGAACTTCTCTGGTTTGCAGGCATATGCCAGTCATGCACTACGAATATGTAATTTTAACAGAGCATGCTTGAGTCTGATTCTTAACAGTAAGTGGAATATTAGCTTTTTAGAACTGCAGGAAAAAAAGTCATAAATTATAAGTCATTGTGAATGCTCGATATTGCACCTAGCCTGATTTGTAGGGAAATAAGATTATTAGAGATGACTGCAAGCATTGCAAAATGTCTTCAACAGCTCTAAGTTATTCTGATACTTTACAATGCAATTTAGGAATATTGCAGAAGAAGTAGATAAAGACAATTTTTGCAAAATATGTTGAACATGAAAGAAAGAGTAAAAGCTGAATGATTGTTAAAAAAGTAGGAAGACAACATTATAATGCCTTAATAGTTAAAAGCTATATTTGCACTAACACTTGAGAGAATTATTTGAGATTTTTCACAGAAAATATATATTCAGTTAGGATTTTACACAATTAAATAAATAATTTAAAAACCCTCACAGAATCTCTCTGATTCCTTTGAAGCACAGTGCAAGAAAAAAATTACCATGGAAACAACAAGTACAAAACTATGATAAAAATTAGAAAAAAAAAGTCATTGCTTCCAGCAGTGAAGAAATAGGCTACAATACCTAATTAATGTCGTTAGTCTTTTAAGTATTTACTTACATGAGTACATTTTATTCAAATGAATCCTCCCACTAAACTTGATTTGACTCAATTTGAAGGGGTCGGGGGGGAGAGGGGGGAAGGGAAAGGTGTGGAAGCTCCAACTCCAAGATAGAAAAAGACCAAAAAAAATTCAAAATATATAGGACTACAGGACTTGTAATTAGTATGTAACTGCTAAACACTGTTCTGTACTCAGATATTCTTCATATATCTGTTTCTATTTATAGTATTTTGTTTCTCACATCATGTATGTATTTCACAGAATCACAGCAAGGTTGTAGTTACAAAGTACCTCTGGAGATCACCCAGTTCAAACCTTCCCTCAAAAGCAGGATCAGGCTGCCTATTTCAATTCCGCATTTTTATTTTTTTTTTAATCAGACCTTCTTAGTTTCAGAATGATTTACTTGGTTAATTAATTTAAAGGTGAATACTTCAAAAAATGCCTATCACTTGTATAAGCACTAAACTTACTGTAATTGCAATTACCTTTTAAATATATTATAGTATCCAGGGGGATGTGGGGGGAAGAGGGGAGGGAGGAATAAAGAGCAAAAACTAGAGAATAAAAAAAAGCAAAAGTTCATTTACTTAAGTAAGTCAGGAAAGAAAGTCCCTGTAATGGAGCTTTCAGCTTGCTGGAATTATTTTTTCCATAACAAAAACGCATCAGTCACTTTTCAAATGAATTTGTCATAAATTGATTAACTGACATATTATTTAGAACAAAACAAAATTTAACTACTTTTTCTTGCTTTTTTTATTTCTATTCTTCTAAGTAAATGGATAATGTGGATAAATCTTTAACTCACACATCCAGAATGTATTTACACTTCAGTATTTCTGTGTAACATCTCAAACTTGCAGTGTTTTCTTCCTAATGTATTCAATCAAAGTAATTTTGAAAGTCTGCATTCGCTTGCTGTGTTTCTGAAACAGATGCTTCATTTTGTTTATCTTTTATTCTGCAACTTTGCCACTTTTACATCCATTCAAAAGCTGCCTCTACTTTAGTTTCTTATTCTCACTCCTTTCCCAATCTTCTCTTCTTGAGTTTAATTCTTCTGTGGTAGTTTCCTTCCTTTTCTTTACTGGATTGAATCAAATATTTTCACCATGTTTTTTTGTTTGTTTTTTTTTTCTTCATTACCACCCTTGACTTTTGCTTCGAGTCATGAATACTCACTACTTTGCCTATCCCATATGCACTTATACATTTCTTCTGATTTTGTCTTTTTATGCTTTTAACTTACAGATAACAGCCACAAAATTAACATCTTAACTTGTATGAAATATGGGTTACCATAATTTTTACTATCTGATACTGTGTTCTTTTGTGACATCTGTCATGTCATACCTCAACAACTGTCTAAAATAATTTTCTCAACTCTTAGTGTCTCCTCTTCCCACCTACTCCACAATCATTAATCTGTATTAAACTTGCAATTTTAATTGAGAATTCAGTGCAGCTGATTTTATCAAAACTGTCTTTGGGATGTACTGCTCTAGTTGGGACTAAACTATATAAATAAGCAGTACAAGATATGTTCATAGAACTCCAGAGCCTCTTGTTATTGACTTGTGTCAACAAAGTCCCAAACATCAGCATTTCTCCACTTAGATTAAATCGTAAGGGATGTTTGGATGGATAAGCACTGCTAAAGGCATAATCCAAACCAGAACTCTTCTAATGAGTTCAGTGGACTCTGCATTAAACAGTATGTCTAACTACAGACTGTTAATCACTACACTTAATAACAAAACCAGATATAAACCCCACAACCTCTGTCCTAAGGGATTAAGTTTAAATTAAATGCCTCTTAATTTAGTGCAGTACAATTTTTTTTGTGTGTACTTGTGTTGAAAGTGTTTGTGTGATCCCTTTTTATCATATATTCCCACTGTGAAGCAACCCACTTAACCCTTGCAGCTTCTTTTATAACCAAATCAATGGGTAAGTCAGAATTACTGTAAAATAAAATCAGCTCGTATACCAGGATAACCTTCCCTTTTAGAGGTAACTGTACACTTTCTCATTTCTTTTATGTAATAGTATATACCCATGACAAACATCTTGTCTAAGAGGCTCAATAAAACTGTCTATTAGTAAAAAAATTAGTAAACAAGCATAAGATTGGAAAAGCATACTGAATGATCACACTTACTAGAGATGCTCTAAGCTTGCAAAGACACATACATAGACATATACACATGTATATATCCATAAAATTGTAATAGTTTTTTTTTTCTTTTTTTTTTCAAAGGAAATCAAGAGTTTTTTTCTGATTACAAGGTCTGCCAGTTTTGGAAGGAAGAAATATTCACAAGAACTATTTAAATATTGATAAGATCAGGTGCAAAAATGAAATAAGCTAATGATTACACATTTTAAAGCTGATCACAATTTAAACATTCATTAATAGGCAGGGTCAAAATTTAAATAAAAGAAACAAAAAAGTTTCACCCTTCCTTTACACTCTTCCTTTCACCCTTAGTCATCAATAAAGAAAAGATTTATCCATAGGAAACTTTGGCCTATGTACCTATGACCTTTGACCTATGACCAAATGATTGTAATTGCAGATTCTTTGTATATTGATTTGATATGGAAAATGTCTTCACTAAATAAAAAGCTATTTTAGCATATAAAATCAAATTCTAAACTATAATACATGAAGGCATCATTTTGCATATATAGATACATCTCACTTTAATTTGAACAAAAACAATTAAAAACAAAGTCTAGTATCTCTATGTTATACTGAAAACCTACCAGAGAAAGTGTTTACTATCCAGATAAAGCTGCTCTGCAAGGATTTGAAATCAAAACACATGAAGATTCTATTGGAAACAGGAATGGAAAACCACAATCAGCCTGATGCTGGGCCAAGTAAAGCAATAAATCAGACTTAGGTCAAACCACTGTTTTAATTTGTACCATAAACAGAAACAAATTTTAACATGTTTTGGCTTATGCCAAGTGCTTTGATCTAGAAACATAAATCTAAAAACAAAATTATTTCACAAAATATGAAACATTATATTAAATGACTATACATAAAAGCCACTCAAAGTTTGGGGTTTTTATAAATTAAACCAAAAACTGTAGACACACAGAATTTCCAATAATTATTTTTAAGAATATAATCAAAGTAGAAAAATAAATCTTTCCATGGACAGTAGTTATAATGGAAAACATGAGTCCAAGTTACTTTATCTTTCAAACTAATTTGCAGCCTATCTTCAATGTGGAAAAATATATTTAATTTTACTAACAAAGAACAGCTGATTCTGTTTTTATAACAACATTATTCAGAAAAAAGTGAAGTAAACAAACTCAGAGAAAAATTCTACTAGAAACATTTCTCTAGGTATTTTATGGTCTTAAGATATTTTCTTTTCAAAATTTATCTTTCTAAAAACATAATGCTAACTATGTTATCTGAAAGAAAATCATTATCAAACATACAGACGTTTTAGAGAAAATTCTTCTTTAAGCATTCTCTTCTGAGATTGAGCTCCCAAATAATCACTGCAGCCAGTAGCCAGAAAAGCCAACCGGTAAGAATGTTAAGGTCAGCCTTTGCTGGGTGGCAGAGTTTAAACTGAGTAAAAACCTACACTGCTCTATTACAAAATAGGAAACAGTGTTAAGAAAACAGAATGAAATACGCAATTAACCTTTAGTAGTTAATCTCCAACATCTATTGGAAACAGTAGTTTTAAAAAACCAAATCAATACTGCAAACACAGCAATATGAACAAACTGTTTTAATATTATTACTGTTGTCCCTAAAATTAATTTTAGTGGTTTCCACTAGACAATTTGTTTTGGTTTTGCACTGAATTTTGTTTATAGGAAAACATCATAATCTATTGGAAACAGTAGTTTCTCACTCACCTCACTTTAATTCAAAACATGGACGAATGTTGTCTTTCCTAAGGCAACGAAAGAACAATCATACATGAGCAGCACATATTCTTCAAGTTAAATATCCTACATAAGACTGCAATCCTCACTACAATCCTCACTTTAATTTCAAGATGACATCTCAAAGTAAAATTTCTTTAAATTAAATCAGTGGTTTACAATAAACATCAATTCTACAACCCCACTGGGATTTTCTTGCACTAGTTACTGACAACAAATTTAGAGCCCTGGTTTCACCAGGACTCTACCTAGGTATAGCTATCACAGTAATAGAAATACATACCAAAAAATAATATGAAAGTGGCAGTTTTCTTGATATTTTTCTAGAATTCCTCCCATACAACTAACCATAGGAGATCACAACTAAGAGATACTTGGGCAGTTCAGTGCTTTAGTATCTTAAATGTAAACAAACATGAGTACATGAAATGAGTGAAGGCAAATAATCAGTTGGAGAGGGCATTAAATCATTTATGACTTGTCAGTAATGAAAAGTTTTCATTTGCAGTACTATTTTGCAATAGGACAATAAACATAAATTAACAATAAGGAAAATGTGAACACAGAAACTTAAGGAATTCCTTAACATTCAACTTGTCTACACAATGGTTATTTATCCTTTTTTCTACAAAAAGTTGTTGTGTGCTGAACTATCCTGTTGTAGAGCCCAAGAATTCCTAAATGTACTTCACAGACAAAGAGTAAGTTACTAGCAATAGGAAAAAATAGCAAAAGATAATGTCTTAGACCTTGAGCTTCTACGCAGTTTCTCTCGGGATATTATTACACATATAAATACAGATCAGTACAGTAGTTTTAAAGGCTGCCTTGCAATCTGTCAAAAGTTGTTTTCCTGACTTAAACATATTTCACTGCCTTGAACAGGAATGAAAGCACTACAGTGCATAAACCAGACATTTCTTGGTTAGAAATAAGAACATGATACATATTCATAAGACACTGAAAATTAAAAGATCATATAATTATCTGTCATATCTCCATTCAGTGTTCTTAGTACACAACAGACCAGAAATGGTAGCAACTTCTATACAGATCTCCACACTAAAAACTGAATACGCAGGAGAAAGCGTTTAGGGGAGAGAAAGCTTTCTTAGAAAAATAATGCTTTAGCTTACAGAGAGCATCTGCCACAGCAGATAGACTAATAGGGTGGTATGTCGCTTCTTGTTCACCTACTACAGGTTTAGAATAGAATAGAATAGAATAGAATAGAATAGAATAGAATAGAATAGAATAGAATAGAATAGAATAGAATAGAATAGAAGTGATTCTGAGTATAAAGGTTAATTTAGGAAAGAGTCTAAAATTACAGAACAATCCTCCACACTCTACCCCTCGAAAACAGGTAGGAGGCAATGTTTAAAAATGTATTGTAAGAGGAATTTCTACACAAAAAGAGAAACTGAGATTATATAACACTAGCCAAGATACATATATTGCATTTTACAGGACATTGTAAAAGGTTCATATGTGGAGAATTGTGGTATTCAAAATTAAGCAAGGGTGAGGCATGAATGATAAACCATTTTAATTTTGAGCAGAGTATCATTTAATATTTTTATATAACTGAAAAATATTGTGACAGCTTTTTTCTTCAGTCCTGACAAATCTCTTTTGCCCTGACCACATGCTAATGGTTTACACTTCAGAAATCATCATGCCACTAAAATCAACCTATCTTTTTTTTTTTAGATGGAAAATCCAATTCATCTAGACAGAAATTACTGAATGTCCATCCCAAAGAAACTCCTGGTAGTAGTGATATATATAGTACAGCTTTAAATTCCGTCTATATTATTCTTAGTATTGGATGGTTCGAGTTTAGAAGATTACATGCTCTAATGATTTTTCAGCTTCAGAATCTGATGCTTGTTAAGTCATTGGGGAAAAATGAAGCTCATGGATTTCTCTGAGACAAATATGCTTAATGTTACCATGATTGTTATGTCTCCAGTAAAGACAAGGTCTGGAAACCACTATTGAGACTACAGATATCATCACAGTATGGAGAATTTACAAACTGTTGCAAGTAGTATAGTGAATGATTTGAAGTTCTTCTTAAAGGACAAGCAGACTGAAGACATTCAGCATCTTGTTTCAGCTGTGTTTTAAAATGTTGGGAATACAGAAGACACACCTGATGCCAGCATACCCATTATTTGTTCTGACAAAGGATTTGCTCCAACAGAGGATTTGTTCCAGCTCATTTTCAATAAAAGAGCACTAGAAAAACTGAAAGCAGTGTGTAGCATTCATTTTGTCTTTAGACAGAAACAGCAATGACAACAGAATGTGTAGTCCTACTGTTTCTCAAGTCTCATATACATAAAAATAGATTTAGTTTCCCTGAATGGATGTTTCTGAAGGGTGGAAAAAGTTATTGTCTATGAAGCACCAATGCAACTAGAAAGAGGACAAATTTCATTTTACTGAATTAAAAAGTTAGTCTAACAAAGTAAGATTTTTATTTTTTTCAAAAGTGCAGATAAGTTTCCAAAATTCATGGAAAATAAAAGTTCTTACTTGAGACATAGACCTTGAAAAGAATCCTATGTAGCAGTGAGCAAGATAAGTAGGTAATTATTTAAGACTCACTGGTTCCCAGCTGAGAACTTAATATCTGTAAGGACGATTTTAATAAACAATAACAATAGGATTTTCATGTGGTTAAAAAAACCAAAAACAAACAAAAAAAACCCCCAAACAAATACCAAAACTAGACTTTAAGTATGTAAATTACTGTTGAAAGGTCCTCTGAAAATGTGACAACAGAATTCTAAGGAGCAAACACTTACAGGGACTCTAGCAAACTGGCTCCACTCGTGAGAGTCCAAAGGTACCAAACAGGAAAAGAAACACTCCAAAGACAGAGATGGTGGAAAAATCAGTTCAGGTTGGCTATGGAAAAGTTGTTTTGACCAAAATGATCATAAGACAAGAAACAAACCTAGGATATTTCCAACATTTAGGATGGTGTAACTTCAGTTAACAAACATTTTCTTTCAGTTTGTGACAGGCTCTGGTAAACTTTATTACTTGGACTACATTAAAACCAACAGGTAGAACTTATATGGACATCAGAATATCAGAACAAGTTTTCATACAATAGAACAACACTACCACCCTCTTGAGAATTCAGACAGTGTCCCTTACCATCAACAGCGACTTTCAAGGCTGCTAATAACAGTGAGAACCAAACCATAAAAACACTCATGAGATTTGCAACAGTAAACTTCCTAAACCTATCATGTTCTTGTTCAGCATCACACCTGATATGCTCCTTCACTAAAGAGGAGATGCCCACAAATATTGGAAACAACTACGTAAGTTAAGAAGTTTTTCTAGCACATATGCCACCCATAGATGTGATGACAGAATAGTGAAAATTTTAACTACACATATACCCAACCTATTCTCTCTTCAGAACTGATAAATAGAGATAAAACAATCTCTGTTAGACAGAATTTGTAAATATGAAGGCCATACCCTCAATTACGACAATTCTTAGTCAGCAATATCATCTGGCAAGGACCAACCTTCCCTGTTAGTTAGTTGTTCTCAGTTAAAAAAAAGCAAGATGACAAAGAATCATAGAATGGTTTGGGTCAGAAGGAACTTTAAAGGCTTTTAAACTATGATCACTATGTTCCTATTCATTGCCTATCTAACCACTGCAACATTTCTCCTATACCACTGGCATTTGTTTTTGTTAACATCTGAAGTCTGAACACATCCTTTGGATATAACAAATTAAATAGGCATTCTTTGTTGACTTGAAAAAAATAGTGACCATCTACTGTATCCAGACAGATACTAAAAGATGCAACGAATTTTTTAAGAAAATTGTGGAACAGCACAAAAGTCAAAATTACAGTAAAAATCAAATATTTCTGTTAAACATCAAATAATGAAAATCAAGACTAAAATTTCTTCCTAAATGAAAATTGTAGATATCTCATCCCCTCCCAGAAAACAATTATAATTTTCCCGATTAATACAACTATGGCTGCTGGAGTATCTCTATATGAAACACTGTAACATTGCTCTAATGCATTAATATGCTTCCTCAACCACTGTGGTAACACCTTCTGTTACACGACTGCTAATAAACAATTCTCATTAATTACTACTCATTTTCAGAACCAGAACCTCAGTTTAGAAAAGAAACCACCACACTGTGTGTTGGAAAAGCATAAGAGGTAGTCTGCTTCTTCTGTAGGTTACTAACAATACCCAAAAGACAAACATTAGTAGATAAGATAAAGTAAAAGCTTTAAAGGTTTTTGCATGTAGGTACCACTGAGAATTACCTGCACACAGAAAGAACAAGATCCCGAAAAAAACAGGAGCTGACACTTGGATGAAGGACTAAAAATATCAGTAATAGCAGTAAATTTGAGATGAAGTAGTGGTGCTGGCATTAAAATAAGTGGCCTATTTCTCCAATGCATACAAACACTAAAAAAAAAACTAAAATAAGAGAAGTTACAGCCACAGCTATTATGAACATGGGTCAGAGTTCACTCAATTTTTACATCCAGGACAACAGTTTCATTCTAGTTCCCCCCTATAGCCTAATATGGTAAAAATAAGCACCAACTTTGTAAATATTTAAGAACTTATTTGAACTGACAAGATATAACAGAGCAAGAAATTCAAGGCACATAGTCAAGCAGTTGTCTACACTGACTGGACAGGATACACAGGTTTTATTAAAACTGACAAGTTTTTAAATTTTCCTGTATTCTCTTTCATTTTACACTTAGAATTTTCCTTCCAACGTTTTGTGATGCCACTTCCCTCACAGACATTCACAGATATGCATCTTGGGTAGACACATGATTCTTTAAATTTTCAAGTATTAGAACAGAATTTAGATTTATGAATTAACAAAAATATTTCAATATGCCCTGTTTCCAGCTTAGCCAACACTCTTTGTGCTTCAGATGAACTATAGTGACGAAGGGAAAAGTCTGGAGTAGAGTTATGAAAATTATTATCCCTCTTTATTTGGTACCTGCTAGACTGCTAGTACTAGGTTGAGGTTTGGGTCCTCCAGTACAGCTAAGATGTTGATAAACTAAAGGAAGTTCATAGGGGTACTGCCAAGACTGAAGGTTATGGAGTACCTGCCCTTAGAAGGGGAAGTTTAGGCAACCTGGCCTCTTCTATCAAGGCTGAAGAGTACGCAGATTAAGAACGACCCAAAAGCAGCTCCTTAATAGCTGTAAGGTCATCAAGAAGATTGACTCATACTCTTTCTAGTGATGTATGGTGAGAGGACAACAGATCACGGACATCACTGAAATGAGAGCTTCAAATTAGAACTAAGGTAAAAGCTTTTCATCACAAGGACTGTCTTGCACTGGAACAGGCTGCAGAGGAGCTGCACAGGAACATAAAGCCATCAGTAATCTGGTCTGCCTGCACAGCTGACCCTGCCTGAAGAAGGCACTAGAGATCTTCTGATACTCCTCCCAAACCAAATGACTCTATAATTCTGGTCCATAGCTTTTTTTTTAATTTACTGTTTTTAAGTTTGTCCTTGCATGCATCTAGTTTTTGTTGTGCCATCATCCCCACTTTTTCTAAAGGAAATTCAAGGTACTGCAGCAGTCTTTCTTGACACATTCTGATATAACCTCTCTCTCATCTACAGTGCAAAGATTTTCCTCATAGATCATACCAGATTCTCATAAATCATAACAGATCGCAGAAATGTGATCTGTTAAAGTGAAACTGATTATTACTAGAAACTCAGGCTATCAATCTTTTTTTTTCTTAGCTGTACAAATACAATGTTGAAGATTATGCAGGATTAATGGTTAATGTTTTGACATCTCTTGGTTTTTAGAAGAGTGTTGTAAAGAAGGACATATATATATTATATATACATGTATATATAATTCTATGATTCTATCAGTATAAAATAATTTAATTAAGTAACAAAGACAAAACTCAGTGTAAACAAGTGCAAGGTAATGCACGGAATCTAAGCTACTTTAAAGGCAACTACAGATTATAAACAAATTGTAACCTTTCTGTTAATAAACCTGGTTGTCCGCATTTATGAAGTATTTCCTCAATGTGGAAATACAGTATAAAAAACATTGGTATGGCAGGTGTATGTTAGAATACAAAGTTTTATTTTGGTAAATTCATCATATATACACAGTATTACAAAAAATTAACAAACTTAATGCTTGAAAGAGTCCAGATGCATAATTTCAATAAGTTACAGCTACAGTAAAATAATAAAAAGCTATAAAAAACCCATTAGAATAACAACACAAATAAGTTTTCTAATTAGCATATATTAATAAATAAATCGTACAGCATTAAAAAAAGGAGAAAATTTTTTTAAAAATTACAATAAATTTAGTTACAAACAGTAAAAAGAACAATCATTGCCTTGTTGGATTTACAGAAAATATTTTTAAAAGTCATTGTATTAGCTATACTGTATACTATTAAAAGAATATTTACCCTTATGCACAAAAGAAATCTTTAATTTTACGGGCTTTATGATATAATCTAGAAGCATTTTTATACTTTCCTTCAGTATTGAGATAAAAAAAGCTAAAATTTTTTATGTAAGTTTTCTTTGATATTATACAGAACTGTGTTTACCATATTGCCTCTTAGGTAGCTTTTGTAGAATAATTACCAGGAAAGATGAGATCATAAAAAGAAATACAACACTTAGAGGTATGATTCTAGGACAGAATGAAAGACTACTGTGTAGAAACTACAAGGAAATTTTCTTAGATTTGAAGATAATATGCACTGTAGCAATAAGGCAAGAATCATACAAGATATACAAACATGCAAACCATTTCTGAGTACGGACTTTTATGCTATGTAGTAGTAGCACACTGGTCACAGATTAGAAGATAAAGTTGCACCACAATGCAGATATATGAAGAATATATCATACAGTTCTGGACACATATTCTAAATTATTTTCTAAAAATTGAAGATTCAATGATGTAATGGTAGATTACTGCCTCCTTTCTAAACAGTTTTCTAAAATGTCCTTTCCAAAAGGTTATTAGGAAACAGAAGCTGCTACAGAAGAAGAAGAAATGCCCTTACGTAGAAAAAATAACGAGGAGGGAAACAGTAAACAATCTATTTGCACAATGGAGAGAGATCACATATAGTGTTAGATAGGAATATGCAGTCAGAGATCTGACAATGAGAGCAGACATCAGTGCTGAAGATTCTGTCATTGGGATGATGATTCTTAGGCAATAAGGATATGTGTCATAGTGAAGAACCATGGAATGGTCTCAGAATGAAGTGACTGTAAAATAGTAAATTACATTCCATGTACACAAATGTGAGGTACAAAGGAGACAAAAGAATTCTAACTTTACACATCAAATAATGGACCTAGAAATGTCCATTATTTCACCCACTGAAGCGTGGAATTTTGGATTATAACACCCATAAAAATGTTGACTCAGTGTTAACAGTCAAAGAGAAAATAAAATGTTAGGAATTTCTAAGAAAGGAATATAAACCGGAAAAGAGTGTGACACAGCATATGATGACATAAAAGATTTGTATGTTTCAGCTGTTTTCAACTGTATTCAGCTGTGGTTCCTTTAACTCTGAATGAAGCATTAAAACTGGAAAAGATTCAGAAGAGACAGTTAAAGCTATAGGCTGGCTTCTAATACAAGAATTAATGTAACCTTACACTCCTCAAAATCTGGAAATTGCTTGAGCTAAACGTCAGATATCTGCAAAATCATGAAGGCACAGGAAATGGACTGATTCATCCTCTCCTCTAATACAAGAACAAACAGTTTCATGAAGTAAGGTTCAAATACAAATTAAATTATGTGGTGGCTCTTTTGCAATACTAAATAGAGTTTCTCTCACCTTTGTAGGTACAAATAGGCTTGTAATGTGTGTATTTCTGAAGACGAAAATCTTCAAAAACTCATACTAATGCAGAAGACCTTAATAAGATCTTAAGAGATCTCAGCAGAACACAATCTGCATATGTATATACCTTTATTGACACATATGAAATAGAGACATCCAAGTTCAACATGTGGTACTGTCCTTCCTGATCATGAAGGTTTTTCCTCATCTATGGCTCAGGAAAGCAGCAATTATCATACAGCCTGAGTAAGCTATTATTGAAATACAATTTGTATTTTACACATTGTCAGACTTTGTGTTAAAAAAATTACTCAATATATGAAGTGTAATTTAAGGGATAATTATTCCAAACGTCAGATTTCATTAATCACTACAAGGTCATTGCAAAATCGATCAGGACACACATTATGTCTTCTAAGTCATTACACAAGAAGATAGAATTGAGGAATCAAGATATAAATCTGTAACAGATGACAGAGAATGTAAAGTATGAATACAGAGAACCCAAGTGTTACTCGCCTCACACAGTACAGATTCTTCTTAGTTGACTACCAAGAATTTTTGAAGCTACCATGAACTTCAATAAAGTTCTACCTACATCAATGTATTATAAAATATAAATCCATTCAATACAGGCTACAATTTTTAATGAAATAATTAAATTTTTTAAAAGTCCATGCCATGTTAGCAGACAGGCTATTCCACAAAATATGAGTACACAAAACATAATATTCTATAACTGCTGAAAGTTAAGTAAAAGGAAACATGTAAAAAGGCTTTTAAATGTATTAAATATTCAGTTTAATGACTACACAGTAAGCACATGTAAAAGCAGTGTTTTTTAAAACAGTTACAGTAATGTTCCTATGAACTCCATAAATGACATTTATACATACTTAGAATTAATTTTTCAATAATGTTTATATCAAGTACACTGTCTTTGAAAGAAAATCTCAATGTCATGAAAAAGCCTGCACAAAATTAAGCTGTATAAATGCACTGCTACTAACAACATTTAAAATACTATATTCTATTTATTGCTACTATTTTACCAAAATACAAAAAAAAAAAAAAAAACAACACCTAAAAAACCCCCCACAATTTTGACATCAATTACAGAACACTATAAAACAACATTTCCATTTTAAAGATGAGAAGGTTTGATAGAACTTTTTATGGAAATACTCATTCCCAGTTGAATTCCTAGTTATAACAAATCTTTGAGATTTGTAGAAAATTATTAGCTTCCATATTTTCAATATCTAATAGCTTATGCACCTTTTATTATCCAATTTTGTCATCTTTACAAAATACCTCCGTACAGCATTACATAATGATAAAAACATTTGTCTGGTTTATATTAGTAATTGTTGTATGCTTATCATCAGGCAGCTTAGGTTTAAATCATTTGCTGAAAACAATAAACCTCATGTTGCCAACTCCTTCAAAAGCATTTTCCTGTAGTTAACATTCTTATCTATGAATTAATTTTCTCCTTCTCACACACACTTCCCTAAGTTTCTTTGGGTTATATTGGTTCATTCTCTGTGGTCCTGTTGCATTAATTAACTACAATAAAGAATCTATAAACTCCATAATCTTAACAAACATGTTCACTCCTGTTAAAACTCCTACAAAAACAAGGACGTGACTTTTATAAAATAAATACAATATAATTTTTTAACCATTTATTTTTTGTTACGTAGCCTTGGATGGGATGATTATGTAAAACTAAAAATTATTACTGACATTTCTATTATTTCACAAATGCTTATTGTAATAATCTCAGTTCACTAATATTTGTAAAACATATCATCTAAATCTGTTAATGTTACCAATTTTGTAGTGATCTGAAACAGAAATTAAGCTAAATTAAAAAATGGCAATCATTATAAATACCTTAATTAAAAGTAATTCAATAATGTTTTATTAATGAAATAATAATAAAATACCAAGAGGATTTATCAATACAAATTGTTTAAAATTTTTAAAGAGAGAGAGCATTTCACAACTATGGAGTTGTTCTTGATCAACTGGCATCTTCTGTTTACATTTCAAGTTTTAATATCTGCTTAAACTATATTCACAGCAAGACTTCACACTGGAGTAAATTTTGTGTCCACAAAGCAAGTATAATTTCTGTGTTCTGAATCTTTAACAAGTGATTTAACAAAACAAATTTTGCTCTTATTTTTGTTCATCTCTTATTTCTGTTCAGAAATATTTCTTATTTCTGAAGCAACAGTAAGCTGAGAAACCATTCTAGCCTGGTCATCCTGAAAAGACTTGCTCAATAAACATCAATAAATTAAGCTTTATTGAAAGTTGCAGGAATATTGTTCAGAGCAGAATTAATTAAAAAAAAAAAGTACTCTTCATAATTAGTTAATCCATAATTTGTATATGAGCCTTAATTTAGCTAGGACTTTTTTTTCTTTCTTTAACAATTTAGTCTTTAAAGTCATATTTGTTTTTCAAGAATGAAAGGTAGAAAACTGGCTTCAAGAAACAGAACCTCTATGGAAATCTGATAAAGTCATTTCACAATGCCATCTGTCAGCATAGTGCTCCCTAGTACTTCAAATATTTTGAAGTGGGATGAACAAAGGTATGAGAAAGGAAGAAGAGCTCTTTCAGTTAAACTAAAATGATTGCCAGTTCATTGGTTCATTCTCTGTGGTCCTGTTGCATTAATTAACTACAATAAAGAATCTATAAACTCCATAATCTTAACAAACATGTTCACTCCTGTTAAAACTCCTACAAAAACAAGGACGTGACTTTTATAAAATAAATACAATATAATTTTTTAACCATTTATTTTTTGTTACGTAGCCTTGGATGGGATGATATGAGTAGAATCTTACATTGCATCAGATAGACTGTTAGAAAAGTTCTTAATCTACTAAGGTATTACCTAAAAGCCGAATGGTCCTTCCAAGACATTTCTATGTGTACCATCCTCTAATTTTGCAACAAAAATGCTCACTACTGTCAACTAGCAACAAGATCACAGAGCAGACAGACACATTTTACCTAACTCCTATCAAAAACATCTGTCCCCTAATGTCCTGGCCTTTCTTCTAGAAGTTCATCTTTTCATCATACAGAGCTTTCAATTTTTGACTGGCATTGAATGCAAAAAAAGCAAAAAGAAAAAAAAAAGAAGAAAAAATATCCGTGCAAATAACACATAGGATAATATTATATTTCAGAATTAATAATTTAATTTCTGAATTATAGTGATTATTTTTACAGTATTTTAAAATAAACTTCAGCTAAAGTTACTTGATCTCACATTCAGAATAGATAGCCCTATTCTTTCAATGCAATCTACTATAATGTGGTACACACAGGACAGTTTATTTTTAAATGCAGACTACAATTTAGTCCAATACATATACATATTCATTAAGTCTGATCAATCTAATCAAAAATGTCCTTGAAAGTATTCTCAAGGAAGACATTAAATCAGCATAAAACAAATATTATAAGTCACATAGCAGAAGGAAAAAGAGGTTACTGTATACTGAAACACTTCAACACTATGAAAACTCCAAGCGCCTAGGTTTCTAAAAATGTATTAAAAAATAAATAATAATGAAAAATAAAAATACGATGACCTTGCAAAGTAAATTTTAATGTATAAAACTATAAAACAGCAACTATATGTATATACCTGATATTCATATATATATGTTTCTGCACTAAATCTGAAGTATAATTAACATGACTTATACACTAAACAAACCTAAAACCAAAATATTTGAATGTGAGAATTTTCATCTATTATAGAGAAGAAGAGTAAGCATCTGATGTTATGTGCTGAAAAGCTATTTTCACAATTTAATTAGATGACAGTTAATGCTACAAATGTGAAATGCACCAAATTCAAAGTTCACAAAGCATAGCATTCAGAAGAGTAGCATATTTCTTGTACGTAATCAGCAACATCTTAGAAAAGTAATGTAAATTAACATGTGATTTCTGTGCACATTCTATTACACAACCACAATATAACAATATTTAATGTACATACATCAAGTAATCCTTTTTACTAAATCTGATACACAATTAGAGTAACAGGAAAAGAATTCTGCAAATGGCAAAAGAACCAGAATTTTTTTGCATTAAAATATTCATCCTTCAGTTTTACTGATGAATTTAAGAAGTTTATTCTAGCTTAATGTTGATTTTATAAATAGCTGCTGATATTCATATCAAGATTCTTTCCTCTTCCCTCACAACTGAACATCATGGCAGCAGATATTAATGGAAACATGTTGACCTATACTCTAGAAGAAAAAGAGATGGAACAAAATGTTTAAAGCAATAGGAGAAAAGCATCAATGTTTAAAGCAAAAGAGAATACATATACATAATGACAGAAACTATGAAGATATTTTATTTTCCTTTTGTTCTTAATGTTGTGCAGATTACTCTTTAAAATCAGGAAAGGGAAAGTGTCATTAGTCCATAAAGTAGAGCATCTGTCCAGCTATAATCTTTGGCATTTATAACTTCACAATCAAGGCAGATTCTAAGAACAGGATTGGAAAGGGATACAAAAGCTCAACTGTTTTTAAGAGGAGCTTTCTTCATGTAAGGGATCATACATAATTTGGGACAATTATAGTCATTAACAAAGGCTGTGAGTTCAATATAGTAAAATTCCTTCCAGGAAAAGGAGTTCAAGTATAGAAAACTGATGAGCAGGGACAATATTTTGCATTAGACAAGATATAGAATTAGAAAGCAATTAAATTCAAGTGGTATGATCAGAGAAAGTTCTTAAACAAATGGCTTTGAAAGTGACTTTTTTTAAGAAATTAAAGTTAAGGACCTAGATAAGACTTTGGTAACCTGTAAAGAAGAACAAGCATTTGAAGGTTTTTACAAACAAAGAGAAAAATTTAGATGCATGCAATCTGGAATGTCATAGATTGGTTGTGCAAATTGACATACAAATTACAGTCTTGAAAAGAAAGGTTAGGTTGTCCACAGTAACCAAAAATGAATAAGAAGGAAGTGTCTGTGAAGAGAACTGAGATCAGATTTCAAATTACTTAATCAAGTTCTAAGTAGAGTATCTATAAGATGAGTACAGTCAAGACAAGATGTCCTAGGAATCACAGACAGGAAAACTAGATATGTGCATCACCGCAAGTAACGAAAAAGTACACTCCTGACCAAATCTGTTTGTAAGACCATGTATATCAATGAAGAATATTAGGAAGCAAATCTCTGGCACACAGACTAAAGTGAGACGATGGCAGGCAACCTACCAAGTAATGAGATATATGAAGACAAAGTCACAAATGGATGAGTTTCTTGTAGTTGATCATGACTACAGAGCTGTACTCAGTAACTGAAATGAGTGTGAAAAAATTGCATACATATGTGGTTCAGGAAAAACAGAGGAAGGGAGCAAAATAGTAGAGTCATACAGTTTTAACAAGAGGAAACCACTAACTAATAGAACAAAAGTTAGAATGAATGACCTCAAATAAACTAACTCAATATTGGGATACACCATATATCCAGCTGGGTATACGGGATTGCTTTGTAAAAAATGCATTAAAAACGCAGAAAAACTACAGGTTTATGCTTGCCAAACACAAAAAAGACATTTTCTGAGGACTACAGGTAAGAGGAAAAAAATGCACTGATATATTCCATCTGACATTGCCTTTATGATTTGGCAGAGAGAGTTCAACACAAGCTTATAAAGCTGGCCACAGTTTTTCATGCTCATCTTAATTAATGAATCATCTACAAATGTTAATTACCTAAAACACCCCAAAACCAGGAGTATAAAACAGTTTACTAATTAGAAGATAATATTTTTGTTATGCATATATATTTTTCCAAATCTATGATGAAGCCCTAATCTTAATAATTTTTTACACTTCCGGTACTTTTACGGAATAAAATTACTATTACTATTATACCTGAAAATGCGAATTCTGTTAGTGTCATTCCTGACCTTAAGTCAATACCTATAAAAATTTAAAAAAAAAAAAAATCTTTTGGGCTTTTTGACATTTTAAAATAGGAAAATAGAAAACTATTTTTTTTTGAGCTACAAACAATCATAAATTAGATAAAGATGGCAAGTTCAAGCAAAAGAAAAATGAACAGAAATTTAAAAATTTTGTTATATAATTGAAGTAACTATTTACTTCCTCTTCTAGTTTTTGGGTTTTTGTTTGGTGTGCCCTTTTTTTTTTTTTTTTTTTTTACAAGGACACTGTTTGTGCCCCTACTAAAGTGCTGAGACATATTTTTGTTTGTTGAATCTCATGTTAGCCAATGAAATGTAATTTTAAAAAATAGCAAGCCTTATTAAATAGGAAAAATAATTTTATTAACAAGCCCATAAGCCTTCATATAATGCAATATGGCAAAATATGTAGTACTAAACTGTCATGCTATCAGATGTGCACTGCTAACACTGATGAGAGCCTATTTAATCAGCTAAATGTATTTTAATGTGGTTACTGATATGAACAAAAGTGGCATAAAAAATGAATAAATTAGACTGTCAACTGTGAAAAACAGAATAGGATGATGTAATATTAGAAGTAATTTCTCACAAGAATCCTGTGCTGAATTAGAGCAACTTTCCAGCGATATGCCATTTCCTTCCTGTGCCACTCCATACTCCCTGAAAATATATAAAACGGAATGGGTTTTACAGTACATGGAGTCATGTTAATGTCAGTTACTCTCTAGGCTTTATGATTCCTTAAGGACATACCACAAAAAAAAAATCTTATTCCACAAATGAATTTAGTTTTTGTACTTCAGACAAACCTGATGCTGGTAAGATACGGCTAATGAGTGCACTGGAACAACTGTCTGCATCTCACCCTGCACTAAAATAGCTTGTAAAAAGCTATTGCACTTTTAAGAATCACACTAAAACCAAAAAACTTTTTTTTTTTTTTTTTTAAGACTCAACATTGAACTACGTTTTCTTGGGCAGAAAAGTCAATGCTCCAAAACTTAATTTTAGAGCAACCAAACTTACAAGTATATCTAATAATATAATAATAAAAATTATGGCCTAATTTAAAACAATTGGATATCATTGACTTTAGAACCCTATTTTTCAAGTCAAACCCTAGGAAAACACTAGAACTGCATTCCACAGACAGTGTTTCAGGAAGCAACCTGCAAGCAACTCCAAAATAAGGAGTAGTTCTCCTTACTAATATCTATTAAAAAAAAAACCTGTAAATGTATCCACAGAACACCTAGGAATAGTTGGGAGAACACGAACTTTGAAAAATAGATCTTAGGTCCAAATTCAACATTTTAGTATTTTTGTGTACCAATTTGGACTACAGAGACTTTCAAGCATCAGTACCTTTACAGGATGGGAATTACAGCTGCCTGCCGCACTCTCCTTCCCAGCAGTATCAGCCAAAGCTCACATTTCCAGTCTGTGATATCTGGTAAAAAATTGAATGGAATGCCATGTCACTGCTCTGAAACTAGATGTATCTGCTTTTTTTGCCTATGTAGTGACTACAAGATCTCATATGCCTTCTCTTCTCTGACAAGCATATCTGATTTGAACTAGTTCTTTCAAATCTAAAAGAGCTAAGGTTTTTAGGAATGTGTGAACTTATATGCTCTGCAGCTCATTTTGAAAACTACTGAATACAGGAAAAACTCTAACAGTGTGTTAGGAAAAAACATGGCACCTTTGTTTTTAAGCAATATATCTACAGTATTATTTTACAGAGAAATGGACTTTTTTAATGTCCTATGCATTTTTGAACTAGATGAACACCACCAAAGGCATTTGATTTGTTCATCTTATTAATTGTTCATCCACTGAAAAAGTGATGTAGAAGGTTTATATCAAAGTAAATGAAGAGAAATTAAAACAAATTTAGACAGAGCTGCCATGGAGGGGCTTAAAGGTAAAATTACATTCCACAATGGAAGACGATCCTTTAATAGCAGAAGTCCTACTAAATCTCCCTGACAAAACTGGGAAATAGAAATTACAGCAACTTTTAGATCTGAAATCTTGAACCTTATACAACAATTAAACACTAGATTTATTCTAAAGAATACGTATACTACAAAGCTCATAGGGCTTTAAATATGTGCTTTGGAACCTTTGATTTGGCTCAAGGACTTTTGATTTTAGTATATTTTTTCTAATACATAAGCACAAAAAATACAGTGGTTGTTAAATATATTTTTAATACAATTTTGCAGGAAAGCAAAATACAGATATTTTGTTGTTTCAAAGTGAAGTTTTTTACTTAATGAAGAAAAGTACTGTATATTACTGGTTACTATACGGACAATCAAATCATTAAGGGGAATAAAGCACGAGCTGTAGGACACTAACAAAAAGAATTTTCTTCTCAGTACTAGTTATGTTACAACTAGACTTATGAAAACACAGACTATATTTTAGAGTACACACAAATCCAAATAGTCCTCATTAAAGCAATCAAAGAATTAAAAAGCAGAAAATAATCTTTTTTAAAAGTGAGTCACAAATTTTTTACAATATATGCATGTTCTGTTTCTGTAAATCTTCTTTTCAAATATGCAATTGGTAACTTCATTAGATGCTTCTTCAGCCTTGAAAACATTGTATGAGATGGAAACTGTCTGAGTTAAATGAAAAAAAGGTAAAAAAATATAAAAGCAAAAAGCTACTGCTGTAACTGCAATACAAATTGAGCTAGTCATGAGACAAGGAAAATATTCAGAAAAATTATAATTCGTGCATCAAGAAAACAGATAAAATGGTGTGGCTGTATCCATTTTTTTAGCAAAGTGAAAACAGACTGCTGTATTTAAAGGGTTAATCAAATTACAGTAGATTGCTGTATTTAAAGGAACAGATCAAGTACTAAGTTGGGAATTTCTTCACTTCCCACAGCAGTTTTTTGACAGTTCTGGTATTGACAGAACAGACAGAAGCCTTCTCAAAAGTAGAAAACATGCACATTTTGTTTTAAGTATGATGACACATGCATAATAATCTAGGTTAGGTGTAAGTGTATAAATTATGTATGTACTTAGGGTATATAGTAATAGCTCAGTATTCCTGCCAGTGCCTTCTCTATATTCAGCAAAAAAAATGAAAATAATTACTATGATCATGAATTCCATACATTTCTTCACATTTTACATCAGGTCTTCTGAAAACCCATTGAAAATATATCGTACCCAAGCTTAATGCAGAAATGCTCATATCTAGACTTCCTCCCAGAAAAATTTAAAATATATTCCTAATATTTAAAATTCAGATTTATCTTGAATTTAACATGATTTGATGGAGTTGATTGAGATGGATGTCTATGGCACACTGACTATCCAGTGCCCAATACTTTACTAAATGCATGAAATCGATGTACTGTGTCAAAAATGGTTACTATTACAAAACCAGTACAATTACTTTTAGGAAAATATAAAAAACATCTAAACTTCTTCCAGATCTCATTTAATACAGCAGTTTTGGAGAAATTTGATGACAAAACATAACAGTAAGTGTCAGCATTGTTCTTACATATTTTCTTCCATATTATAACGGCTATAAATTTGAGGTAAAAATACCAAGGAATGCAAATCTTTCAGTGCATGTAAAATATGTATTTTAACAAATAAGCATTATTATACTACAGCTACTCCATTTAGTAGAGAGGAATTAAACCATTTGAGTACTCATTTATTCATTCCAAATACAATTAATATGATCTAAAAGATAACACGAAAAGTATTTCTGTAGAGAGGTTATATCTGTTACGTCAACAAACAAGCTGGAATACCATAACAGTGATCAATTTATATATTCTATTTTCAACTTTTTCCCTGAAATTTCTCTCTTCTACACATAGCCACGTAGAGAATTTCCTTCTAATTATTGTCAGGTTACATACATATTCCATAATTTTACAAGAAACTGATGGCCTTATTTTTATTAGATGGCAATTTTTGCTAAAAATTAAAATTAATCTATTCCTTATATCTTAAAAAGGATACATTAAAAAAGATACATACATAGAATTATTATATTCTCTGACAATTTTGGTATATTCCCATGTTTCCCACTGTTATACAAAGAAGGGGATGTGTTTTTTGATTATTCTGTATTTTATCACACACTTTCACAGTATGAAATAATACTTTGCAATATATCACAGCATGCATCAAATCTGCAAATATTTAAAAGAGGTGATTTGCTTTAATTTTATATACTAAGCATGGTTTTGCAGAAGTGAACATATCTTTATCTTTCTAACTGGCATCAGATATTTGGAAATATATGACTGCTCATCTCTTTGTCAATATTTATCTAAAATTGAGAAAAAAAATTGAAGAATGGAAGAAAAAGAGTCTAGAGCCCTTTTTATTATTTCACTACTAAAATATTCATTTTAAGAAAGACCTTGGTGTTATCTGTACTCCAGTATATGGTATTTCAGTACGGTGGAGGGCAAGGTATTGTTAAACATTACAAAACCAATGCAAACAACAGAAATCCTAAATTTTAGGCCACCTTCACAGTAGCACACTTAAAGAAGTTCTACCTCCACAATGGGTCAATATCTACACTGAGGATTTCAATTAAATGTGGGTTGCTTTGTTTTGTTTAATTCTAAAATTCCCACTAAGAATCTGTTTCACTTGGAAAAATTAATATAAAACAGGGGACATGAACCCATATTTTTCATTCCCTAAGAATCCACATTGGTCATGAAAAACAGAAGGAAGAATCAGATTAAGAGCTTGAAATGAAGAAAGTAGCAGAAATCTGTGTGTAACTTCAGAACTGTGCTAAATGAGCTTTCTCAAACTCACAAAATATACATTGACATTCCTGAAGTTATATTTCAGATTAATTCCTCAACATCAGCATTGCATTAATGACTTCATGTCCAAAGCATTGCCCCTAAGAGTAAGATTGATGAACTAAAATTTAGTAAATAACAGAATGCAAATATTCAGTCATGCATTAGTGGTAGTTCAAGTGCATTCACTTAATTTTTTAAAAGAAAGTACAGTTCAGTATAAAAGACACAGATATATTTAAAACATTTTTTTAATCGTGTTCATTTTCTTCCTATGTTTGCTTTATACTTCAGTGATAAAGAACTGTAGTGCACTATTTCCTGTTTCTCAACTAATAAAATGGAAACAGAAGAAAGCAATTTATAGAAAACAAGGTCCACATATATTCCAAATTATTTAGTCTGGCAGCTTTTACACATGGGACTGGAAAAAAGGGAGAAAAACTACTGTGGAGCTATTTGCAGCACAGAAGTTCAAAA
Source organism: Pachyramphus minor (assembly GCA_013397135.1). Classification (NCBI taxonomy): domain Eukaryota; kingdom Metazoa; phylum Chordata; class Aves; order Passeriformes; family Tyrannidae; genus Pachyramphus; species Pachyramphus minor. Next base: position 144,822 of record VYXB01005721.1, read on the forward strand.
CTAAAATGCAACTGAATAGGAAATGCTTTACTTTCTGAATAGTCACCCAAAATTCTATAGATGCAAGTGTCGAAAGTATTCAGAAGCTTGCAAAGGAACTCCTACATTTATACATATAAACACGAACATATGGGTGCAATTTCACATGCTTTTGGAAAGACAGTGCAGTAAACATTTTAAACTGAATTGTCTAAGTTAGACAATCCAGTTTAATTACAAAATTAAATCGTCTAAACTGTACAATTAACTAAAACTAAATTAACAATTTAGTTATCATCTCTAGTTAAGAGATTACTATGCTACTCATGCAGTAGAAGGGAGTCTTCAACATCTACTCAGTGTTTTGAAAGCAAAAATAAGTTACATGAAAAAGAACTACCCTATTCTTCCAGAATCCAAGACACATAACCAGCAAGTTTATTTGCAATCCACCTTAGAAAACAAAACCTATGACTTGACAATATTTAAAAGCCAGCTTTATTTTGCCACGCTATATAACAAGACATCCTAATTAAGACACAGCATGTTGCAGAACTAGATTTATAACAGTGTTGCAAAAATATGTTTTTAAAGATGTATTCACAGCAATTTTCCCTGTACCATTACACTGCATGGTAGTCCTTTGCATTGAGTTGGAAATAGTAGTGAATATATATTTTTAAGCTTTTTTATCACTACACTGTATATTGAAGCTCTGGAGTAAAGCAAACACTAACACTCTTATTTGCCTTCACAATAATGCATTCTAAATACTGGCAAATGAGACATTCAGCTGGAGACTGAAATCAAAACAAAAGTTGCTCTTTTCTTCTACTGCAACGTCAGTCATACAACAGTTGTTTTCACAGTAAAGAGCGCTTGCATTTCAGTTTAAAAGCTATTCCAATAACAAAATCAGGAAATAATGTGCATTCATAAAGTAGATATCATATCAATACTGAACTTTGCAATATTTATTACCTTTGTTCACTGTTAGACTATTTTCTGCTTTGGGACAGAACAAGACTGCACTCAATAACATATTCAGAGAGAGAAAGTACACGCAAGCATGCACAGTGCAGAAAAAAGCCAGAGAATAACCCAAAATCTAACTGAAGTAGTTGCAACTGTAAATAGAGGTGCTGCCCAGCCCCAAATCCAAGTTGAGATACAGATTGTCAGAGTGATAACAGTGAGAACTTTAAAACCTCATAAGGAGATCCTTGTCTAAGTCAGGGCTTGGTGACACAGCCCTCCTCTGCTGTGCCAATAAGAGGTAAAAAGTCCCTCAATAAAATAATGACAGCTTGGCAAAGTATATACCAAGCATCCCTATTAAATTCACAACTAAGATTAAATGAAAAAATATCTATAAAAAGGTCACAAATCAGAGTCAGAACTCCACCAAACTTAGCATATAGTCACACAAGACTACAGGGTTTAGGAAATGAACAAGCTTTAACAAACACGTGGCCATACAAAACAGTGCTTTTTAATATAAGGATTCAGAAACCATTTCTTTGTTTGTTTTGTTGTTTTAGTTTGCATTTTTTTTGGTTGTGGTTTGGTTTCTAGTGATAGCTATACTACTAAACAGATAAGAAACTGTCTACAATTCACATTCAACAACCTCCCCTTGGTGAATGATGGGAAGAACCTGTTATTTAGTTAGTTTTGATTGGAGGGTGTTGTTAAGGAGCGGCGATGAGGGGAAGACTATTTAACTTTCTTGTCTGAAGTTTCAAAGACATATCCAACACAGACACCCGAAAATTATGTAGTTTCAATTGTGACAACTGACATTCAGCTTTCCTTAATGGTAGAGAAGTTAAATGAATTTTGAGGAACTGATTTTAACAAAAGCTGAATATATGGACTTTATCAAAAGTTGATAAGTGTTTAGATAACTTCAAGTATCTCAAGCTCAACAGTAGTATAAATGAAAATTTCAAAACAGAAGATAATATGACTGGAAGATGATACAGACATGATGAGCTAAAATATATTTTTACTACACTTCAAAAGTTTCATTCATAAGAAAACATAACACAGGTAAGCATGTAAAATATATATATTACTTATGCTTGTAAATTTCTAAATGGGTAAGAAGTCAACATTTCAAAAGATTAAAAAGATTTATCATCTAAGAAGATTTTATAAAACTTCTACTTTGATTTGTTATTGTAATATTTTTGTTTTGATATATTGGTAATTCATACTGTTTTGTTATATCTGGGAAAGATAACAGGAAAAATATTATTAAAAACACACTGTTTTTTCATCAAAAAGCAAGATAGCATATTGCTCAATAAACCTTACCCTATTCAAATTGACCACTGGATTTTTTCTAACATCTTAAAGTAAATAAAATTCATATATAAAAAAAAATTCCAAAACACTTTAAAGTGTACCCACTCCACAAGGAAAAGTCAAAGACGGTAAGTTACTGCAATCCACGTGAAGATACTAGAATTAAAAGCATATGAACACTGCTGATCTAAAATAAACAGCATGTTGCTATTTTATCAAAACTTTAAGTGTGACAGTTTCAGCTTTTAATGGTTGTATCTTACTTAACATAAGATAACTTTGGCTTTGCAGATTTTATTTTTTTTAAAACTTTACTGCATATACATCAGAGTAACACTGAAGGCTTGCAGAATTCTTCCTCTTCTACTATTTCTATTTTCCACAAAAAATAAGAAGAAACTAAGAAGTCACCTTCTGTCCCTTAAAAACAAGTTCGATATTCTATTATATTGTGAATTTGGATCATCAGACTATTATGAGTAGATCAAAGCTGATCTTCTTGGAGTTCAAGCTGAAGTAACTCATATTTCAAACACTCTGAAGATTTAATTAATATATATTATTAAATGTTATCTAAAATTCTTGAAACTGAAAAGTACTCATATCCTCTTAATTGGTTTATCTGGCATTTAAATAACTTTCCAATTATCACAGTTTGGTACCCATGTACAATATCCGGCTGCTTGTTATTAATTTGGACAGTAAAGGGAAAGCTGACGTACCAACCAACCATTTGGTTATTTGAGACTGAACACAGCCTAGAAGATGTTATCCCTGTCAAGGGCATTGACAATGTAGAATGGGAAAATTTGGAATACCTTTAACCATTAACAATACTTAATCTTCAAGAAAAGCCTGGAGTTCTTTATGTCTCAAGGCTAAAAAGTGTGAGTAGTTGTAAAGAATGAATCATAGATGGGCTGCTAAGTGTATCAGCCAATGATTATATGTGAGATAATTATTATCTTTTTACAGAGGCTATTAAAGGAAACTAGAGTTGATAATTAAATACTGTATTACAACCCTCTGAAGGACAACCTTGTCAATATTATTTAATTCAGGAAATAAAAACATAGCATTTTAAATGAGCCTTTTCATATGTAAGCAGCAATAGCTTCTGATTTTGAAAGCAAAATTTTATAAAACCTTACTAAAAATAAATCTGTAAAACAATCTGGTTTTTCAACACCAAACTAATTTTTGAGGCAAGAACAAAACTAAACTTGAATCGCACAGGATTTTGAAGGTACAGATATTGTATTAGTTGACAAACTTCTGATGAATAAAAGCCACAGAGGTGCTTCAAGACACCTTTATTCAAGTGAAACATCATCAAAACTGGTCTTTTGTTTAGCGTAAATTGTTTTATGTAGCTCAAAATCATGTCTGAAACCTTCCCTTGTTAAGATATGTAATAAGTAACATATTTCTAAGTAACACAGTGACATGACCTCATGAACTGCAGATGAGCTTTTATCAAGCCTACTAATAGTTCTATAGGATAACAATATCCCCATGAAATCACATTGAAAATGTCTTGCTTTTATATAGGATTAAATTACTACAGAACGATCCAAGACAACAGTAACAACTCCTGGGCAAAGAGTAAAAGAGTACTGTAGTTTGTACATGAGAATTCATAGGAAATGAATCAAATGCAAGTCTCATGGTTTATCCCAGATAAACCTAGACAAAATTTTAAAACTAAGTGACAGAAATCCTATCTATTCCTGTTTCATTTATTTGACTACCACTTCCATTTATGTCGCTGTGATTAAGACAAGGTTGCTCCAACTCATATTTTCATTTCTGCAAATACCAGAGCCAGACATTGAAGTAATTTAGCTCAAAACATGTGATGATTCAAACATCTAAACTAAGTATTTTCCCTGGAAGACCAAAGATGGAAAGGTAAGACAGAATGATATACCTAGATAAAAATGCTAACATTCAACTTATCAGGTAACTTTTCATAAAATGAGAAATAATGTGTTTAGTAAGTAGGGTTTTAGTATTAAAATACATTTGTATCATGGCTTTACTGCACTAGCTAATCACAGTTCTTGCAAACAAAGACCATTAGCATATTGCTATCAAGACAAAATAATTTTTCACTGGCCAAGGTAAAGAGAAGTATAACTTCAACATACCAAAGATTTAACTGATGAAAGCACAAGAAGTCAGCCAAAGAAGGTAGGACTCCTTCTGACCTCTATCACCACTCCAGAATACCAAATTAGCATAAACTATTAAGTATTTCCAGTGGAATATACAGAAAATTTCTCACAATATAATTTAATTTTAATCTCAGGTACAGTTAATGAAAATTGGATTCATTACTCAGAGATTATATACCGAATATTTAGGTGCTGTTTTTCTCAATTACAGAAATGTAAAAATTATGCTGCACTGGGCTCACAAGATAAACTTTTTACTTTGCTGAATTTATTTATCTCTGTAGAGTTTTTCATTATTGATGTATTGATATTCTCTCTTGTTGCTTATCAATTGACCATGATTTTTAAAAACCATCATAAAAAGAAAATAGATACTGGTAATTTTCAAACTATCAACAATTACAGGCATTATACTATGGAACCAACAGAAAACACCACAGCAATCACACAATGATGATTTTAAAGTGAAAGTGGGGACTCCTGGCAAAAACTGTGTCATACGGTATCATAAAAATGATGAATCGAGGTACTGACACATCCAAATAAAGCTGGCCAGTACTGTGGGGGAAAATATAAAGAGCTTTTTCAAATATGTTAACAGCAAAAGGCTGTGCAGAAGTAACATTGGCCTGTTACAGGATGAGGATGGTCCCCTCACAAACTGGGACAGAAACAAGGCAGAGGTGTTGTTTTCAAAAGTTGGCTCTGTCTTCAACACCTATATCAGACTAAAGGAGTCCCAGTGCCCGAGCTGGAGGTCCATGGTTGTGAGAATGATAGACTCCCAGCAGCCCCTGAATTTGTGCAGGATTTGCTGTTCCAGCTAGATTCCTATAAGACTAGAGATTCATCTGAGAATACTCAATGAGCTACCTGATATCACTGTGAGGCCTCTTTCAAGACTTTTGAACAGTCTTGTGAATCTGGAGAGGTGTGAGTTGACTGGAAGCTAGCAAATATTGTCCCGGTTTTCAAAAAGGGCAAGAAGGACAACCCTGGAAAAAATAGGCCTGTCAGCCTCACTTCAGTGACTGGTAAAATCATGAAGATTATTCTGAGAGATATTGAGAAACACCTGAAGGACAATGTTGTTATCAGTCACAGCCAGCACAGTGTCATGAGAGGAAAGTCCTGCTTGTTAAATCTAGTTTCCTTTTATAACAAGGGAATCCACCAAGTCTGTCAAGAGAGACCAGCTGAAGTAATGTTTTTGAATTTCAGTAAAGCTTCTGATACTCTCTCACAATATCCTTCTGGACAAAATGTCCAGCACACAGCTGGATAGACACATCATAAGCGAGGAACTCCCTCATAGGTCAAGGACAGAGGGCAATAGTGAACAGGGTAACTCAGACTGGCAACTATCACTACAGGGGTTACACAGGGCTCTCTTTTAGGGCCAGTGCTCTTCAACAT